>JACEHZ010000284.1:0-503635 GCA_017893485.1 Hemerocallis citrina
CGGAGGCAAACGCGCGGGAAGGAGAGCGAGGAAGGAGGGAAAACGAAGCGCCTTTTGTTTTTTATTTTTTTGGGGTCTAGGGAAATGGCGAGCGAAAGGTTAGGGTAGATGGGATTTATCGCAGCTTTTCACCGGCGTTTTAATTAGACACGCCGGTGAATCATAAACTACACCGGCGTTTTTAAATAAAACGCCGGTGAATAAGCGGATTCACCGGCGTTTTAATTCGGCCGCCGGTATATAACCATCGCATCTGGTGGCCCATTCCTAATTGCTACCTACCCCGGCGCTACTAGTAAAACGCCGGGGAATATTCGCCGGTAAATCTGGTTTCTTTTGTAGTGAAGGTAAAAGTTGTATTTTGTACACACTAAAGAAAATATCATTATTGTATATAGAAAACTGTAAACGTTAAGAAAATAAATGTAGTATAAAAATAAGCAATGTGGAAGAACAAGACAAATTCTATATACGAAAATTATGAGTATCAAATTTCATAAGAACGGAATAAGAAAACTAGAAAAATAACATAAGGAAAGAAATGTGACCATAAAAGATAGTATAGATTGAAAGAAGTTTCATACATAAATAATGTTAGGTAAAGTATTAGATGGAAAGGAAAAATAAATTAAGTAATTAATTATGGAATAGTTCGGAAAACAATGCACTAAAAAGAAACATAGTCAGTGGATAATTTATAAATAGATTTAGTAATCAAAATTCATCAAAGTAATAAGCGGCAGAAAATCGCAAACTGAATTGGTACTGTATATTACGAGATAATAATTGAATTAGAAAATTTAAGAGAAGATTATTAGAAAAGAGTTCGAAAAAATAAACGAGAATGAAATATAGTTAAAAGTATAGACAACATAAAATGATTTTGTATACCAATAAAATAATTTGTAAGTTAATTATGATAATTATACATTCGATTTGAAAATTAAAGATATAGAAGGCATACATCGAAATACTTTCGATTGTCAAGTAGGGCAAGAAAAACCAACTTGCAAAATTATATACGTACATAGGTGTAAAAATTATAGGGTGAAACGTCAATGTTATGATACGAAGATTATAAAGGATTTGTAGGAGTAAAACAAGACATCCTAGTAGAAAAAGTAATAAAATATTATTGAAACAATACAAAAACTAATCATATAGAAATAACTTACGAATTGAAGAAAAAAGTATAAATAATTTTATTTATTTATTTTGTTTTTTTGTTACCAAATCTAAGATAAGTTAATAGCAATATATAATAAGATGAAGTGGTATGAAATGTTAACTCATGCAAAGATTCAAAATAGAAGGCGATGACAAGCTAGTTAATATTAAGTAGTGAATATGCAAATAAGACAGATATAGAAATCAGTATAAATAACAAGATAATTAGTTTAATAGTAGGTTGTAAAATATTATAAAATAGTCTAAGCTAGTACAAAAATGGAATAGTGGTAAGTAAATATTATAGAAAACAAAGTAGAGGTTTTCAAAGTAGAAAATCTCCTTCTGGTGTAGGTTCGCCTCGTTGGTATCCAATGGCAGGCTCGCCTCCTCGACCTCAAGTTGCAGAATTGCCTCTACGACATCCGATTGCAGTTTGCCTTCTAGATATTCGGTTGCATACTTTGCCTCCCCGACGTCGAGTTGCAGTTTGCCTCCATTGACGTCTAGTTGCAGATTTGCCCTCTTGACTTCAGGTTGCACCAAAACGGGAGATCAAAAGATGTAATCTTCCATGTGTACTTGGATATTGAGTGTTTGATAAAGTATGGTGTTATATTTGAAATCAGTGATATAAAAGTGGATGGAAAAATTGTAAATGAAGTGGAAAATTACAACGAAAAAATATTAAAATAAATATATAGGTTTTAAATATAGGGTATACAAAATTTGTGGTAATGAAAATGATTTATAACATTCAGACGAGAATAGTGTAAAGTATATGCATGAGCTGAAGATACAAATGAAAACAATAATTATGTAGTGTAGCAAATTACGGCAAAAAATAGCAATGTAGAAATGGGATGAGGGTGAAATGATATGTATAGTAAGTATATTGAAATACATGACATATATAGAAATTAGTAGAAAATATAGATAGTAACTAAGAATATCAAGACAATTAAAATTCGAGAATAAAGTTAAACTATAAATAGTATGTATTGTATTAAAGAAGTGTAAAGATGTAAAATTAATGAGTATCGATTAATAGTAAAAGTGAATATAACAAAACAAATTAGTAAATAATATATAATAACAATAGTATCGAATGTAGACAATAAAACAAAATGGTAGGTCATATTTATATGAGTAGAATATTTCAATCTTGTTAAAAATATACTGAAATGTATAAGACAATATAAGGAAATGGAAAAATGTAGTATCACGAAATCAAATCATATGAAATGAATGTACATAAGCAAAACTTCAAAATTTTAAAAAATATATAATAGAAATAATAAATGAAGAAAATAATAGTTGCATTCTAAATTTAATAAACGGTAATCTAAAAATTAATAAAATATGTAAAGTAATAGCAATGTAAACGGTTAAACATAAAGTGACATAAAACACGAAAGACAAAACTTTAAAACTGAAAGACAGATAAAACGAGTTCAAAAGATCAAGTCTAAGAAAGATAGACAAAATAATAGATATTCAAGTGATTTAATAGTATAAGAAAATATTTATTTAAAAAATATTGAATGTTGAAAAAGTACTATGATAAAGATTTACGATAAAAAAATTTGAGAGGAAAGTGTGTCTACGTGTAAGGTATCATGAATGTAGGTTCAACCAACCACACTTTCGCTGCGCCATTCTGATACCAAGGAAAAAAATGCTCGCATACAATCTCACATCAATATATATAAGAAGAGTATCATAAATGCAGTAGTTATTGAACTTGCATTTATAACTCGAGCCATCTAATAGGGAAAGGGAGGAGAAGATATCAGTGTATAGAGCAACACAAATGTAAATCAACTACATTTAAATCTCTATAAACTGAACTCACACTTCTAATATCCAGGCTAATGTGTCGTCCTTGTAAATTTGTACTACTTATTGACGCGTGACTCTGATACCACTCTGTAACACCCCAAATTCCAAAGAAGCCTGAATTTGAAGTTCCACAGGATCTTTACACTTCACTTTGTACAATTTTACAAGGAATTTGAAAGTTTTATTACAACAAAGTCTTTTTACATCTTAGCACAGCGGAAGGTAAATGAAATACAATAATGATAAATGTACATCTGTAACAACTTTAGCATTTAAGTAATCATCAACATCAAATTCATCTCTATATCTTCTTATAAATTCCATGTCCTGCATATGAAACTGTGGGCACGTCAGTTGCTTACAACCGATGCAATATTATACACGGTCATCCTCACTATGCCGAAATTATAACAATTTTTTAATACTTTAACAAACACAAATTTGATCACAAACAAGGCTAAAGAGGGACTATTCTATTGATGTCATGTGTTCTTATGCACTTAACCTTAATGCAGTTAATTATATTTAATGACACTAATGCACACTTGTTCGAACCTATGCATCTCATTCTACATAGATCCGAGGGCAAGCCCTTAACCGTACTTCATCTTGTAGGGTTGAATCCCTCGTTATGAGTTTAACTACTACGGTAACTACGGTAAGTATCTTAGATGTTTTATGAGTTACGAACCCATGTCCAAACAGCCTGGAGGGAAATCCCACGTCATGACATGATGCATTATGTAGACAGCCTATGGACAATTCGCCTACGTTATGAGACGATTGCACTACATAGTTACCAAGACCCCACAAGCGTCGTCATGATCCCAATAATTCCAGAGATAGATTCACGTCATGACGTGACACATCATGTAGACAGCCTGTGAAAATTCTCACACCGTGAATCCGAGGCCCTCATACTTGTGTTTTTCTCTTACTTTCATCACATCTCCACTATAGTGTCTGTCCTTAAGTTTTTAGTTTGTTTTAGAAGAAAATCATCACAACCTAGAGCTAGCTTACCTTACCGGATTTTAAACCAAACAAAAGAGACAGTCAGCCCACACTGGCTACTTCTCAAGAGATGCTCAACCCACACTTAGTTAGCTCACAAATTCATATTAATAACAACTGCCGGTTTCTAAGGGTCTCGCCTAGCCTGTAGATTCCAACAACTATCTCATTCTAGAGATCAACAATATGTTATATTCAATCTCAAAATAATATTTTAATTCATTTATTCACAATCTCTTTCTCAAATAAAACATTTCTTTATAGTCTCATAACTTGAAGTAACTCACTTACACTTCTTTGTCAATTTAATCACTTATAACATTGTGTGCAATTCAAATATTCTCAATCAATAACTATAACATCTCATCAAGAGAATTCTAATTTCATTTCAAAACTTCATCTTTCTTTAATTATACAAGAGCCACATTTTTAATTGATAAATTCGAGTTCTTTAACATTATTTAATGTGAATTCCCCTTTCAATTCTCAAAAAAATATATCAAAATATTGTGTAAATATTTTTTATAAGGTCTACGTAATTTTAATGGAATAATAGATTTTTTTTCCAATTTTTATACTCTTGAAAAACTCCAACATATCATAAAAATATTAAAACAAAGTAAAGGACAATGGTCGGATTTGAACCCAAGACCTCACTGTGCTACAATAACCGCCCCAAGTTGAACCCAAGGACCAGTATGCCCAACATCAGCTAGTGATATGAGTTCACTTAAATATGTTATGAATGTACTATACTGCATTTCGGAACAAATCAAAATTCAATAAAACAGAGTCACTTCAAGACTCGAACCCAGGACCTCCTATACTTGTAGCGCCCCGAATTTCCAATATGATTTCTCAGAAATACGTGGCACAATTCTCATCATCTACCTCAATTGTAATAGTAACCATAGCCAAAAACACAGATAAATTTTTTTTCAACTTTTATTACATTAATCTTTACAAACCACAGCGGAAGACAAACACCTTGAATTAGAAATTCTTTCTTTTACAACACCTTCTTTTATAATTTACATAAGCCATAACTTCATTCTATCTCAAGCATCCAAATCCCAAGCTATAGATACCTACCTGTAAAATATGAGGCTAGAGATAACTCTAACCCCCAAAACTACAGGGGTTAGCCATAACGATGTGAGTGACATAAAATAAATTCAACATAAATAAAACATAAAGTATAAAGTCATAAACAGCATGTATTAACAGCAAGAATAAATGAAATAAGAAATAACAATAAATAAAACATGAAAACATCAAGCGAAACTAGACTAAGTGTCAAGTGTAGAAAAACAGAAAACAACATGCATAAAACTAAGTCAAGAAAACTCCAATGCTATATGCTGACTCTCTAATGCATACTTGTCGGATTCTATGCATCCCACTCTGCATAGGTTCGGTACAAACCCTTATCGTTCTCCACTTGATAGAGTTTAATTCCCCGCTATACAACTAATTCTACTACGATGACTACTATGAGATCTAGATAAACTGTGATTATTAGCCCATGCATCGATAATTCCGGAGGTCAATCTCTATCCACAGATAATTCTGGAGTCTATTTTACAAACACCTGGGAATCTTCGAGAATACCCCACACCGCAAGCTATGGCGCCTCATAACATGAATACCCCAAGATTGTCACCTCGACCCCGATAATTCTGGAGATCAATCCCACACCGCAGGTAATTCTGGAGACTATTTTACCCATATCTCGATAATTTCGGAAATTATCTCACACCGCAGACCATACTGAGGTCCATAATCTATGTTCCCATTTCATCATATCACCATCTAGTGCCTGTCTTTATCTTGTTAAGTTAATTAAATGTTTTATTATATTGCGATTATCTTAGAGTTGGTGTACCCTACCGGGCTTAACTCAACTGAACAACAACCAAATCTCAACCGTCGGTAGTTAGGGCCCCACCCAATCTCTAAAGACTCATAACTCAACCATCGATACCAAAACTTTCAATAAAACTCATAAATCCACCATCGAAACGATTATATGAAGAAAAAAACTTCTTAAATCAAAGAAACTCCAATTCTATATAATGTACTCATAAAATTCCAGAATTCAAATAAAATATTAAATCCCTTAAATAACAGAAACCATATTTGGAAGTCGTAGAATATCACAATACTTCAATTTCTTTGAAAACACATATAACTCACTTAATAAGGCCATAAGAATACATTTAAATCTCTATTATAAATAAAATATAACTCTCTATAAAATACTGTAATCTGTAGTAAAAACATCATCTAACACAGTAGAGCAATAATCCATAATATCGAGGAAATAACCATTTAAAAGAAACGAATAAACTTCAACAAAACAACCAAAAAAAATAATTGACAATCGACCGCTCAAAACAGAGCAGTCGACTGTCAATTAGAGAATTTTCAAAACAAAGGCATGACAGTCGACCGTGACCTGCTATACAGCCAGGTTGGAGTTGTGCATGTTTTCAACTGATACGCTAATGAATTTTTGTAAAATCAAAATTTAACTTCCTGAGATGATCAAACATATCTTGTATAACATATAGAAGTTTATAAAACATATCAGAACATATCAAGATCTCAAAAGAGTATTTTTTCACAAAAATTCTTCAAAAACAGCAATATGCATATGTAAGTGTATTTATGTGTATACTTGCTTCAGTCAAAGCCTTAAATCTCATCAATAAGGAGTAGTATAATGTTCAAAACTATCTTAGTACCAAAACAATTGAAATCCAATCAAAACTTCGTCAAAATTCACAAAATCTTCAAAAACAGTATATATGAATGTGAATGTGCATATGTGTGTATTAGTGCATTAGTTAAACATTAAGAATCCTTTGTATATATGTAGTATGAAGTTCAATTCCATCTTAGCATTAAAATAACTCAAATCTCAATTAAAACTCCACAAAACCACAAAACCCTACCTTCGGCTGATCACACACAGACCCGAAAGCAATCCCCTTTTTAATACTTCAAAACTTGATCTTTTTGATCCAATAAACCTTCTATAACTTGTGATACACACCCCAACTGATTACACTAGTTTACTCATGAACATATGCACTCACAACATGCAAATAATCAAGTTTATCCATCGAAATATCAAGAACAAAATAACATATGCATACACACAGTAAAGTTCATTTTTAATCAATTTTGTTTACTTTCATGCAATAATATCATACAACTCAACATATATGTTCAAATAAGAAACAATATGATTGAAAACACCCTACTCATGACTTATATTAGGTTCTTAACAAATCTCAGGTCATCAAATTAGGGTTTTAATCTTCAATAGTGTAGTTTCATGAAAATGTTCACTTTTTAGTTCATCTACTCATCAATTTTCATTATATCTTCATACCATCATCTAACATGCTTTCTAATAGACAAATCATCACATACAACATGCGTAGAATAATAAGAAAACAAACATATGTCACTCACCATATTGAAGAATCAACTGAAGATAATAAAGAAATAAGAAAAATCCCTCTTTTCGCAAGAAAACCAAGATCCTCGCTTTGAAACTCCAAGAAAATAATAATAAAGAAATTCCTTTGTGTTGTGCAGCAAAGAGACGGCTGCACCTCACCTTTAATAGGCCGGAAATAGGGTACCTAGGGTTTTTGAATAGATTTGCAAAATATCTTTTTTAAATATATCTTTACATATATAGATCATTATACTTGGAAATTGAATAAAACCAACTTAATTGAGATTTAAAAACAAAAACAACTACCCTAATATTATCCGTCACTATTTTAAAAAACCCAGAGAACGAAATTGTACTTTTTTGCTCTCTAAGTGGCAATTTTGCAAATATCAAAACTTGCAAATAAACCAAAGTTATTAAAATAAAAGTAAACTCTTTACCTCTGAGTTGACTAGGCATTATGCCCAGCCCAAAAATCTGAAAATCTGGAGTTTTCACTCCAAGTGGTATTTTTGCACAAAAGTCCCTCTTTTTGTAATATTTGCAAATAGGTCAAACAATTATCAGAAAAATCCCGAAAGTTCACAAATAATATCTAATAATAAATAATGGTTTTCCCCAAAATATTTTTTCCTTTGAACTTCCCAAGAAAATATTTGCACGTGTAAAAAGGTAAATTTCAGAAAAATGTTTATTAAATCACAAAAAATCATTTTAATTCATTTATTAATCTTAAAAGCATTATTTAAACATCTAGGGTGTTACAATACTGTTCACAACACCCTAAACCCACACCGATAACAAGTATGCCCAAATTCATTCTCTGTTATGAAGAGGGATTGAAATAACTTTATACGTACTGTCTGTTTGTAAATTTCCCTTTATAAAATTCGATTACTCAACCAATTTGTACCATTAAAAAATCTAATTCTTTTCCAGAATATATTCTATAAGAAATACATTATAATGCATATATTTAAACTTTATAAAATTCTCATTTTGACAATGTAACAAATTTTCTCCCAAATTGTATTAATGAATACATATTATCAATTTTCAAATAAAGTGTTGTCCGTCATCAAAACTTCTTTATAAAAATTCCTTATACTCATAAAATATATATTAATGAGACTATTTTCACATTTCTCTATTACATTAGCATCTAAAAATCATTTTCATACATGTTGCATTATTTTGACTATTATAAGAATATCCTAACATGCATCAATTTTTTACTTCAACAATTCAGTAGATACTATTTCCATTTTTCTCTTTCTAATTAGCAAAGTTCTAGTCATTTATTTGAATCACAATAGCATTTCCACACATCATGACTCAATTAAATTAAGATCATGCAATCTACATTTATCCTACCAATCAAAATTTAACAGTTAAACCATTTATCAACTAGCATGCATCATACTCCTAAATTAGAAAAAATTTAAGAAACACCCACCCAAAAAAGTATTGTTTTCTTAGCAATTGAACTCCAAAAGAAGCCTCACTCCGCCTCGAAATCCGCGCACCAAGGCAAAAATTCCAAGTCAGCAACTCCTCCCGAAAGCCTTTTCTGATCTCAACCCCCATTTCACACACACACACACACACACACACACACACACACACACACACACACACATATACATATATATATGGGAAATGCTCCATTGAAAATGGGTTTAGTTTTCACGGGTTGGAAAACACCAATCTGAGCCGTTGGATTGCTCATGATCGTGATCAGCGGCTCAGATCGAGCTCCCCATAACCCGTTTCAATTAATCAGCGGAGGGTTATTTTGGGAATTTCGTCCTAAATAACTCTTCGTTGAACAGATTCTAAAAGATTGATATAACCTAGGCCGTTGTTGGGAACAACGGCGTAGGTTATAAAAAATTGAATTATAGGCCGTTGTTTGGAACAACGGCCTTGTTCTAAATTTTTATAACCTAGGCTGTTGTTCCCAACAACGGCATAGGTTATAAAAATTTAGAACAAGGCCGTTGTTCCAAACAATGACCTATAATTCAATTTTCTATAACCTAGGCCGTTGTTCCCAATAACGGCCTAGGTTATATTCATTTTTTCAGAGCGAATCAGGTGAAGAGTTATTTGGGACGAAATTTCCAAAATAACCCTCCGCCACTTAAGTGATATTGGGTGATGGGCGGAGGCGATCTGAGTCGCTGATCATGATCAAAAGTGATCCCACGGCTCAGATTGGTGTTTTCCAACCCGTGAAAACAAACCCGTTTTCAATGGAGCATTTCCCTATATATATATATATATATATATATATATATATATATATATATATATATATATATATATATATACATACTAGATTTGCCCGTGGGCACGTGCCTACGGCACATCTTCGGAACGATACAAAACACGAAAAGCCTGTAAATAGTAAAACAACAATTATGTAGCTCAAGTTTCAATAGTATGACAATAATTAGTTGTAAATAAAAATCCATGTTTCCATTAGTATATGTTGAAAAATAATTATGAATGGGGGTATAAAATCTAACTTCTTAGAACTTTAAGTGTGGAGTTGAAGAGATATTTACTATTTTCAATATAACATGTGCAAAAAAAATATTAAAATTCTGAAAATCTAAATTTCTAAGTAAATATAGAAAGAATAGGAGAGAGAGATAGGGAGAAATAGAAATAGAGAAATATGAAAAAGTGAAGAGAGAAGAGAGAGATAGTAATAAAGTAATAAGTATTTTAGTTTTGGGGGGAAAATTTTGGTTTTGGGGTTTGAAATTTTGGAGGAAAAATATGTTTGGTGAGGTTTGATCTAGGCCTTTGATTTTAGGGGGGATTGATTGTGAGCCACTTGATAGCTTTCTTTGTAATTTATTATATAGATATATATATATATAGGAAAAGCTTCGGTTGTGCACTACCTCTAGTGCACACGGCGTGTGCACTAGGCCTTCAGGCGTTCATATCGACGATCCGAACTGTTCACATTGATCTACACATCTAAATTAGTCTAAATATGTAAAATCAAATTATTTGAAATTCATTTACCCATCCATTGAAGTGTTACAAAATTGTATGGTTGAAAATCATTGTTTTTTATAGTCACATGATGGATGGGCAAATGAATTTCAAATGATTTGATTTTACATATTTAGACTAATTTAGATGTATAGATCAATGTGAACGGTTCGGATCGTCGATATGAATACCCGAAGGCCTAGTGCACACGCCGTGTGCACTAGAGGAGTGCACAACCGAAGCTTTCCCTATATATATATATATATATATATATATATATATATATATATATATATATATATATATATATATATATATATATATATAATTCAATAGTTTATAAGTTATATATGCATATATATATGTATGGTGAGTAGGTGGAGAAAGCAAAAGCGATTTGGCTGGATTTGATTTTGGAAATGGGCAAAGAAGGAAAAGAAGGGGGAGATGAGGAGAGAGTGAAGATTAGGGGGTGTTTATATAAGTAATTGAGTAGTTATATTAACTATCCTCCACTAATACAACCCACTAATCCACTCATTAAATTCAAAAGGACTCCTTTTTCCCTCCATCCCAAAACAGCCGGCCTATCTTTGAGGTGTGCACATCGCACGTGTGCACGTGCACGTGCTTTGTGTACACTTCACAAAATTAATTATTTATTTAATTTAAAACATATGTTTATATATATAATATGCATATAAAATCAGTTTAATTAAAAATTATAGTTTTCATGTAGGAATAAAATAGACACACACATACTTCATGAAATTTTATTTTAAAAGATAAAGCAAACTAATACGTGCACTGCCAACACGTGCGTCATACGTAAAACAAATATGTAAATAAAAGATTGATTTTATCGACGGAGAAATATTTATAAGTAATCGGAATGTAACGTACGAAAATATATTTCATTATATATATACCATACTGTAATCAATGCGTACACAAAAAAACACGTGCACCGCATGTATAAAGATATTTTAATCAAAATAGGAGAAAAATGAATTTCCGTTTATAAAACGAATTCGATCTTGTCAATAAATAAATAATTGAAGCACATATAAAATATTACACGTAGCTGTGAAAAATACATAATCGATATGTGCATCGATAACACGTGCAATGTACGTAAAAATATCAAGATTGGAATATTATATTTGAGTTGATTCAAATAGGATAAAGTAAATTTTGAGAAGACAGGAATGCATAAATAGTCGGAATCCAGGATACGTAGTGAAACACGTTACGGATATTACTCGTAACGGTACAAAATACACGTTCGTAACACATGAGGGCAAAATTATCATTTCGAATTTTGCGGGGTGTTACAATGGATGTTGTGTTCCATGAAGATGAGATGTATTTTTGCTCTGTGGTTGAACTTCATGGGGAGTACCGAAGTGAAGTTCAAACTCTTTCCTATAATGAAGTGATTATAGCAGACCAGTGTTCCACTCAAATTCAAATTTTGGATATATAGCCAACGACTACATCACTTTTTTTTTCTTTTTTTATAAAAAGTTTGGTATTTTAGCTACCGACTATAGATGCTCTGAAACAAGAGAAGGTAAGGTAATACTGTATTGTTTTCCCTTCACAGTTCACATGCTATAGGGTAGACTACACATTGGTCGAAGCTAGGAAAAATGACATCCCAAAAGGATAGTCCTAGGTGCAGCAGCAGCTCTGCCACTGATAATTTTTGGTGGGTGAATCTTGAGGCCCAGTTTTTGTACTAAAAAAATGAAAGATACTGAGATAAGGAGTATATGATTACAGCTATAATGACTAGCATCAGAATTTTTTTACCAAACTATCCCACTTTTTGTAAGTATGTACGAAACTGTCCCTGTTCGAAAATTTAATACCAAAAAATCCCTGTCGCTAATTGGGTTAGCGCCCCTAGTAATTTTCTTCGTGCTATCTCAGTTAGCGTGTTCCAAGGAATACCACTTTTTCCCTCAAGTGGGGGTGTGCGAAAAAATCCACCAAATATAGACTTGCTAACTCCATTAGCGTGCCTAATCAAACCACTCACGCTAATGGGGTTAGCGTGATAGGTAGACAGTAGGGGAGACTACTCTTATAGTAAGGGTTTAGGCAAAAAAAAATCCAAGTATAGACACGCTAACCCCGTTAGCGCGCCTCTTTATACCAGGCACGCTAACCGGGTTAGCGAGTGTCGTTTGTGATCATATTAATTAAAGCTCGCTGTCTCACTGTCATCTCACTTCTCCTCTCTTTGAAAACCCAAATAAGGCGATTTTAAACCCAAACCCCTAAACCCTAGTCTCTGATTTCGCCCTCTACTCATCCCAATCTCTCGAAATTTTTGGTGGAATCTCTTCGTCCTCCCAAAGCACTCATCTGAATCTACAATTTCCCCAAAAATTCCTATTTAACCCATAAACCCTTTCCCCCAAATTTTCGAAAGGAGAGGATCGGTAGTGGAGCAGTCTACTTCGAACTTCCACCCTACAATCGTTAGTAAGTGTTCGTAACTTATGCTATATAATTTTTGTGATTTTGGATCTAGGGTTGGATTTGCAATGTTGGGTTCATTTTTGTATGTACGTGTTAAATTTATTAATACGAGCAATGCACTTGTTAAATTTAGGTTGTGTAATTAATAAAAATTAAACCAATATTAACTAAGTCTACGTCGTACTAATTGTGTTTGTTGAAATTAACCTATAGTTCACAATGCATTGACGAAGATATGCGATGATAGTAACATTGTCATATAATTCAATACATCGAGTAATTGAGGGTAGCCTTGTTTATACATCGAGTAGTTTAATGCCAATGTGACCTTTTGAGTAATATTGTTTGAGATTTAAATTTAGGAAATTAGACATTGTTAACTGTATAATTAATTTATAACAATTTTAAGTTAAATTTGTTAACATATATTATCAAACATGTAGGATTCAATTTGATATAACATATGACACGGACAATGGGTATCCCCGAAGAAGGGAGTAGTAGTAGACCTCCAACAACCCAGAAAGGTCCACGGACATGTCATGAACAACCTCCCAAAAAAATGCACCGTGGTGGATAGAGACGTACCAATGTAAGATAATTTGACATTAATTTCATACGTTTAATTTTAACACGAAGAAAATTATAAATTTGTATGTTGAATTTCAACTTTTTTTGGTATAGGATGAGGCTGGTCCTTCTTCTTCTCCGGCAACTCAAATGGGCCCATCGCCTCTTCCACCAAATCAACCTGGCCCATCCTTTCCATCTAGTTAGCCGGGACCATCTTCTTCCTCATATGTTCCTCCGGTGGTTCCCGGTCCGATCGACCCAAATCGATCTAAAGCCATTTGGGAAGGAAATTCTTCGGAGTGTAGTTTTCGGGAGCACGACACGTTAGAGATGCATCCCCGTATACATGAGATATTACAGCAATATGGGTTATACATCATCTGGTTGATGAGCTCCATTAAGGCCGATCGACCCTTGTTAATAGCCCTTCTTGAGAGATGGCATCCCGAGACACATAGTTTTCACTTGCCGGTCGGCGAGATGACAGTGACACTGCAAGATGTTGCTGTAATAACGGGTCTGCTAATTGATGGAGATGTCGTAACTGGCACAATGGACTTTGAACCAGAGTTCATTATCCATGAGTATCTCGGTGTAGAGGTGGATCGATCGGCCCTTGTAGGCAAATCGGTGAGATTGAAATGGTTGAGGACACATTCTCTGGTACGTTGACTAATGCCTCCACTGATTTGCATGTAGAGTGTTACTGTCGGGTCTACATAATGACACTGTTCGGAGGTGTGATGTTCCCAAATTCCTCTGGAGATTCTGTACCGTTAATGTACCTACCACTAATCACCAATCTTGGTGGAGTTGGGGCGTACAGTTGGGAAAGTGTTGTGTTGGCCACATTGTATATAGCCTTGTGCAATTGCTCTCTCGGTGCCAAGCAGATGAACGGACCAATATTGATGCTACATGTCTGGAGTTGGGAACGACTACACATTGGCCGACCCATTGTCGCAAAGCAATCACCAAAGTGGGTGAATCTTCCTGAGGACGAGAACATGAGACCACCGCAAGGTGTGTATTGGACGGGTTCGTTGACGTGGAAGGCTAGCCGTAATAGATGCCTCTCATATTACCGGGATGAGCTTGACCACTTAGCAGACGATTGTGTTAAGTGGCAACCATATACTGAGGCACGTTTAGCGAGATTGCCTCCAGTTTGTACCTCGGCTCCTCAACTGTGGTTGACAAAAATACCGCTTATCCACTTTGGTACAGTTGAGAACTATTTTTCATATAGAGTACTTCGTCAGTTTGGGTTGCTTCAGAATATTCCAGTCCATCAACCGTACAATGCCCAAACATGGAT
Source organism: Hemerocallis citrina (assembly GCA_017893485.1). Lineage (NCBI taxonomy): Eukaryota > Viridiplantae > Streptophyta > Magnoliopsida > Asparagales > Asphodelaceae > Hemerocallis > Hemerocallis citrina. The sequence goes on from JACEHZ010000284.1 coordinate 14,889, forward strand.
TCAAGCAAAAGAATGCGCAAACGTATGGAAGAGTAATGTAGCCGAACCGTTGAAGGTATCTGCGCGTAAAATCATTGAGTCATGTCGAGTACAAGCAGATCTCGTCTGCGAAAGCAACAGAATATATGCAATTTTGTCCGGACCCGTGCACTAAATAGGTTGTCGAAAGACAATGGCTACAAAATCTCATCCTCATCCAATAATACAAGAAGAAAGACAACGAAGAAGAAGGGAGCCGTCTCCATCGATTGATGAAATCCAAGAAGAGGAAGAAGAAGAGCTTGATGAAGATAATATTCCCCTCTCCGGCTTAACTTAGGCAAGCCCGAAGCATCCAAAACGTGCAAGGACACATCCAAATCTATTCACCCCTTCGTAGGTAAATTTACATTTATGTTATGTATTTGTAATTTTGATAGAATTTGTGGTAATTTATGTTTGAGATTTGGCTTTGATGTTTGTAATGTTTGGAATGCTATGTTTGAGACCTGGGTTTGAAGTTTGTAATGTTTGGAATGATATGTTTGAGACAATGGCTGTGTTTGGAGAAGGGTGGCTTAGTAGGCTGTGTTTGAGACAATGGCTGTGTTTGGATTTGAAGTTAGTATATGTTTGAGACAATGGCTGTGTTGGGATTTGAAGTTTGTATATGTTTGAGACAATGGCTGAGAATGGATTTGAAGTTTGTATATGTTTGAGACAATGGCTGGGAATGCTATGTTGAAAAAGATATGATGATATGTTAAGAATGTAAATGTGGATATGTTGAGATTGTGTATTCAGGTATTAGCTTTAGACTTCGTTAAGTCTGTTTGTGAATATAGGAACACACGTTAACTCAGTTAACGGCCTTGGTCAAAAGGGGCACTTTAACTGAGTTAACGAGTGTGGCTATCTCAAATTTCCAAAAACTTTCAAGTTTCTGGAAATTGTAGATGACAACAGTCGTTAACTCAGTTAAAGGCATTGATAAAAAGAGGCACGTTAAACTGAGTTAACGAGGGTGGCTATCTCAGATTTCCAGAAATTTTCAAGATTCTGGAAATTTTAGATGACAACAGTCGTTAATTGAGTTAACGACCTTGGTAAAAAGAGGCACGTTAACTGAGTTAACGAGTGTGGCTATCTTAGATTTCCAGAAAATTTCAAGATTCTGGAAATTGTAGATGACAAGAGTCGTTAACTGAGTTAACGACCTTGATAAAAAGAGGCACGTTAACTGAGTTAACGACCTTGGTAAAAAGAGGCACGTTGACTGAGTTAACGAGTGTGGCTATCTCAGAATTCCAAAAACTTTCAAGTTTCTGAAAATTGTAGATGACAACAGTCGTTAACTCAGTTATAGGCCTTGGTAAAAAGAGGCATGTTAACTGAGTTAACGAGTGTGGCTATCTGAGATCTCCAGAAACTTTCAAGTTTCTGGAAATTTTAGATGACAACAGTCGTTAACTCAGTTAACGGCCTTGGTTAAAAGAGGCACGTTAACTGAGTTAACGAGTGTGGCTATCTCAGAATTCCAGAACACACATGAATACGCCTCATCTACTGAGATTCAAAAATAACATCTACCATACATTGATTCAAAATAATAAATACCATACATTCATTCTCAAAATATTAAACAAAATACAATATTACAATCATTCAATGATGGCTTTGAGTAGATTGACTTGAGTTTTTCCGACATCTACGCTTATTGTGACCTCTCAAACTGCATTTTGAACATGTCATTCCGGAGGCCCTACTAGACTCATCTCTTACATCCATATCATTACGAACTCTCGTACTCTTTGGACGACCTTTCCGAGGACGTCGAAGGCTCGGATCAGCTACAAGTCTGTTTCCAGTATTCACAGTCCAATATGTAGGATCTAGTGTATGATGAAAATTGGGAGCCCAAGTTTGTGGTAACGAAATAGTTGAATAGACTGTATCAACATACAGCTTGTAATCAATAGCGTGATATACGCAAGCAGCTAGAACAGGAGAACATGGTATATGATATAGCTAAAAATTTTGGCAAGTACATATTTTAGTGCCCAAGTTAACGGTGTGCAAGTTACCACCCTTTTGATTCCCACCTACTCTTCGTATACCTGTTTTGACTGCAAAAACTCCTGGTTGATGGCTAAACAATATCACTTCATGCATGTTGGCTCTTTCACGCCGGATATCTATCAAATCCTGTACTCTTTGTGCAAATTTTTTACCTTCACTAATGAGCTTGTTGGCTAACTGACGTCGTGTAGCAAAGTACGAATTAAGACGGTAAAATTTCATGTCCACAATAGCAGTTACTGGTAAACTACACACACCTTTCAATACCGAGTTGAAAACTTCTGATGGTTGGTAGTCATTATGACATATCGCCGTCCTCCATCTTCAGAAAGTGCCTATTTGTCAACTCTTTTCTCTTTCAACCAATTTGCCGCTTCCACATTAACTATTTTCAGTTTTGCGAGTTTGCTTTGAAATTTTTTGGGTTGGTTTTGATATGCTATAATTTTAACTTTCGTCTTCATTTCTTTGCTACCAAATTTGGTAAAGAAATTTGTAGCGAAATGTCGCATACAATAATGTTAATATGCATTTGGTTCATTTCACACTCTGTTCTGCGAGTCCATGGCGGCCAAAATACCGGTGTGGCAATCAGAGATAACACATAAACCAAACCGATCGGAGACATAAAAACGAATGCAACTCATAAACCATGTCCATGTATAAACACTCTCTCCATCAACTATTGCGAAGGCAAATGGAAACAGACAATCCTTCGCATCCGGTGATACGGCTATTAACAAACAACCCTTATATTTTCCATACAAGTGTGTCCCATCAACACTTATAACAGGTCTGTATGACTTGAACCCTTCAATTGAAGCACCAAATGCCCAAAACACTCCCCTGAATATTTCTTCGCCAGGACCGAAATCATACTTATCCCAATGGACAACAGTTTCTGGATTTGCTGCTTGTATTGCTAATAGAAGTAAAGCCAACTTAGTATATGCGGCTTCAAATGGTCCGTACAACTTCTCAATAGATTTTTGTTTTGCAATCCAAGCCTTCCTATAAGATATCTAATAATTCAATTGAAGTTTGACTATCTCAATAATGGCCCGCGGTGTAATTCCTATCTGAGCCTTCACAATATTCATAATCAAATTGCATACAAGTTTAGCGTCAACTTTGCAGTGGTCTTGATTCAATGTGGAATTCATAAATGTATGCAGCCCTACTAGTTTTTTAACCATAAAATTTGTCCGGCCCTTCGGAACAATTGCGCGTAATCTCCACTGACAACCATCCTCACTTGCAACCGGTGGGATTTGCACCATCTCCTCAAGTGAATGTTTTCTCTGAGCCAATTTACATTTTACAACAAAGATGGTAGGTGAAGATTTCATTGTGATAAATTCCTGATGTTTATTGATGGAGTATAACTTTACCGCATGTTGAATCGATTCTTTACTTTGAAACTCTTGCCTAATGTAGAACTCATCTACGATGGATGAACCGGACGACTCTTGTAGACCATGATTTACTCTCGCACTTTGTGCCATTTCCTCGGTAACATGATTGTTGACATTATTGAAGCCATCATTAAGGTTCACATCGACATCATTACTCTCATTTATATTAATATTTACATATTCTTCTCCTTCTTCCTCGTCTTCATTTTGTAATCCCTCTTCAAGTTCATCATCTATTTCTTCGTCTTCTTCTTCATCATCGAGTAAATCATTATTAATGGTAGCGTTTTCAAATATCCTGAAAACATTGGTATTCAGAAAGTAATCATTAACCAAACTTGGTTGACGTGGCAATTCAAATTCAGTAGGATCCGGGCTTGAAGTATTTGTAAACGTGTCTTCTTGTGAGGACGGTGGGATTGCATGAGATGTTTGAACTGGATTCAAAACGATCTTATGGACCGGCACTTCACGTGCAGAGCTTGAACCAGGGTTAGCATGTGGTTGGGCATTAATATTTTCAGTTTGCTAAATATATAGCTCTAATGCAGACCAACTAAAATTCGGATCAAGTGTTCTACCAATCATGGACTTCAGAGAGTTGTCGTTTTCTATGGGCACAGTCATAAAATATTGACCATCACCTTTTTCTGCTGCATAACGTGCTAAAATTTTAATCTTCCATTGTTCTCTATCCTAATTAGTAACCTCATAAACATTCTCAACAAGTTCTTCCATTGTGATTGTACCGGATACCCAAATTATTTCGGGATCAATGGCACTATAACAATAACCTATTTTTGGTCACGGATAATTTCACCACCAAAATAAAGCCAAATAGGAATATCGTAATCCATACCTGTACATATTTATAAAAAAAAATAATCATTATCTACTAAACAAAATATATTCGATAAAATGATATACAAATCATACCTTGAAATGTATGATAAAAAAAGATGCGGAATTTCGAGCTTCGAGAAGGCGTAGTGAATGGGTTGATAACAAATCCGCTATGTAAATCCCCAAACAAAGAAACTATGGATTTAGGGTTTTCAAAGTGGGAGGAGATATGAATGTGAGAGAAGAACAAAAAGATCCTTCAAGATTTTGTAGAGTATTTTTGAGTAAGATCTACAATTGGGATGCAAGGGTTTTGGAGTTGGGTTCCGAAATTGGGGGAGAAAGAGAAGAAAGAGAGACACTATAAATATAATAATGTACCAATCAGCGATTATGATTTAATATGATCCCAAACGACACTCGCTAACCGGGTTAGTGTGCGCGTTAACGGGGTTAGCGTATCTATACTTGGTTTTTTCCTCTAAATCCCTACTTAAGGAGTAGTCACCCCTACTGTCCACCTATCACACTAACCCCCTTAGCGCGAGTGGTTTGAACAGGCACGCTAACGGAGTTAGCGTGTCTATATTTGGTGGGTTTTTTCACACACCCCCACTTGAAGGGAAAAGTGGTATCCCCTGGAACACGCTAACTGAGATAGCGTGAAGAAAATTACTAGGGGCATTAACTCAATTAGCGAAGGAATTTTTTGGTATTAAATTTTCGAACAGGGACAATTTCGTACATACTAACAAAAAGTGGGATAGTTTGGTAAAAAAATTCCTAGCATTAGGAGTTAGAACATCTATCCATCCCCTCCATTCATTCATATCATCTCTTGTTTATGGCTAAATTTGAGAAAAAGAAAAAAAGAAAAAAAAACCTTTGAACTATTTTCTTTATACAGAAAATCTCACTGAACTATTTTTTGCGCAGAAAGTCACACTTAAGTATGGTTGTAAAAAACTCATTCCGACGGCGTGAGCTTTCTGCTAAATATGAGTGAGATTTTTTGACAATAATGAAAAAGATGCATGATATTTTATGAACCAACTTGCAAAGATGAATGAGGTTATCTATTACAAGTAGAAAAGTAAGATGTGATTTTTTGAAAATATACTTCAGTGAGGTTTTTTGCAACCATACTTTAGGAACGTTTTCTGCAAAAAAAATAGTTCAGTAAGGTTTCTGCATAAAGTAGATTGTTCAAAGGGGTTTTTTCAAATTTAATCCTTGTTTATTGTATTGTATTTTGTCTGAGTGAGACTGAATAAAACCCAAGAAAGATAGATGGATGAATGAATGAATGAATGAATGGGAATGGTGAATGGATGATGGGTCATGTTCTGCTGCTCTGCTCTGCCCTGCCCTGCCCTGCCCTGCCTGCATCTTCTCCCTCAAGTCTCATCTCATGCACTTGCTGTGCTGTGCTGTGCTGAGAGAGCACAAGATGATCACATGTTGCAGCTCTTCTCACCACCAGCAAATATAATCAACCCACCCCATCTCTCTATTACTTGACCCTTTTGATATGACATTCTCTGTCTTTTTTTTGTTTCAATTAGTACTGTAGTATTATTTTTGTTTAGGTTTCAGATGGTACATTCTACTGCTAGTCCTAGGTGTGTCCTTATTGTACTGTACTGTATTGTATTGTATTTGTAGGTAGTGGATATTCAGATGTCTGCCATGATAAAAGAAATGGGGTACTCACTAACTAAAAATCCCTTATAGTACAACCGGTAATTCTTTATGGTTGAGACTTACAAGAGTGCAAACAGATTTGTGAGAAATGCTACATATATGCATTTGTCTTTTAACGAGAGATTGACTCAATGATCACTAAAAGATAAGCTCAATGTATGTTTAAGGTAAAAACCAACGTATGTATAACATTTCTCCTGATGAGTAGTCGAAATAAAGATATTAAAGCATACCCCAAATTCTACCCTAAGCACTAAAAGACAAGATTTTATTACATTTTTAATCATTTTCTAAAGATAACGGTTTATCTTTTAGTGCTTGAGATAGGTTTGGGATGAGATTTGGAGTATGTCTAGCATTTCTCGAAATACAATAGTAGATGATAATATGGCTAAAATAGGACTAAATCGGAACTGTTCAAATCGGCCACAAATCTTAAAGCTCTCAGGGGTAAGACGGAAATTTCACCTACAAACAGGTCCGAAATGGGAACTAGGTCTCTTCTTCAAAGCCCAATAACCTATAAGCGGATCTTTCATATTGGATACGGGTACCAACCTGCTACGAACCGGTTCAGAAGGATAAAGACGAATTCAGATTCGTGATTATCCCTAAGAGGCGGTTTTAACCACTTTTTATCCATCCACATCGGAAAGTAAAAATTTGTTCTTATCTCGAAACGGATCCCTATGGAGACTATAAGTACCCATCTCCCTCCACTGTTACAAGGTAATGAATCTTTTCATACCTAAAGCTCTTTCTTTATCTTTGAAGATTACGAAAGAGAGCATCGGAGGGTTCGTCGCCGGGATCCATCCCGGTGTATCGAACTTTGTGCAAGTTCGCGACAGCGGCTAGGAACAAGTCAACACATAGGTGGAGTTAACAGGTTTGCCTTACTGTTTTCCTCGAAGAACTAACAAATTCATCTGTTTGCTTCCACACCCAAAATCAGTAGCAACATATTGGCGCCGTTTGTGGAAAACAGAAGTAGCGATCCAGTCCTCTCTCATCAGCCAAACTAGTTTCAAGTCATGCCTCCTAAGAAGGGGAAGATAACGGTCTCTAACCGCAGGGCCACTTCCACACCTTCTCCTCCTCCTGTCCATGAGGTTCCCCCTCAACTCACTCAGCAAGTCCAGCAACCTGGACAACCTCTCCTTCAACACGTCCAGCAACCATAGTCTGGACGGCCTCTTCCTCAACAACCATAGCCCCAGCAAGCTGCTCAAGGGCCACAAGAGGCTGTCGTGGGACCCTCCCGCCGAAGTCGGCAAGGGCAACATCCTCATCGTGACCATGTGTCGATACACAATCCCTCGTCCGACTCCATGGCCTCGCAAAGTCCCCCTACGCCGAAGGATCTCCAGAACATCATTGTCAACAGACACAATGGGGTGGATCTCCAGACCCACTTAGATGAGAGGCAAACCCATGACGAGATACCCTGTCGAGAACATCACAGGGGTCCAACGATCCGGTTCCCTAGAGCCCGGTCCCCCTGTAGGCCGGATCGCAGAAGGTCCAACTCTCCCAGGAGGCGGAGGGAGTTGCCCCAGTGCCATCAAAGAAGAAGCCGCTTTCCAGTCGACCGACCCGCCCCTCAGGACCACCGAGAGCAGGAGGCCCCCATCACGAGGGCAGAGTTCCAACAATTCCAAGAGGCAGTCTTGAGGGCCCTCAATGTTGCCCCCGACCACGGTCAGTGGGCGCCCAGTCCTCAACCTGCCCAAGACCATATACATCGTACACCCAGTCCTCAACCTGCCCCGATCTATCGTCATCGCACTCCCAGTCCCCTTCCGTGCGAGGATGAATCCCGGGCCTCAGCATGGTATGATATGAGGGAAAATTTGGTATACCGCCATCTCCATGAGATGGAGAGGTGCCTTGGCCGACTAGACAGAGAGGAAGAGCAATGGGCGAGACATTTCTGCCTCAGTAGGCCCCCATTCTCCTGGACTATAATGGAGGCACCGGTCTCAGATAACTTCAAGCCTCCTCATTTTGAATCATACAATAGGGAGTCCGACCCCACTGATCACATCGAGAGTTTTAAAACTCTCATGATGATACACCAGGCATCGGACGTGCTCCTCTGCAAAACGTTTCCAGCCACGCTGAAGGGGCCTGCAAGGGAGTGGTATTCCCGTCTAGCCCCGGCCTCCATCTTCTCCTTTGATCAGCTCGAAGGCCTCTTCCTGACTCACTTCGTGAGCAGCCGACGAGCTGAAAAGACAAGCACCTCTCTGATGTTACTTCATCAGAGGAAGGGCGAGCGACTAAGAGACTATGTCAAATGTTTCACCGCGGAGGCCAGGTCCATCTCCTCCTTGGACCAGTCCATAGCCTCCGTCGCTTTCCAATCCAATGTCGCTAACGACAGCCTCCGAGCATCCCTTGCCAAGAAGCCTCCTCGGGATTTCTCAGAACTTCTGCTCAGGAGTGAGAAATACATCTAAGTGGAAGAGGCTCTCTCCCGCCCTGCTTTTGAATGATCGTCCTCCGGGAACAAACGGAAGGGCGCTGAAGAAGAAGGAGCTAAGAAGTGTAACGCCCCGATTTCTGGTAACTGGGAAACCGTGACATAAGCCAGAATCTTTTCTTCAATTAGTCACAATACACAGAAAAATAGGAAAATTTAAAACTTTTTATTCAACACAAATGTATTACAATTCCAGATGTTACAAAATTGCAATACATTATAACAGTGTTACAATAATACATTTACAGTTCCAAGTGTTACAACTTTCAACAAATTCCATCAGAGTATAATGAATAAAGAACAATACTTTGTATTTCACTTGGATGCTTCCCCAAAAATAAACAAATTACAACAATGAATAATTTACAATAATTGTTACAAATAAAATTACAATATATATTTTAGCGGAAACTTAAATTGAAATCGACTCCTCGCTTCTCTTGCCTTGAGTTCTCCTGAAACCTGTACCTGTACTTCTACAATCCAGTACATGTACTTCTGCAATCCAATACCTATACTTATGCAATCTAATACCTATACTTCTGCAATCCAGTACCTATTGAAGTGGGGACGTCAGTACATATACTGACGCTTTAAGGCTGATAACTAGTAGTGAATCTCAACTATAACAAACAGATGGATGAAAAGAGAAACGTGCATATATATTTGATGTGTTAGTGTATACTATGACTTAGACTTTAATGCAAGATTACTAATGCAATGATACTCTTATTCTAATGCAAGCGAGTCTCCGGAACAGTATGCAGCCCATACTACATACGCCTCATATCAAGCCGTTTTTTCATATATAGGGATTTGAACCCGCGTTGTGAATATTATTTTATACATAATCCTTTTCCTGATAATACAACATGACTGGTGAGGTTACAGAAGGGGTCAAGTCCCCTATGCAGTACACTTATGATGTCTCCGTTTGCCACTACTATCCGGCGTACCGGACCTCACTAAAAAACAAGGTTGCACGTACGGTCTAGTTCCGTTACTATAGTCATTATAGTGGTGATCGTGTTTGCCCACGATTGCTCGGCGTACCAGACCTCATTTAAAAACCAAACGAACATAGGGTCTCGCAAGCGCAGGATAGCACGAAGCCTATCCTGTGGCACCTATAAGTCATGGTATTTCAGAAATTAACAGTACGAGATACGTAACCCATGCTCCCAACTCATGAGAAGACACCGTACGTATCCCTTTGATGGGAAGGTACAACCCAATAACACCACCTAGTGCCAGCCTATAGGACAGGTCGGATCATAAGCAATCACCCTTAACACCATCTCTTTCCCTTCGGCGAATAATGATAATAAGTAATGGTTAAGTAGTAAAAGTCATAAGTTACTACCCTAATGATGTCACTAACCCTGAACAATCCTAGGTCTTAAGTTAGACTTCGCAAGATAACTCTACTAGGTTGGTCAACCTAGACTTACCAGAACCCCTAAGGATCTGGTTCATGGCCTATCGATCCAAGACCTCGACAATACGAATGTATTCGCATGCTACTACCCTGGACTTGGATTTCGTGATACTCCGGTCCGCGATCAACCAACTCGGTTAAGATCTGACAGTACACATGAGTCACTCGTCCACAGTCCCATAGGAGTAAGATAAACACACGCCTTGATGGTCGATAACCCTAGGAAAATGATATCACTCTAGATGAGCACAACAAACTACGTATTAGAAAAGAAGTTACATGCGAGTAACAAAAAATACATACGAGCTAAACATGCTATGTATGGGACCAACAGCTACATACGGGCCAGTCGAGCCATGTATGCGACAACAACATACATACGAGTCAAATAAGCTACGTATGAGACCAACAGCTACATACGGACCAGTCGAGCCGCGTATGAGACAACAACATACATACGAGCCAAATAAGCTACGTATGAGACCAATAGTTACATACAGGCCAATCGAGTCGCGTATGAAACAACAACATACATACAAGCCAAATAAGCCACGTATGAGACCAACAGTTACATACGGACCAATCGAGCTGCGTATAAAACAAAAACATATATACTTGCCAAATAAGCTATGTATGAGACCACAGCTACATACGGGTAAGGTGAGCCACATATGAGCAAAACTACATATGAAAACAACCACACATGTAATCAACCTAGAAGCAACCAAACGTGCTTCTAGCAAAACTTGATCTTCTATAATTAGAAGCAACAGTAGAATCTACAAATAATCTAAAATAGGCATTCTACCAATGAGAAGACCAAAAGCGACATAAAAACATTCCGACAGCCTAGAAGCAACTAGTGCTATGCTTATCGGATTTTAACAGCAATATATTTTTTTAGAAAGGTAAGAATATCTACCACAACTCTCTCGTGGAACACTATTTCAGATTTTGTAAGGAATCCAAAATTCGGTCCATCGAACACACGCAAACAGTTTACCCAAACTGCAGATTTTCAACAAAAAGCTGAAACTTTGCAAGCTGGTAACTTTTGCTCTACTCGTCAAAATTTAACGAAACTGGGCAATTTAAAAAGGTGGAAACATCTACTACAACTCCCTAGTTGACCAATTCCTCAGATTCCATAAGAAATTCTAAATTCCTGACCTCGAACATATGCAAACAGTTACCAAACTGCCGAATTTCAATAAAAAGATGAGACTTTCGTAGCTTGTAACTTTTGCGCTATACGTCGAAATCTAACGAAAATGGATAATTTAAAAAGGTGGGAACATCTACTAAAACTTCTCATTTGACCAATTTCTCAGATTCCAGAAGGAATTCCAAATTCCTGACCTCGAACATATGCAAACAATTTCCAAATTGCAGATTTTCAATAAAAAGATGAAACTTCTGTAACTTGTAACTTTTGCTCTACTTATTGGAATCTAACGAAACTGGACAATTTGAAAAGGTGAGAACATTTACTAAAACTTTCCAGTTGACCAATTTCTCAGATTCCGTAAGTTTCAGTTTTCCGAACTTGACAAAGGAAAACTGAAACTTTGAAAGCTTATAACTTTTGTTCCACTCATCGGAATCTAACCCAAGAGGAAAATTCGGAAAGGTGAGAACGTCTTCTACAACTCTCTAGTTGGTCGGCTCCTCAGATTCAGCGAGTATGATACTCAAAAACTACAAGGAATCAAGACAGATACAATTCCAGCCCACCAAATACATAGCCAAGCTGAAAACTTTCAAGGCCCATAACTTCTACTCCGCTTGTCAGAATTTAACTCGAGAGGTCAATTCAGAAAGGGGAGAATGTCTACTACAACTTCCTAGTTGGTCTATACTTCAGATTCAACCATTAAGTCACTCAAAAACATCAAAGAGTCAAAACAGCAAGCACACTCAGCTCAAAGCTGGTTGCTGCATCTTTCAAATACCATAACTCCTATTCCGCTTATCGAAATCTAGCCCGAGCAGCTAATTCAGAAAGGGGAGAATGTCTACTATAAATTCCTAGTTGGTCTCCACTTCAGATTCAATAGGTAAGACACTCTAAAATACCAAAGAAGTCAAACAGCAAGCACACTCAGCTCAAAGCTGGCTGCTGCATCTTCCGAATACAATAACTCCTACTCCGCAAATCGGAATCTAGACCGAGAGGCCAATTCAGAAAGGAGAAGATGTCTACTACAACTCTCTAGTTGGCCCGAACCTCAGATTCATCAAGTAAAACCCGCAAAAATGATAAAGAAGTAAAACAGCAAGCATTCAGTCAGACAGCTATTTGCTGTATTTTGCAAAGACCATAACTCCTATTCCGCTTATCGAAATTTAACTCGAAAACCAATTCAGAAAGGAGAGTCTCTACTACAACTCCCTAGTTGGTCCAAACCTCAGATTCAACAGGTAAGACACTCTAAAACATCAAGAAACAAAACAGCAAGACCCAGTCAAGACAGCCAGTTGCTGTACTTTTCCAAGACCATAACTCCTACTCTGCTAATCGAAATTTAATCCGAGAGATCAATTCGGAAAGGAGAGAGTCTCTACTACAACTCCCTAGTTGGCCCGAACCTCGGATTCATCAAGTAGAACCCTCAAAAATGACAAAGAATCAAAACAGCAAGCATCCTATCAAACAACTAGTTGCTGTATTTTGCAAACGGCATAAATCTTATTCCGCTTATCGAAATTTAACTCGAGAGGCCAATTCGGAAAGAGAAAGATGTCTACTACAACTCTCTAGTTGGCCCGAACCTCAGATTCTACAGGTAAGACACTCTAAAACATCAACAAGCAAAACAGCAAGACCCAGTCAAGACAGCCAGTTGCTGTACTTTTCCAAGACCATAACTCCTACTCTGATTACCGGAATTTAACCAGGGAAGAGTCTCTACGACAACTCCCTAGTTGGTTCGAACCTCAGATTCATCCATTAAGACACTCAAAAATGACAACCAAACAAAACAGTGAGCTTCTCAGCTGGCTCGCTGTCCTGATTTTGTAACGGGCATAACTTTTGCGTCTTTTATTGAAATTTAACCCGAAAGGCCAATTCGGAAAGAGGAAGATGTCTACTACAACTCTTTAGATGACCCGAACATCAGATTCTATAGGTAAGACACTCTAAAACATCAAGAAGCAAAACAGCAAGACCCAGTCAAGACAGGCAGTTGCTGTACTTTTCCAAGACCATAACTCCTACTTCGCTTATCGGAATTTAACCCAAGCGGTCAATTCGGAAAGGGGAGAGTCTCTACTACAACTCCCTAGTTGGTCCGAACCTCAGATTCATCCATTAAGACACTCAAAAATGACAACCAAACAGATCAGTGAGCTTCTCAGCCAGCTCGCTGTCCTGATTTTGTAACGGGCATAACTTTTGTGTCTTTTATCGGAATTTAACCCGAGAGGTCAATTTGGAAAGGGAAAGATGTCTACTAAAACTTCCTAGTTGGTCTCCTCCCCAATTTCCGTAAGGAACACCACTTCCCAGCCCCATGAACACACGCCGATCTTCACCTCAAAACAGCGAGTTTCTGTTTTGCCTTGAAACTCGCTGTTTTGGGGAAAACGGTTGTTTCGCCCATCAAAATTACTCCGAAAAATCCACAAAAATTCTAGCATGATAAAAACATATAAAGAACCTCTCACATAAATTTCGGGTCAAAATTCTTCTTTTAACACATGTAAACAAAATCAACCCTACAACCATAAAAATCATTTCCTTATGCTTGATTTTAGTGTTCTACCACTTGAAACTTATGTGCCTTCTATTCTAGTCCATACACAACCATATGCACATGATTCCTAGTCCAATACAACAACAAACAACCATAAAAATCCCTAAAATAACTAAAACAATTTAAGAGTATGAGAAAACCCCACCTTGCAAAGTGTAGGAAGGACTAGCTTTCCTCTTCTCCTCCGTGTTCTTGTTCCTTGCTCTTGCTCCTTGTTCTTGCTCCTCTCAAGAACAACCCCCAAAAGAACCACACTTTCTTTTGATTTTGACCTCTTTTTTCTTTTCTTTTTCTTCTCAATTTTTTTCTAAAATAAAAACTAGTAAAGGAGTGAAAGAATGAGATGAGATGAGAACTCAAAAAAAATGGAGGGTTTTCTTGCCCTTGAGGGTATGGCCGGTCAAGGGGTTGGGAGGGGGGTTTTATAGGATGAGGGGAAGGGTTATGTGGGTGGGAATGAAGCCACATGTCATACTTCTCATGGTGAGAACAATTGACAAATCAATTTGCAATTTTAAATTGCAATCACCCCCCTATCTGATCCAAACCATCCATTTGATCATGATGGATCAAAAAATAAATTATAATTTTCTAAATCACATACTACATGATTTTGTACAAAATCGTTACAGTTCAAATACGTATGTAAATCTGAATATACAGATAATTTTCGTTCATGAAAACGAACAAATCAGTACAAAAATAATTTAGTTCTGAGAATTAAAATAAAATAATTTTATTACTGGCTCGGAAGATTCCAGTATCAATTTGATACAAAACAGTCGTATACCGACTAGTATATATACATATATAATGTTTATTAACAAAACTGGTTGATGTCCACCAAAAATATTTCAATTCTGAAAATAAAAATAAAATAATAATTTTTAATATCTGCCTGGTATTTTCCAGACATTTTTCTCAAAAATGCGTTTTTCAAGATTTTGTACAAGTGTACAAAACTGATACAATACGTATATATACTTACCAGTATATACATCTAGATAAATTTTTGTTTGAAAAACCAAGTAAATTCCAATTAAAATATTTTAATTTCAAAAATAATAATAATATAAATATAATATCCTTCCGGGATATTACAAGAAGCTCCAAAAAGACAACGGAGGCCAGCGGCGCCCTCCTCCCCGCTTCGAAAGTTCACTCCCCTCAACGCGAGTGTCTCAGCCATCCTGATGGAGGTTGGGAAAGAGGGTCTTCTCCGGCCACCTCCGAAGATGAACACCCCGGGGAAGAAGAAACCCAGTTCCCAGTTTGGACCAGTTTGTAGGTGAAATTACCGTCTTACCCCTGAGAGTTTTAAGATTCGTGCCCAATTTGAACCGTCCCAATTTAGTCCTACTTTTAGCCATATCACGAGCCCCCCACTCCTAAAAACTGTATTTTACAGTCTTTGAGGAGTAGTTTTCCTGTTTCAATGGCGTACGGGACTTTATCGAAGTTCTTAAAGGGGTAGTTGGATCTTGATCGAGGTGTAATGGTGCCAATCTGAGTTGGAGGGGTGCCCATAGTGATTTTGCAAGTTTTCTAAATTTTCCTAATTTTTTCCCTAATTTTTAAATTATTTTCCGAGTTTAATTATTCAATTTTGTTAATCAACAACCTATTCTCATAAAATATTAATTAACAACTCTAATTAATAATTATTTATCCAGGAGCTCAAAAATATTTCCCTGAATTTATAATTATTTTTTAGAATTTTTAATTAATTTTCTTGAATTTTTAATCATTTTTGTAATTTTTAAACAATGAATTCGAATTACAATTAAAATAAAAGGATTATTAGGGGAATATTGACATGGCGCGATCTGGGACGTCCATCGTGTTACTGGCACGAATTTCCGAACAAACTGAGGGCAGATCTGTGCTTCGCTGACGTGGCGAGATCTGGGCGGTCGGATCTAGAGTGCGCATCGGGAGGTAAGAGCTTTCCCTATTAGGAGCTCGGTAGCTCAGCTTTCAGATCCGAACTATGTGGTAAGATCTGGATGGTTGATCACGACCAGGCACGAATCATGAGGCATTAGTTTTCTCCCATTCGTAGCTCGATAGCTCGGATTTCAGATCCGAGCTACGTGGCACGATTTGGATGGTTGATCATGATCGGGCATGAATCACGAGGCATTAGTTTTTGCCAATTTGCAGCTCGGTAGCTCGAATTGCAGATTTGAAGTACGTGGCATGATCTGAGCCGCTTGATGAAGATCTGGCATGAATTGTAAGGCAGTAGTTTTTGCCAATTCGCAGCTCGGTAACTCGGATTGAAGATCTGAAGTACGTGGCATGATCTGAGCCGCCTGATGAAGATCTGGCACGAATCGTGAGGCGGTAGTCTTTGCCAGTTTGCAGCTCGGTAGCTCAGTAGTATGGATTGCAGATCCGAAGTACGTGGCATGATCTGAGCCACTTGATGAAGATCGGGCACGAATCTTGAGTTGGTAGTTTTTGCCAATTCGCAGCTCGGTAGCTCGGTAGCTCGGATTGCATATCCGAAGTACGTGGCATGATCTGAGGCGCTTGATGAAAATCTGGCACGAATCGTGAGGCGGTAGTTTTCACCAATTCGCAGCTCGGTAGCTCAGTAGCTCGGATTGAAGATCCGAAGTACGTGGCATGATCTGAGTCGCTTGATGAAGATCTGGCACGAATCGTGGGGCGGTAGTTTTTGCCAATTCACAGCTCTGTAGCTCAGTAGCTCGAATTGCAGATCCGAAGTACGTGGCATGATCTGAGTCGCTTGATGAAGATCTGGCACGAATTGTGAGGTGGTAGTTTTCGCCAATTTGTAGCTTGGTAGCTCGGTAGCTCGGATTGATGATCCAAAGTACATGGCATGATCTGAGCCGCTTGATGAAGATCTGGCACGATTCGTGAGGCGGTAGTTTTCGCCAATTCGCAGCTCGGTAGCTCGGTAGCACGGTAGCTCGATAGCTCAGATTGAAGATCCGAAGTATGTGGCATGATATGAACCACTTGATGAAGATTTGGCAAGAATTGTGAGTTGGTCTGACTGGTCAACGCGCCGCGTCGTGCTTCGCCCT
Source organism: Hemerocallis citrina (assembly GCA_017893485.1). Taxonomy (NCBI): domain Eukaryota; kingdom Viridiplantae; phylum Streptophyta; class Magnoliopsida; order Asparagales; family Asphodelaceae; genus Hemerocallis; species Hemerocallis citrina. The sequence continues at coordinate 31,649 of JACEHZ010000284.1, forward strand.
TACAGATTTTGTCGTTTAGCCTTCTGATGGGCTTCCGTGGGGGCCCAAAACGCTCGGATGCCTACGCGAATCTTCTTTTTACTATAAGACTTCTCTCCCGCTCACCACTTTCCCATTCTTCACTTTTCACTCTGAGAATCTGTTTTTGCTCTTGGGTGGCTCTGCTAGCGGTCGCGGCCAAGCGCTCAGTTCTCCGGCGAACTATTCCGACCGTAGCTGTCACGTCAAGGAAAATATATACTTTATTTTATATATTTTTCAAGATTTCTAGAGTGTCTTCGGGGAGTGAGACCTCCACCTCGGACCAAGAGAGTGATCGACCATTAGTAGTCTCATCAGTGGTGGACAAAAGGAAGAAAGTGTTAGGGTCGGCGATCATGGAGACGATAGTGGAGGCGTGAAGTGAGCGGGTGAGTTAAGTAGGCTGCCGTCCATGCTATCAAGCCTCGGGAAGGTGAGGGATTACTCCGACGATCTTCTAACCAAGGTGGTGTATGGGAGGTCGGCCTCATATGAAGAGAATAAACCGAGGGAGTACTCCGAGGTTGACGACATCCCCTCGGTTCTGACTGAGGGGGATCTACAGCGTATGAGGAGGGGCTTCATGATACCGTCAGAGTATACCCTGCTCCTCCCTGGTCCAGGATTCTGAGCGTGTTCGGCAACCTCGCCTGACACATGCGTCTTCCCATATGACGCGCTCAATGTCGGTCTTCGACTGCCCCTACCACCCTTCATGACCGAGGTGCTGCAGTAGTACGGATTGAGTCCGGTCCAATTCATGCTGAACATGTGGCAGCATGTCATCGGCTTTATCCTCCAATGCCAGGCGGTAGGGGTCGAGCCTCGGCTCGTTTTGCTTCGGAGTCTATATCGGATCAACCGCATGAGCAAGATGGAGTACCAGTATTACTTATCACCGCGGAAGGGAGTCAAACTGATTAAGAATCCAGACTCCATCAAACATTGGAAAGAGAAGTATTTTCTAATCCGAGGTCCCCAACCGTGGGGTTTCCCGACGAGGAGGGAAGATGTTCCGAGGTGGGCAAAGGCCGAACCTGTGCTGACTCCGGAGAAGGATGAGATCATGTCGAAGATCCTCAGTCTTCCAACCCTGAGTTGGAAGGATATAACCGAGGGGGTTCTCTTCAGTGGGGGTCTCAGTCCGATCGACCCCAGTATGCTTTATATATTTTTCCTTCTTTTATTTTCATTATTGCTTTCTTCCCATGCTAACTTCCTCGACTTTTGTTTTCTCAGAGGACCCAGGCATGGACTTCCGAGCTATGCTACTTAAACGAGGCGGGGGGTGTTGGAAAGGGCTCCGACAACAAAAAGAGGAAGAGGACGACGACGGGACCCTCGTCTTGTCGAGCTACTAAGGCACCATCGGCGGTGGCCCTAACAGTGGACTTGTCATCCAGCTCTTCGTCCGCTCCTCACGCGGTCCTTCCCCAGCCCACACCTTCTGATCCCTCTGCTGAGGCTTTCTCCATCGGAGCTGCACTAGCGCTTCAAGCGCCACCTCTTACCGCCGAGGCAGAAGCCATTCTCACTGAGGAGAACAAGAAGCTCTTCGTCCTCGACTGGCGGGTGATGAAGCATGATGGCTTCCTCGGGGATGCCGCCATGAGCATGCAGGCTCTGCCTCACTTGCAGACCCCGAAGGATCGAGCGGCTTTGAAGGCGGGGACCATGGGCGACGATGCGCTTGAGATCTCCAGGGCTACGATGTCGCTAAGTGTCTTTGTTAGGCCTGCGGAATTTCAAAGTTGGTTACGTTCGACACTCAATTCTTCTCTATTTTCAACTTTCAGATCACGTGCCACTTCAGCCACCTCCTAGAGCAGTTCGCCGAACAGGAGAAGGAGCTCAAGGTGACATGCGACAAGGACCGAACCGAGAGAGCTAAGGCCATAAAGTTGTACGAGGCGGAGCAGCGTCTTTCGGAGCCTCGAGCTGCTCAGATCAGCCTTCTCGAGGCGGCCTTAGCTAAGGCGAATGATCGTACCGCTATGGAAGTGGCAAGGGCGGACGAGGAGAAGGAAAAGGCCGAACAGGAGAAGGAGAAGGCCATGAAGGCCTCCGAGAAAATGCAGTAGGAGAGGGAGGCAGCGGTGGCTGCGGCTGCAGAGGCGATCCAGGTCAAGGCGGTGGTACACATGCGCACAAATATGGAGCAGTCCTACGCCCGAACTCTCAAACACGTAGAGGCTCGCATTTCGAGCTTCGACAGCTCGGGGTATAGCTCGTATGCCCCCATCGAAGGCGAGGAGTTGGTAGTGGCAGCAGAAGGCGAAGGAGAAGGTGAAGAAGAAGAACAGGGAGAAGAAGAAGACGAAGGAGATGTAGTGGTGGTGAATCTGCAGACAGCGATCGTGGAGGTGCTGAGGGTGATTGCGGAGCAGCCCCCTAAGGTGGCTCCTTGATTCTGAGTCTACTCGTTCTTCGTCTTTGATTTTCGATGTTTTGTTTTTGTATTGCCTTATAGCGGACCGGCCACCGCTTTTATACTCTTTTGTCAATGAAATGAAGTTTCTTGCACATAATGTTGCGTTGTAGGGCCCAAAGAGGATTAGAACTATCTTGTAGTTCCTCTTGCACTTCGAGCGTTTGACTTTTGTTGTCTCTTTTTTATTAGTTCACCCAGGGTAGCGATTCGTCCGTTCTCCGGCATAAGCTCGGCGTTGCGGAGTTAGGCCTTTCTCGCTCTTGGGAGTTTCTTTATAAAGCGGAGTGAGAGTTAGGTCATTTGAGGCTGACCTTAGCTCGCCGAGACATCGAGATGAGGTGCCTCAAACAGAGGCTTCGTGAAGTGCCCCCCAAGGGCGAGGAGTCTCGTCCTTCGATGGAGGTCAACCAGGGTCTCCAGCTCAAATTTCTTCGTCACACTCTATTCGAGGCGATGTCTGAGAGAGACAGATTGAAGAATGTGGTGCTCAAAAAAAGTCTATAGGAAGCTCATCTCCATAGGACTCTTTCTGATGTCTCGCGGGGGGCTAGTTCGAGCCGACTGCCTCGCCTAAAGATTAGAGTAACAGATGACTTGCTTAAAGAGCGGGTTGTCGAGCTGGAGGCAGAGAATGCCCGTTTGCGACGGTTGGTTGCCGGAAGGAAGCAACGTTAGGAGCACCTCCTGCCCTCGGGGTGAGTACGCTCAGGGGAGGTCGTTCCATGAGCTAGCACTTCTTTCTCCCCTATACTGTGGAATCCTAGAGATGCGCAAACTGGCAGAGCATATGTTGGGGCCACTATTAGATTGGGTACTGACGATGCGACTCGACTCGCTAGCCTAGGGACGTCTGCGGGCCTTTAGAAACACGGAGCTCGTCGCCCTCGCGTGTCGCTTAATAGAAGCATCCCACTCCCTAGGAGGGGCTAGGGCGAAATGTTGTAGTCTTGTAATCTCTTGTATGAGTTTTTGGTCAAGAGTTAAGACTTGTATCTCGAATTTTGAAGAAATAATATGTTCCCTTTTTTTTTGAACTTTTTGTGAGAATGTCTTTTACGAATGTTCGCAAGAGTATCGTAAGTTGTGGGAGCAATTCCGAATGACGAGCTACTTTGTACTCGCTAGTTCGCAAGTAGATAAAGTCGCATCGACCCAAGGATTGGACTCTGAACTGGTCGTTAAGAGAGTTTCAACAGTTGTGGGAGCAATTCCGAATGGTTAGCTACTTTGTACACACTCATTCGCACGTAGCAAAAGCGGCATCGAACCAAGTGTTGGACTCCGAACTTGTCGTTTAGAGAGTGTCAACAGTTATGGGAGCAATTCTGAATGGTGGCTACTTCGCACTCGCTCGTTCGCAAGTGGCAAAAGTTGCATCGAACCAAGCGTTGGACTCCGAACTTGTTGTTTAGATAGTATCAATAGTTGTGGGAGCAATTCCGAATGGTGAGCTACTTTGTACTCGCTCGTTCACAAATAGCAAAAGTTGCATCGAACCAAGTGTTGGACTCTGAACTTGTTGTTTAGAGAGCGTTTTTGTAAGCCCAAAAGTAGTACAACCAGAACGCTTAGAATATAGAATCTCCAGGGGGCAGAACTGTAACACCCCGAATTTCAAATACGACCGAATTTGAAGTTCCATAGGATCTTTACACTTCACTTCGTACAATTTTACAAGGAAATTTAAACTTTTTATAATACAACAGAGTCTTTTACATTTACCTACATAGTGGAAGGTAAGATGAAGTATAATAATGAAAAATCATACAATTGCAATATCTTTAACTTTTAAATAAATCAACAGCAGCATATCAACTATATATCTTCATAAAAATCCATCTCCTGTACATAAAACTGTGGGCACGTCAGTTGCTTACAACTGACGAAAATGTTATACACGGCCATCCTCTTTATGCCGAAAATATAACGATCTTAATATTTTAACAAACCACAAACGTGAATGCAAGTGTTAAATGTGATTACTCTAAACATGTAAGTGTATGCAATGCCTTAATACCTAATACAGATATTTTATACTAAGATGACACTAATGCATACTTATTCGGATTCTATGTATCCCATACTACATAGGGCCGAGGGCAAGGACCTACGTACTCCACATTAAAGGGTTCGATCCCTTGCCATGAAAACAACCCAGAAATAAAAGCAATGTTTAGACGTTCCACGAGTACGAATCCCAGTCCCGAAGTACACCGCCCGACTGTTATAACAGACTCCTCGTAGTGCGAACATCTCGCAAGTGCCCCTCAAGCTCCGGTATACGTATATACACTGGAGTACGATAAACTATCCGCCCGACTGTGCATTGTCCCGGATTTACAATAAAAGCTCATCTCCATCGAAGCAACCTCAGTCCCGGAGTACACCGCCCGACTGGGTCTGTAGTCCTGGAGTACACCGCCCGATTATATAGAGTGCCCTACATACGTTTGCCCAAGTTTACTATATCTTCTCTTAGTGCCTAGTTCTTAAGTTCAAGACATGAATAAATTATCATACCCAGAGTTAGTTTTACCCCCATGGTCATATCTCAAAATACCGAAATAGCTCCATGGTTATATCTCAAAAATATAACTCAAATCTTTTGATTCACCAATGTCGGTACCCTGGATCTCACTAAACCTCTAGATCACAACCTTTCATGTACAAGAATCCACGGGTACTCATACCCTTCAATAATCATGTATTAAACTCAATGTATTCTTATCTTTAGTTTATTCACAATTTAATCAACGTCTTATTTTAGCATAATTCATGATTCATTTATTCATTCACAATTCTTTTAAAAGCTCTATATGAACTCATAATAGATTTTAATCTCATCAAGTATTTCTTACTCAACATAAGTATATGATCTCACCAAGAAAACCCATAACATGGAAAATAATTTTCTCTTCTTCTCAAAATATAAGTCATATTCTCAAATAAATAATTTTGAAGTCAATAACTCGTTTTCTATCTCAATTCCGCTTTTAATTTCTCAAAATATACATGAAAAATTATGAAACTACTTTTAATAAATTCTATATCATTTTATAGGAATATTAGATATTTTTCCCAAATTTTATTTGCATGAGAACTCACTTAAATCCACAAAACAAAAAAAAAATCAAAAAAAAAAAAAACAAATGGCACTGTCGAGTTTCGAACCCAGGCACCCAGACCAAGCACAACGACAGCCTTATGGCGCACCCACTAACCAAGAAGTCCAAGTGACTTCACTGTCATAATGACATATCGAAATCCCCAAATACTAACTCTCGAGTTTTGGGTTTAATTAAACGAAATCAAAAATAAAAAGGATCTAACAAGTTTCGAACCCAGGACCTCCGACCAAGCTCAGTGACCGCCCTATGGCGCACTCGCTAGCTAGGAAGTCCATTTGTGACTACTGGTTAGGAATCACATTAATGTAGTTTTTTTCATACTGTTCTGAGATTAGTTATTTTTCACAAAACTCGTTTATTCAATCGATCCAATCTTTTATAATACTGAAATAAATTTTTTCCTGGCTGAGATTAATTTAAAAATAGTAGCCAACGAATTTCAAATCCATTTTACAAACATATATCTATCTTTCATTTAGTTTTTCTCTCAATTTCACACATCAATTAGCATTTTTCTCAAAACTTGAAATTAAGAATTGTATTCATTATAACTAGTTCATGCACTCATTTATACTAATTAAAATTTAGCAACAAGACCAACCATGCCTCTTAATAGTCCATGAGGATCTCCAAAAAAATTCTTTTATGCAAAAATTATAATTTTGACATATCATTCCAATATGCATAAAGTAACCCATTTCATGGCAACAATTCAATTTGTATTACTTTCTTTCCTCTTTCTAATCATCATGGTATCTAGAAATATATTGAATACAACATTACTTCTATAATTTTCATGGCACAATTAATCAACATGAGAGTGTACTTCATAATCACATCAATTAGATCTACATTACTAATGTCATATTCTAGCATGCTCAACCTATGAATTAGAATGCGTAAAGACCACCCACCTTTTATGAAGAATTTGTAAACAAAGATGATGAGACACAACTTCTAGGGACTCCTAGCTCCAACAAGCAACACCTAGTCCTTCTCCTCCTACCAAAAGCACTCCAAAAAGCCTCTAATGCAACAAGAAAACTCTCTAACTCTCTTTCTTTTTCCTCTCTTGATTTGTTTTGTTTTGGAGTGAAATGAGAAGAAAAAATGGGGATATTTATAGGACAAAATGAAGGGCTAGAATGTAATCTCATCCACTTAATAACTACCCACTCAACTTTCCACTCTCCCACTTTCTCCAACTCTCCATCTCCCGGCCTCTTTCTCTCCCCCATCCGGTTTCTCTCTCTCCTAAGACACGTGCATGTGTTGTGCACTAGTGCAAACACACACAATAAATAAGAATGCTATAATTCTAATATGTGTATTAAAAGTTGTTACATGTCATGTGTGAGTCCATGCACAACCAAAAATGGGATTTAATTAATGGGCTTGTCTAGTGGACTTGTTGTTAATTAATTAATTAATTAATTTAGTGGGCTAGAATCTATTCTTAGGTCCATGGGTTTAATGAAAGGCTAATAAAAAGACTCATGCATGCTAAAATAATAAATGAGAGTAAGAAAAATAAAGATGGAAAAATTAGCACGTGCATCGTACATGCAAAAATTGAAAAATGTATTTTTAATAAAATAAAAATACGGGATGTTACAGCACTCCCTCCTTAGAATAGTTCCTTCCTCGGAACTACACTTAAGAGTGAGAAAAAAAACAAAGAAAAGAAAGAATAGAAAAGAGTTTACCAATCTTAGTTAAAAAGCTCAGGGTGATCTCTCATCATTCTTTCCTCCGATTCCCAAGTGGCCTCCTCAACAAATTGGTTCCTCCAAATGACCTTGACCATAGGTATTGTCTTTTTTCTCAAGACCTTCTCTCGACGATCCACAATCTTTACTGGATGCTCTGCATAGCTCAAATCCAACTGCAAACCCTCTGGCATTTCTGGCAAATGATGACTCGAATCCGGAATATAACCTCGTAACATAGACACATGAAAGACATTGTGCACTTGGGCAAACTCTTTTGGTAATTCTAACCGATAAGCTGTCTTCCCAATTCTTTTCAATATCTTATAAGGTCATATGTATCTCGGGGCTAATTTTCCTCCTCTTCCAAACCGAATCACCCCCTTGGTCAGAGACACCTTCACAAAGATAAAGTCACTTTCATCAAACTCCAGGTCTCTCCTCCGGTTGTCGGCATAACTCTTCTGCCTACTCTGTGCGTCGACTAACCTCTTCCTGATCAGCTCGATCTTTTCTGAGGTCTGCTGCACAATCTCCGGCCCATACAGCTGTCATTCTCCCACTTCATACCAACATACCGGTGTCCTGCACTTCCTTCCATACAGAGCCTTATACGGCGTCATCCCGATGCTTGCATGGAAACTGTTGTTGTGGGCAAATTCCACAATAGCCAAATGCTTCTCCCAACTGCCACCAAAGTCCAACACACAACATCTCAGCATATATTCCATACCTTGTTGACTCTCTCAGTCTACCCATCAGTTTGAGAATGAAAGGCCATACTGAAATCAGTCTTCATCCTCAAAGCTGCTTGAAGACTTCTCCAGAAATGCGAGGTGAAACGCACATCTCAGTCGGATACTATCGATAGTGGAACTCCATGAAGCTTCACAATCTTGCCAACATACAACTCGGCCAGCTTCTCCATCGACCAAGTAAGCTCCATTGCCAAAAAGTGAGCCGATTTGGTGAGTCGATCCACTATCACACAAATTGCATCATTACCCTTGGAACTCTTGGGCAGACCTGTGATAAAGTCCATGCTGATACAATCCCACTTCCACTCCGGGATGGGTAATGGCTGCAACAAACCTCTGGGTTTCTGATCTCGGCTTTGACTTGCTGACAAACTGCACACCTGGCAACAAACCCAGCCACATCTCACTTCATCCTTGGCCACCAGAAATATAGCTTTATGTCCTTGTACATCTTGGTACTCCCTGGATGCACGGATCATAAAGTAGCATGTGCTTCCTGAAGGATACTCTTCTTTAGTTCCACTTGATCTGGCACACACAGCCGCTCTCCAAACCGCAACACTTCTTCTTTCACTTGAAATTCTACCAACCTGCCAATGCCAACCTGCTCCATCATCTCCTGAATCTCTGGATCGGTCTTCTGACTGTCGATGATCTTCTCTCAAAGTAGGTTGAATCCTTAACTGAGCTAAAGAAGCTCTCAAACCTTGCAAAACCACCTCAATCCCTACTTGATCAAGCTCCTCTACCAACTTCTCCTGAGTTGTGATCAATCGGGACAAACTGCACTTCCTGCTAAGCGCATCAGCCACAACATTGGCCTTGCCCGGATGGTACTTGATCTCAGGTCGGATATCCTTCAACACTTCCAACCATCTCCTCTGGCTCAGGTTCAAGTCCCTCAGCTGATAGATATACTTCAGACTCTTATGATCCGTGTACATGTTGACCTTCTCCCCGTACACATAGTGCCTCCACTGCTTCAATGCAAAAATGATCGCTGCTAACTCCAGATCATGGGTTGGATAATTCTTTTCATGCGGTCTCAGCTGTCTAGACCCATAAGCTATTACCTTTCCCTCTTGCATCAACACACAGCCCAATACGCGATAGGAAACATCGCTGTAGACATCATAGTCGACTCCTGCTCTTGGCAAAGCCAAAATGGGAGCGGTGGTCAGCCTTCCCTTCAACTCCTGAAAGCTAGCTTCACACTGCTCCGACCATTTGAAACTCACGTTCTTCCTTGTAATTCCTATGAGTGGCATAACTATCTGGGCGTAGCCCTGAATGAATATTCTGCAGTATCCAGTTAAACCCAAAAAGCTCCTAATCTCTTTCACTATGGTCGGTCTTGGCCAATCTTTCACTGCCTCAATTTTCAGTGGGTCAGTAGTCACTCCCTCCTTAGAAAGGATGTGACCCAGGAAGGCAACTTCAAATTTTCAGAAGTCACATTTGGACAGCTTTGCATACAATTTTTGCTCCTGTAGCTTCTTCAGTACCTCTGCTAGGTGCTCGGCATGCACTTCTTCTGACTTGGAAAAGACCAATCTATCGTCGATGAACACAACGACAAAAAAATCTATAAACGGTCGCAGGACCTTGTTCATCATGTCCATGAAGATAGCAGGTGCATTGGTGACTCCAAACGGCATGACTAGAAACTCATAGTGACCATGCCTAGTTCGGAAAGTCGTCTTGCGCACATCTTCTTCCTTTACTCGAACTTGGTGATATCCTGACCGCAAGTCTATCTTGGAGAAAATTGCAGCTCCTTGTAGACGGTCAAACAGATCATCGATTCGAGGAATTGGATACTTGTTCTGCACTGTAACCTTTTTCAACTCTCTGTAGTCGATACACATCCTCATCGATCCATCCTTCTTTTTTACCAAAAGAACTGGGGCTCCCCAAAGTGACGCACTAGGCCTGATGAATTCTTTGCCCAACAACTCTTTAATCTACTTCTTGATCTCATCTTGCTCAACTGGTGACATTCTGTATGGTGCCTTAGAAATGGGTGCACTTCCTGGCTAAACGGAGATGCTGAACTCTACATCTCGATGAGGAGGAAGCCCATGTAAATCTTCAAGAAACACTGCTGGAAAATCTAGGACCACTAGAATCTGCCTCACTTCTTCAGGAACCTTCTACTCCGTCAAAGCCACTATCAACTGCTTACACTTCCTCTTTCCTTGAAATGTAACTGCTGGTCCTCCTGGTGCCTTCACCACAACTTTCTTGCTCTTGCACTCAATCGTGGCACTGTAAACTGACATCCAGTCTATGCCAATAATGATGTCGACCCCCAAAACTGCCAACTCAATGAGGTCGATGCCAAAGAGTCTGCCTCCAATCTCAAGATCACACCCTTTATAATATCGGTCGATAGTTAAGTTTTCTCCTGACGGAGTAGCCACAGATAGAACTTTGCCAGGAAAATTTTTAGGCTCGACTCCCAATCGTTTTGCAAATAAGGGTGACACAAATGTGTGCGATGATCCCGTATCAAAAGACATCCTAGATTCTACAGTTTCTCTTGGTTGCTCTGAGCTCTTCCCGTAGTTCCTCGATTTCCTTCTTCATATCCTCAAATCTCTGATGCCGCTCCTACTTTTCCCAACGAGTGATATGGTCCAACTTGACAAAGTGTCGATCATTCACGTGCTGAACCTTCTCGAGTTCGCACACTTGAAAACTCAACTCCTGAATGCGCTCCTTATCTTCTACTCGTTGCGCTTCCAAGTGGTTTACTCTCCACTTTTGATCATCCAATTCTCTTCGAAGAGAAGCAACAATATCATCTTGGTCATCTGGAACGAGTTCTTCGTCTGAGGATTCTTTGGGGAATTCAGGCGGAGTTGGAGTAATCTCCCTGGACTTGGGGAACTCCTCTTCTATCTCCTCTGGTTCTTCTTCTTCCTCCATTGGCTCTTCCTCTTCATCCTTGACGGGAACAAACCAATATGCCTCATTCTGGGGATCATGATGATTGGCCATCTTATAGGGAAAGGAGGAAAAAATGTCATCATATAGAGAAACACAAACGTAAGTTACTGACATTTAAATCTCTATAAGTTGAAACTCACACTCTAAGGTCCACTCTAGGGTATCGTTCTTTATAAATTTGTACTACTTATGAAGCATAGCTCTGCTACTACTCTGTAACACCCCGAATTCTAAATACGACCGAATTCGAAGTTCCACAGGATCTTTACACTTCACTTCGTACAATTTTACAAGGAAATTTTAACTTTTTATAATACAATAGTCTTTTATATTTACTTACACAGCGGAAGGTAAAATAAAGTACAATAATGAAAAATTATATAATTGCAACATCTTTAACTTTTAAATAAATCAACAGCAGCATATCAACTTTGTATCTTCATGAAAATCCATCTTCTACATATAAAACTGTGGGCATGTCAGTTGCTTACAACCGACGAAAATGTTAAACACGGTCGTCCTCTCTATGCCAAAAGTATAACGATCTTAATACTTTAACAAACCACAAACTTGAATGCAAATAAAGTGTTAAATGTGACTACTCTAAACATGTAAGTGTATGCAATGCCTTAATGCATAATGCAGATATTTTATATTAAGATGACACTAATGCATATTTGTTCGGATATTATGCATCCTATACTACATAGGTCCGAGGGCAAGCACCTAGTACTCCACATTAAAGGGTTTGATCCCTCGCCAGGAAAACTACCCAGTAATAAAAGCAAGGTTTAGATGTTCCAGAGTACGGATCCCAGTCCCGGAGTACACCGCCCGACTGTTTTAACAGACTCCTCATCGTGCAAACATCCCGCAAGTGCCCCTTTAGCTCCAGTATATGTATATACACTGGAGTACGGCAAACTATCTGCCTGACTACACATAGTCCCGGATTTAAAATAAAAACTCGTCTCCATCGAAGCAACCTCAGTCCCGGAGTACACTGCCCCGACTGGGTATGTAGTCCCGGAGTACACCGCTCGACTATATAGAGTGCCCCACTTACGTTTGCCGAAGTTTACTACATATTCTCTTAGTGACTAGTTCTTAAGTTCAAGACATAAATAAATTATCATACCTAGAGTTAGTTTTACCTCCTACCGAACTTAATCACAAATACCGAGATAGCTCCATGGTCATATCTCAAAAATATAACTCAAATCTTTTAATTCAACAATGCCGGTACCCAGGGTCTCACTAAACCTTTAGATCACAACCTTTCATGTACAAGAATCCATGGGTACTCATACCCTTCAATAATCATGTATTAAACTCAATGTATTCTTATGTTTAGTTTATTCACAATTTAATCAATGTCTTATTTTAGCATCATTCATGATTCATTTATTCATTCACAATTCTCTCAAAAGCTCTATATGAACTCATAATAGATTTTAATCTCATCAAGTATTTCTTACTCAACATAAGTATATGATCTCACCAAGAAAACCCATAACATGGCAAATATTTTTCTCTTCTTCTCAAAATATAAGTCATATTCTCAAATAAATAATTTTGAAGTCAATAACTCGTTTTCTATCTCAATTCCGCTTTTAATTTCTCAAAATATATATAAAAAATTATGAAACTACTTTTAATAAATTCTATATCATTTTATAGGAATATTAGATATTTTTCCCAAATTTTTCTTTGCATGAGAACTCACTTAAATCCACAAAAAAAATCAACAAAAAAAAAAAACAAATGGCGCCGTCGGGTTTCGAACCAAGGCACCCCCGACCAAGCACAACGACAGCCTTATGGCGCACCCACTAACCAAGAAGTCCAAGTGACTTCACTGTCATAATGACATATCGAAATCCCCAAATACTAACTCTCGGGTTTTGGGTTTAATTAAACGAAATCAAAAATAAAAAGGGTTTAACAAGTTTCAAACCCAGGACCTCCGACCAAGCTCAGTGACTGCCCTATGGCGAACTCGCTAGCCAGGAAGTCCATTTGCGACCACTGGTTAGGAATCACATTAATGTACTTTTGTTCATACTGTTCTGAGATTAGTTATTTTTTACAAAACTCGTTTATTCAATCGATCCAATCTTTTAGTATACTGAAATAATTTTTTCCCTGACTGAGATTAATTTAAAAACAGTAGCCAACGAATTTCAAATCCATTTTACAAACATATATCTATCTTTCAATTAGTTTTTCTCTCAATTTCATTCATCAATTAGCATTTTTCTCAAAACTTGAAATTAAGAATTGTATTCATTATAACTAGTTCATACACTCATTTAGGGTGCGTTTGGCCTAGCTTTTTAGCTTTAAAGCTACTTCAGAAGGAGAAGCTAAAAAGTACAGCTTTAAAATTAAAAGCTGAAGCTGTTTGGATAGTCAGCTTTTTTTTTTAACTTTAAAGTTACTTTTAAGCTAGAAGTTATTTGGATAGCCTAGCTTTTTTTTAGCTTTGAAATTAAAAATCTTTATATTTTTAAGCTCAGAACAATCAGAGGCAGAGCATGAAGTATCAAATTTTGTAAGCTCAGAACTAACACAAACAGAGCATGAAGTATCAAATTTTGTCTTCTGAGAACAAACAGAAACACATCATGAAGTATCAAAATTTGTTAGCTCAGAACAATCAGAAACACAGCATGAAGTACAAAATTTTGTAAGCTCAGAACAATCAGAGAGAGAGCATGAAGTATCAAATTTTGTCAGCTCGGAACAATCAGAGACAGAGCATGAGGTATCAAAATTTGTAACACGTACAAATCACGTGCAAAAAGAGAACCCAAAGCTAAGAGACAACAACCTTAATGGCAGCAAAGAGGGGATCGGGATCAGGCTCGACATCGACGGCGGTGGGGCGTCGAGCGGCGAGGGCGACGGCGCGGGTCGGGTTTGGCTGCTGGTTGAGCTCGTCGATCGGAAAGGGAAGCGTGGGGGTTTGGGATTTGGGCACCGGCAATTGGGAACAGGAAAAAGGGGGCGTAGGGGTGTTCTGGCGTCGACAGGAGGTCGCCAGAGTAGGCTAGAGTGGTCGGAGAAGGGGAAGGGGAAGGCTTTGGGGCAGATGAATTTTTTTGATATTTGGTTTTGGGTAAAAAAAGAAGAAAAGGAGAAGCCAGAAGCCAGAAGTAGATCTGGAGGGCTTCTTTTGGAGCTCTTTTTCTTAATAAAAAATAAGCTACTTCTACTTTTTTGGGGCTTTTCAAAATATGTGTTTAGCCCAGCTTCTCCTTCTAAAGGAGAAGCTAAGCTAATTTTAAGCTGGGCCAAACACTACCTTATACTAATTAAAATTCACTAACAAGACCAACCATGCCTCTTAATTGTCCATGAGTATCTCAAAAAAATTTCTTTTATGCAAAAAATATAATTTTGACATATCATTCCAATATGCATAAACTAACCCATTTCATGGCAACAATTCAATTTGTATTACTTTCTTTCCTCTTTCTAATTATCATGGTATCTAGGCATATATTGAATATAACATTACTTCTACAATTTTCATGGCACAATTAATCAACATGAGGGTGTACTTCGTAATCACAACAATTAGATCTATATTACTAATGTCATATTCTAGCATACCCAACCTATGAATTAGAAAGCATAAAGACCACCCACCTCTTATGAAGAATTTGCAAATAAAGATGATGAGACACAACTTCTAGGGACTCCTAGATCCAACAAGCAACACCTAGTCCTTCTTCTCCTAGCACGAGCACTCCAAAAAGCCTCCAATGCAACAAGAACACTAACTCTTTTTTTTTTCCTCTCTTGATTGGTTTTGTTTTGGTGTGAAATGAGAAGAAAAAAGAGAGGTATTTATAGGACAAAATAAAGGGCTAGAATGTAATCTCATCCACCTAATAACTACCCACTCAACTTTCCACTATCCCACTTTCTCCAACTCTTCATCTCCCGGCCTCTTTCTCTCCCCCATCCGGTTTCTCTTTCTCTCTCCTAAGACACGTGCACATGTTGTGCACTAGTGCAAACACACACAATAAATAAAAATCCTATAATTCTAATATGTGTATTAAAAGTTGTTACATGTCATGTGTGAGTCCATGCACAACCAAAAATGGAATTTAATTAATGGGCTTGTCTAGTGAGCTTGCTATTAATTTATTAATTAATTAATTAATTTAGTGGGCAAGAATCTATTCTTATGTCCATGGGTTTAATGAAAGGCTAATAAAAAGACTCATGCATGCTAAAATAATAAATGGAAGAAAAATAAATGTTAAAAAATTAGCACGTGCATCGTACGTGAAAAAATTGAAAAAAATATTTTTAATAAAATAAAAATACGGGATGTTACAAGAACACATTTATTGAAAACAACTAAGTGGCTGCTTATAAGTTGCGAGCCATTATTACACTTAATAAAGAAAAAGAAACAAACTTCCATATGCTTTAAGGAGAGCACTCTTGGAGAAGATGCTTGGAGCGGTGTTTAAACACCCTCTTGGTACTTCAACAAGTGCTCTGCATTCTATATCCTCGGCACTCTCTTACCCCCTGGATCTTCGAGTTGATAAGCACCCGGGTGGACAACTTTGGATATCCTATATGTAAATCACCCTGGGGGGGGGGGGGGGGGGGGGGGGGGGGGGAATAGGGTGATCGTGCGGAATTAAAAACAATAAAATAAAGTAAAGTAAATGTAAGAGTAATAAGAAAAGCAAACGCAGATGACGTAGCGATATAACGTGGTTCGACCCTCAGGTCTACGTCCACACCACCTACTTGTAGCAATTCTCCACCACAAGCGTTCCACTATACTCAAAACCCTTGTACAGTGATTCTCGAATTCAGGCCGAATGACCTATTACACCCACAGGACTTCTAATTCAAGTCCCGTCAATCTCATCGAAGTGGAAAAGAAATGAAAAGGAAACTCAAGATCGTTAATGATCTTGAATGAAGAATACAACCAAATAAGTGCTCACACTCGGATTGATTAAATGAAGGATTAGTTCAGAAATTTTCTTAGAAGTAATTAGGTTATGAATACACGGTGGATTCATCAAGATTAATAGACGGGAAAGTGTATCGATCAAAAATAGAAACGATACTTTTCGAGAATATACACAGCGCAAAGTGCGGTTGACCGTCATTTTGGTGCGGTCGACCGTTCAGCTCTCTGACGTAA
Source organism: Hemerocallis citrina (assembly GCA_017893485.1). Classification (NCBI taxonomy): domain Eukaryota; kingdom Viridiplantae; phylum Streptophyta; class Magnoliopsida; order Asparagales; family Asphodelaceae; genus Hemerocallis; species Hemerocallis citrina. Next base: position 47,836 of record JACEHZ010000284.1, read on the forward strand.
AGTAGAGAGGTGAAAGGTCGACCGCTTCTCAAGCAACTCAAGGTTGCAGTCGACTGCGTTGCGGTCGACCTGTCATGAAGTACGGTCGACCGGTATCGCGTTGTATATTCCGAATCCACCATGTTTTCTTACCATAAACTAATCCATCTTTAATCAATCTTATACATTTAAAAACTCACGAAAATAGAAAGAAAAATTCAGGTCTTTGATATCTTCCTCTTTTACCCTTAGACCAATTAATCATGAACTCTTTGTGAATATCTTCCTCTTTTACTTTTATATGCAATCTTTCTTTATTACTTTCCTTGTTTGTATATTTGTGAATCTCTCTTGGATCTCTTTTTGATGTTATTTGTTCCTGAAAATCTGACACACTAAATTCAAACTTATTAGTATGAGTGAGCACATTTTGTGCACACCAAACTAAGAGTCAACACTATATGGTCCTTCCCAATTGGGTGCCAATTTGCCTTTCTTGCTGAGGAAAGAAATAGACAGCTTCCTGAGCACCAGATCTCCTTCTTTGAGGTTGGTAGGGCGGACTCTCCTGTTGTAGGATTGCTCGATCCTACGCTGATAGATTTCTTGCCGAATGGAGGATCACTCACGGATCTAATCGATGAGGTCCAGATTGATGCGAAGCTCGTTCGCGTTTTGCTCTTCGTTGTAAGCAATCAAGCGGGGGCGGTAGACCCACCTCCAAGGGGATAACGACTTCAGAGCCGTAAGTGAGGTTGAATGGCGATTCTCCCGTGGGGGTCCTTTTCGTAGTGCGATAGCTCCCGAGCACATTGGGGAGCTGCTCTACCCATAACCCCTTAGCCGACCTACTCAGTCTCTTTTCAGGCCGGAGAGAATTTGTCGATTGGCGTTCTCTACCTGACCGTTGGACTGGGGGTGGGAGACCGAGGAGAATCGTTGCTGAATGCCAAGGTCTGTGCAAAATCTCGTGGGTTATGGGTGATAGATTTGAACTCGAGGCCTCCGAGGCCGAAGTCTTGATTGAAAATTTTTGGGAGATTAAATGGCATTGATCTCATTGAGCTGCAAGTTCTGGGTGTGAATGTGATTGTGGGTATTGATTGGATGGCAATATACGATGCCACAATTGAATGCAAAAAGAAATAGGACTAAATCGGGACCGTTCTAATCGGGCACGAATCTTAAAGTTCTCAGGGGTAAGACGGTAATTTCACCTACAAACGGGTCCGAAATGGGAGCTTGGTCTCTTCTTCAAAGACCAATAACCTATAAACGGATCTGTCATATTGGATACGGGTACCAACCCGCTACAAACCAGTTCAAAAGGATAAAGACGAATTCAGATTCGTGATTATCCCTAAGAGGCGGTTTTAACCACTTCTTATCCATCCACATCGGGAAGTTGAGATTTCTTCTTATCTCGAAACGGATCCCTAAGCCGACTATAAATACCCCTCTCCCCCTACTATTACAAGGTAATCAATCTTTTCCTACCTAAAGCTCTTTCTTAATCTTTGAAGATGCCGGGATCCATCCCGGTGTATCGAACTTCGTGTAGGTTCGCGGCAGCGGCTAGGAACAAGTCAACACATAGGTGGAGTTAACAAGTTCGCCTTACTGTTTTTCTTGAAGAACTCACAAATTCATCTGTTTGCTCCCACATCCGAAATCAGCAGCAACAAATGACAATATAAGAAATGTATGCGTAGCCAAGAAAGTGGTAAGTCACCCGAACTAAAGATAAATTTTGGAAAAATTGGTTGAATTGATTTGGAAACATACAACGAAGACTTCATAATCGCTTTAGTTACGAAAATTGATACGAAGATAGTTAGAGAAGCAAAAAGGATTGATGATATTCCAACAAACTCCGGTCAAAGCCGGTTAGAAAGGTCTCAATTTGACAAAGGAGGTAATCATTGAAAGAATTGAAAAGAGTTGTGGGAGAATGATTCATGTAGCCATAGCTTATCCAAACATTTCGGAATATGCTAAACGCCCGTGGCATCATAGTGACCACTGATCATTATCTGTGCATCTATTTTAAACACATGTTAAGTAAATCTTGAGAGCAGCTATAATCCAACTCTTTTCATTAATTTACTGTAACATATGTAGAAATTACTAGACTTACAAAAAACTACTGACTCAGGAATCAGGATTGCCTGTCTTATAACAAAATCAGCTGATTGCACTCAAAACTTATTGCCTTGATTCAATTTTCCTTCAGAATAACCTTCTTCCCTATTCACATGAATCACATCCCTGCTTCCTCACTCCTCCCTGCAAAAGATATTGGAGATTGTAACTCATATTGAACATCATTGTCAAACACGGTATACGCTCAATTGGATAATTAATATCATTCCGAGCAAATAATACAACACTTGTAAACCGAAAAAATTATGATAGGAATTCTTTAAGTAACAAATATGATAATAATGAACCTAACTTAATACTAGCTATGAACCAAAACTATCTAATCTTTTGATGAAGATATCATCAAATGAAATGTTTGCAATGGCGGAGTTTGTTAGTTATTATTTGAAAATTTCCACTACTGAAATCAAGTAAGTTTTGCCCTGTAAGGCTACATGGATATCAGTTGGCGTTTATGCCTTTAAACAACTAAAAGTATAGTGTTGGTGTACTTCAGTGTAGTATCTGAGCCAACAGTGAGACTCATTCAACTGTTTAATTACCAATGAGAATGTAAACTTACATAGAACATTAAATGCCAAATACTAAAAGCTTGTGAAAGAAATTACGAATGTAATCTGATCGAGTGTCCCTAGCACTTCAATGACTCATTGATGCATTACAAAGCAGACTTGTGTACAGCTGCTTCAAAAAAAAAATTACAAAAAATCTTCAACATAAAAAGGAGAGGGATGAGATGAGGTATTTTACCTGTAGAGAGTATTCATATGACCAGGGCCGGCCCTGAGTTCCGGGGGGCCCTAGGTGAACTTCCGAAATGGGGCCCCCCTGCCCCATATAAAAAAAAAAAAAAAAAATTTACGCGCGAAACGCGTGCCTATATTTACAAGGGAAGTTTGAAATCGGGGGCCCCAAAAATGGCGAATTCCGCGGGGGCCCGAGGCGGCCGCCTTCCCTGCCTTCATATCAGGGCCGGCCCTGCATATGACCCCAAAGTTCTGGAACATCAGCACCCACCATTTCAGCAGCCTTTTTTCCGTCTTGAAAGAAGTCCACCCCACCCCCCAATCTGCATATGGTGGGGTCCCTACCCCATTTTTTGGCGATCCGAAATTGGAGCCGTATATGCGGCTCCAATTTCGGAACCGCAAATTGTTTTTTTTGCAAAAACCCCCCTCCTTGGGCAATACATTTATGAAATATATTACTATAAATTTATTTGTTTTATTTTTTTTTAAAAATTCTTTTATATATTTTATTTATAGACACTAATGGACAATAATTATTCTACTGTTAATTTTTTAACGAGATCTTTAATATGAGACCAATATTGAATTTAGTCCTGATTTGTTTTAAGTGTAGAAATTAATCATACGAATCAATAATTATACTAAAGAGAAATACGAATTCATAAATATTCATCGAAGATTACAAAACATAATACTGAACGAAACATCGAAAATTACAAAACATAATACTGAACGAAGCATCGGAAATTAAAAATACATAATATTGAACAAGAGCGAATAAAAATAATTCTAATAATTCGGATGGTCATTATTTTATCCGGGAAAATGGGTCGAACTACCGAACTCCCCCGAATAGAAAGTGGGATCTGAATCACGTAAGAGACCCTAAAAATATCCAGTTGTAATTTGTAATTTGAATAATGTGGTACTCTTTTTCCTAGAGGTTTTTTAATGAGGCCATCAATATTGTATTACCTATTTCTTAGTAAGTGTATTATCTATTGCTAATTAATTGTATTATAACTTTTTAATTAGTTGTATTATCTTCTTGCATTCAAAAAATTAGTTTTGTACAAAAAAAAATTACAAAATTTTTTATGAAACCCCAAAATGCGGTACCATTGCACAACTTCAATTGAAACCGCAAATCAAAATGGCATATTCTAAGGAATATGCCAAATGGAACCCCAAAATGGGGATGGAGATGGGGTTCCATTGGGAATGCTCTAACACTATTCTTGAATTAAAAATATCAGATTAAAATCATTTTTAGTACAATACTAAGAGCATCCACAGTGGTTTGCTTGTTTGCCATTCTTTCCATTTTATGTGTACTGTTGAGCGCACACAGTCGTAAGTTATTTTATCATTTTTAAACAATTCGGCTACAGTAGAAAGGGAAAAATAGCATTCGAAACAGCAAAATGCATATTATAGCTCGTCAGGATTATTTAATTATATTTTTAATTAATCGGATGAAGTAAAAAAAATTAAAAAACAAATAAATTAACCGGTTGAATGAATTTAAGGCTTGGACGAAACATGATGTTTCATCCAATCCAATTTTTTTCTGGTTAAATTAATTTTGCAAATTTTTTTATTGTTTTTGCAAGTTTTAAATTGTTTTTGCAAATGTTTTTTATAAACTATTTTTTTAATTGTTTTTGCAATTTTTTTTTGCAAAAAAAACTTCCATAGGTTCTTTTGCAATTTTTTTTTCTTTTGGTCCGTATATTTTATTAATATTTTCTCACTTTCTGACTATATAACTGATTTTTTTAATCACAGACATGAAGTTTCATTTTTAACGAAAATATGTATTTTTTGCCTTTTTGACGACTACAGCATTTCGTCGAAATAGAAAGGTAAAATTTGTATTTATGCATTTTTACCTCAAGCTACTGTGGATGCTCTAATGAAGAGGCTTCTCTTGCACGTTGTTTGCGATCTTTAATTTGTTGAGGTTAAATGAGCGACCGCCATAGCATAATATTATTGTACAATATTTTGGTGTTTGGTACTTTGTAATTGTTGAAACTTTTTTAATCGTTATTTTTTTCCATTTAAAGTACTTTAAGATTAGTTAAGTTGTTTGGAAAGATTTTAAGTTTTAAAGATTATAAATCAATTAGTTTAATGCAATCGCGTATGCTATTTGCACTGGCAATGCAAACGGGTGCACTACACTGTGCTGATTCCAACATTAGATTTGTCATCACCACAACTTCATTTTCTTGCACATTATAGCTAGGGGGGTCCGCATAACCAAACAAGCATAAAGTAACATAACCTGCCTAGGCATAACCAAAGAAGTTATATCCATCCTTCAGTACGCTGACGATACTTTGTTATTTGGCTCAACCTCAAAGGTTGAAATCATTGCGATGGGTACTGTACTTTGGTGTTTTGAGGCTTGGTCCGGCATGAAAGTTAATATCAACAAGAGCTGTATTATTCCTCTGAGCGGTCACTGTTCTATTCCAATCAATTCTATACAGCAGATGCTAGGATGCAACAAGGGAGACTTTCCAATTATTTATTTGGGGGTTCCGATTAGACTCGGGAAATTAACAAGGAATGACGAGCAACCACTTATCGATAAGATTGAGAAAAGATTAGTTGGGTGGAAGGGTCGCATGCTCACATTAGGAGGAAGGATTACCCTATTGAATATCTCATGTCGATTTATGAATTGCCGGCCTGGGTTATTAACAGAATTGACAAAAGTAGATGAGATTTTTGAGGAAAGGAGCAAACGAGGGAGGAAAGGGGATACACCTGATTAGTTGGGGGAGAGTCTACAAAAGGAAAGAGTTCGGGGGACTGAGAATCATAAATCTCACGGATATGAACAAAGTCATGCTTAGTAAGTGGTAGTGGAAGTTGGCTAACAGGCACAACAATTGGTGGTGTAAGTCGTTCATTAAGTACCGGTCCAGGAAGAAATTCAGATATGGGGGAAGAAGCGCTTATAGTAGGAACTCCTTTTTTTTGGAAAAGTATAGCAAAATTAGGAGACATCTTTCATAGCAACACTACCTGTATGGTGGGGAACGGCAAGAATACAAGATTCTGGAAGGATAAGTGGTGCGGAACCAATTCCCTCATGGGATTGTTCCCGTTAGCAGCAAACGCGGCCCTAAACAGAGATTCCTTGGTCAGTGATGTTTGGCACAACGGTAGGTTGAGAATTGAAGTGAAGGACACCTTGGACCAAGATTCCATCAATCAACTTCAAAACCTAAACAATTTCATTCGTATAGAGGGAAGATACATGCAAGAGGCTGAAGACGAGAGACGATGGATGTTGGAGCCAAGCTTTAAATTTACGGTATCTTCAAAAGGTTGAACGACAGGGGAAGAAGATGCGAGGTGGCGGATGTTATATGGCACATTAGCGTTCCTACTAAAGTGAGGTCTTTTTTTGGTTGGTGTCCAACGACGTTATCCTTTCGAAGGTCAATATGGCAAAACGTGGTATTCTGGTAAACAGCATGTGCACTAGATGTCAAACTCAGGAGGAGGATACGGGTCACATTCTTTTTAACTGCTCCAGAGCCAGAATAGTGTGGGAGATTATGGGTCTTAGGTTTGGAATCATAGATTGTCCTGGATCAGGTTCGGAGGTCTAAGGTAACTTTAGAACTAACATCATTAGAAAGGAGGATAGATTAGACTGGGACAGAGCGGTCGCCTCTACAATTTGGAACCTATGGCTAGACCGAAATAATTTATGCTTTCGCAAGATATATATTAGATTATCAGTTTTGATGCACAAAATTTATCTCTGCATTCATGAATGGACAGGGCACAACGGATCTAAGAAGAGACTGCGACTGGAGGAGTAGTTGATCGTCAGAAGTGGGGACAGTTCGAGGCGATTATGCATAACAGAGGCGTCAGACTAGCTGCTATTGGTATCGGTTGTATCAGTTGTTGCGTTGTTTTGTTGCCACGAGATGGCTTATTGTTGAGGTTATAACCTCTGTTTTGAGAATTCTGTTGTTAGATTAGCCTTACGGCTTCATTTGTATTGTCTTTTTACCTGTTTCGTTAATTATCATTAATGAAACGATGACAGTGTCATCTTTTTATCAAAAATAAAAAAAGGAGAGGGATGAGATGAGGTGTTTTACTTGTAGAGAGTATTCATATGACCCCAAAGTTTTGGAACATCAGCACCCACCATTTCGGCAGCCTTTTTTCCGTCTTGAAAGAAGTGGAGAGTAGGCTGCATAAAGTCATTATAAGTACAATTTAGATTTTTTTAAAGTAATTTAACAATGGTAAAAAGGAGACCTCTAAGAGCAAGGGCTACCGAACCGTTAACCCCCCCCCCCCCCCCCCCCAAATCAGCCTTTTTTCACAACCCCCCCCCCCCCCCCCCCCCCCAACCGATCTGCATATGGTGGGGTCCCTACCCATTTTTTTTGCGATCCGAAATTGGAGCCGCATAGCTACAATTTCGGAATCGCAAATTCCCCCCCCCCCCCCCCCCCCCCCCCCCTAATCCAAAATTTGCAGTAGGCAATATATTTATGAAATATATTAGTATAAATTTGTTTGTTTGATTTATTTTTTTTTAAACTTCTTTTATATATTTTATTTATAGACAATAATAGACAATAATTATACTACTATTAATTTTCTAACGAGATCTTTAATATGAGACCAATATTGAATTTAGTCCTGATTTGTTTTAAGTGTAGAAATTAATCATACGAATTAATAATTATACTAAAGAGAAATACAAATTCATAAATATTCGTCAAAAATTACAAAACATAATACTGAACGAAACATGGAAAATTACAAAACATACTACTGAACGAAGCATCGGAAATTAAAAAAAAACATAATACTGAACGAAAAGGGAATAAAAATAATTCTAATAATTGGGATGGTCATTATTTTCTCCGGGAAAATGGGTCGAACTACCGAACTCCCCCGAATAGAAAGTGGGATCTGAATCATGTAAGAAACCCTCAAAATATCCAGTTGTATTTTGTAATTTGAAGAATGTGGTACTATTTTTCCTAGGGGTTTTTTAACGAGGCCATCAATAATTGTATTACCTATTTCTTAGTAAGTGTATTATCTATTGCTAATTAATTGTATACAACTTTTTAATTAGTTGTATTATCTTTTTGCATTCAAAAAGTTAGTTTTGTACAAACAAAAAAAATATACAAATTTTTTTTATGAAACCCCAAAATGGGGTACCATTGGACAACCTAACTGAAACTCCAAATCAAAATGGCATATTCTAAAGAATATGCCGAAATGGAACCCAAAATGGGGATGGAAATGGGGTTCCATTGGGAATGCTCTAACGCTGTTCTTGAATTAAAAATATCAGATTAAAAGCATTCTTAGTACAATACTAATGAAGAGGCTTCTCTTGCACGTCTTTCTTCGCTATCCAAATAGTGATCTTTAATTTGTTGAGGTTAAATGAGCAACCGCCATAGCATAATATTATTGTACAATATTTTGGTGTTTGGTACTTTGTAATTGTTAAAACTTTTTTAATCGTTATTTTTTCCATTTAAAGTACTTTAAGATTAGTTAAGCTGTTTGGAAAGATTTTAAGTTTTAAAGATTATAAATCAATTAGTTTAATGCATTGACGTATGCTATTTGCACTGGCAATGCAGACAACGGGAGCACTACACTATGCTGATTCCAACATTAGATGTGTCATCACCACAACTTCATTTTCTTGCACATTATAGCTAGGGTCCGCATAACCAAAGAAGCATAAAGTAACCAAAGAAGCATAAAGTAATATAACCTATCCAGGCATAGATGAAACCAAAAATTTTATGCTAACACATAGGCTACGGATGGAGGAACACAAAGCTGACAGAGAGCACATGGGCGGTCTGTAAGGGTAGCAATTGGATGTATTTGTATCTGGTTTCCTTTGGTTTTTTTGATGCATCGGGATGTTGAGATCCTTAACTTAGCTTTATATTTTGTATGAAATTTTGTAACTGGACCTACTATGTTTCGTTAACTCTCATTAATGAAACGATGACGAAATGTCATCTTTATTCTCACAACAATATATATATATATATATATATATATATATATATATATATATATATATATATATATATATATATATATTACTATTATAAAAGCCACAATAAAAATAAAAAAAATCTGTCAGGAGGAGATCGTAGCCGTTCATATATTATATTGATCTCCACGATTAAAGGCTCAGATTAAATAACTTTTAAAAAAAACGTGTATGACACGTGCAATGCTTTTTTTCTCCCCCAAATTCTAGAACCCTGCCCCCAATTCGAAGAACCCCCTTTGCCTCCTTCCGTTGCCTCGATCCGCGCACCGCCACATTCCACTGCTCGATCTGCGCGCCGCCACACTTCCCCGACGCCTGACGCCTGACACCGACACCCCCCGCGCGGCATCGGAACACATGGAGAAACTCCCTGATGATCTTGCCAGGAGTGCACCAGGTATGGGTGAGGAGGGTGGATGGAAAAATACAGAAGGAGGGAATCAGAACGATTTGGTGGCCGAGAGGGAATTTCTCTCATCAACTACAATTTGATTGCTCATATTAGAATCATCAAAACGATATATAAAACTGAGAATTTTCTACATGCAATGATTTTACAACTCTGCACATTTTAAATTTTCCCATGAATAGATAGATGCCGAAATCAAGAATCGAAACCATGTCTTTCAGAAATTCAAAATGGCATGAGAATTTGATCTTGAGAAGAGACAGATCAAGAACTCTATATATAGTGAAATAAATCTTAATTTCAGATTATGCATTCAGTAATAAAAGCTGAATACAACAAGTGTTAGATCAACTTACCTCAATGTTTAGATTGTGCAAGACGACCGCTGATCGAAATCAAAGTCTGGAATTAAAATTTTGAATTCGGCGTAAATAGATGCTAGAGAGTGGGAAAGCAGCATTCTCTGAGTTCACTTGAAGAGTTCTTCATATCTTCCATCTCCGGAGCTGATCAACCTGATCTTATATATCCACGAATTTGATGCTCTGATAAACCTAGCTATATGCAATATGTGAGGACGGAAATACTCCTAGATTGTTAGAAACCCTAGAAAAGGAAAGGAAGCCAATTCAGTAAAGCTATTGCGCATTTGTTAAAAAAAAATTTGAATCTTTGAAGAAAAAACTTGATGGTGAGATCGAAGCTTATCAGAAACTTTGTAGAGAGGTGAGGGAGAAGTCCCTCGGGAGTCTGAAGACACATTTACCGGAGTTTTTTCAGGCTCCGTCGGACTTTGCATTTGCTTCTTCTGAGATGTACAAGAAATTGGGTTCAATTGCTGCACAAAACTCGGAGGCTAACTAGGAGGCGGTATGTATAGAGATCGTAGATTATGATGTACCTTGTTTCTTTTTTGGTTATTTTGTTGTTGTTGTTGTTCTTGTAGTATTATTGTCGTTTGCTATGAGATGAGTTGAAGTTAAGAAACTTGGTACTACCTGTTTGTGTGCTATTGTGATGCTAATATCTGCATTGCTCATAGTAGAAAGGGATGAGCAATTTAGCGTACAACGCGGTCAATTATTCAGTAATTTAATCAACTGTTTGTCTTTTTATTATCTCATCAGATCTGTGTTTGAGTAGAACATTGAGATTTGATTTTGTGGTTCAATATTTTTAAAACAAGCAAAGGTAGAATGTTAGATGGTTTCAATTTTTTGCTAATCATTTAATGGCTCCATGGCAGTGATATTGTACCAGAGGGTGAGGCAGAGATTACCTAAAACGGATACAGACAAATACTTATAAGAGTGTCTATCTATCTTGTAATATTTGAGACCTATGTATTTTAAATTTCTCCCTGGATTTTGAATTGCTAAGTGCAAGGAATATTAGGGTGAGTATGACAATACATGACTAACTTCTGAAGAAATTATGCTTGTTTGTTAGGTTCAAACTTGAAATGCTATATTATAGTTGCAGTTCTCTGTTATGATCTCAATCAATCAAGATGAAGTCAGAGGGGGAAATGTAGGATATTTTCCTCAACAGGGCCTATTAGAGTAATATATAATAGATACATGCTGAGTTGAACGGGGACATGGGGCATGTAGGATATTTTCCTCAACAGGGCCTAATGGAGTAATATATAATAGATACATGCTGAGTTGAACTTGGGTACTCCTCTCAGACAACAATGACGATAAAACACATGAAATAAATAAGTAGAGCACCTTGAGTTATGTGTTAAATGCAGATAATATTAAAGATGAATTGCAAAATAGGTAGTGGTGACAATCCCTTCTAGAGAATTTTATCTTTCTAAGAAGAAGGCGAATATGGTAATGTCTATGATTTTCGAGGAAAACAAAAGATGATTGAGTTTTGACAAGTATTGAGGTTTAGGAATTTAGCCGAGAGGCAGATATTAGTGAAGCATGTGGCTGGTTTCTTTTTCCTTTTTTTTTTTTTTTTGATTGAATGCAAATGGCTGAAAAAGTAATTGACATCATCTTTGCAATGGAGACCCACTACTGGCACCAATTATCAAAAGCAGTTGAGAGAAAGCTATGAGTAAAGCTTGACTTGAAAGGAAATGGAAATTTATGAATTGCTTATTAGTAGAAGTAGCTGAGCTAAAAAATTTAGCATATGCCAGTCCTGAAAGCTTATCATTACTTTTCCACACAAAGTTGTTGTTATCATCTATTAGTGCTAGATACCATTAAAACAAATTTTAATATTGTTTTAATACATAAACTGTTGCCATTTATTCTTTTGGTATTTTGTCTAATATGGTATTGATTCTGGACTTTGCATAAGAGGTTTTTTTTAACCATTACTTAAAGCTAGATTGTCAGAAAATTCTTTGTTCCTCTGAATTATTCTCATATTGCCTCACAAAAATAGAACCAAATCATCAGATGTTGTATTGTGATATTATTTGTTTATTTAATCTATTATTGAGCTTTAAAATGATTTAATCTATTATTTGTTTATTCAACATATGGTTTCAATTTTCAATCTTTGATAGTTTTTTTTCCCCTATAGGCTATAAATACCCAATAAAATTGTCAGACAAATTCATTGCACGGTTAACTTTCTTCGTCTCATCACAAGTTCGCAAATCGGAAAGGTAGGGTTCTTCGTGTAGCAATCAAAGGTAAAATTTACGAAGAGAAATTCCACCTTTTCTACATATATTTTTATAAACTATGAATTCTTGTTTAATGCAAATACACTTGAAACGTGAATCTATAAGCTATAAGAGACAACAATTACCCTAAGCAGAACGTGCCAATATTTTATTCTGTGTTAAATGATATTATTTTCTTGTACAAAGTATAAACACTATGTATGGAACTAACTATTTCCATACATATTTTAGAGCAGATAAATGTTTTAGTCCTTCCCCACTCCAACTAATGTAACATAGTATGTATTGTTGTGCCATTATCCCTGTTATTCATGTTGTGCGGATATTTTTCTGGTCCTGGTAGTGGATTCTGTTTGACCAGCATACCAATCAGAGATACGAGTAGATGATTTGCGATGAAGGATGAGATTTGGATGAAACCACTGCTACTACTATTAATGTTGCGTATCGATTCTGCTGCTACTTTTACTACCGTCTGATCTGTCTAAAGTGTTTGCTTACTGTTTGTCAGCTGAAGTGTTGCTGCTTTACAGTAACGATATCATATAATATTATTATTGAAGAGTTGAGATTATACAATCAACCATCTAATCTTAGTCATTTAATTTTAAGTGTGAGTTATATTAACCATTCATTTACTCAAATGTTGTTAGTTACCATATATGTAGAGGATGAAGCACCTGCTATTTTAATGGATTAAAATTAACTTATCAATAATTGTATTTTTTGCAGATTATCTATATCAATGGACAAATCCTACAATGAATACTCCTCAATCAATTCCTTGCAAGAAAATCAACAATTGTGGACTATTAAAGTATTAGTTATGAAACATTATGGTGTGAAAGAATACAAAATTAGTAAAGGCACAGGAAAAATCGCAAAATTGGCCCTTATGGATGATGAGGTAAGATACTTTAAATATTGTTAAAATATTCATACATATACATACATAAATAATTATTAAAACTAAATTTTCATCTTTTGTAGGGAACTAGAATACTAACGATAACGTTTAATGAAGCGGTGGAAGCGTTTCAACATACGCTTGAGGAGCATAAAACTTACTTAATTTCTAATGGAGTACTAAATAATGTCGACAAAAGATATAACCCAATGCACGATAAATTTGACATTATTTTGAAGTTGGGAAGTGTTGTAGATGAAGTTGAGAAAGATATTATCATTGATAAGGATAGGTACAAATTTGCAACTGTAGACAAATTGCAAAGTACATCTTCTACTGTCTTTAAAGGTAAAAAATTATGTTACTATATATATATATATATATATATATATATATATATATATATATATATATAAAGGATATCAAATACTAATTGTATTGAACTACAGAACTTTGTTTAGCAGTAATTAATGCAGGAGATGTAGATAAGTTAGAAGCGAAATCTTACAGTTATAGGATTCAAGTAATATCAATTAATTAAGTTGTATAATAATATACAAAATTGTTTTGTAATTCATACGTTTTGTCTTAATTTAAGGTCAAAACCAATCTTACTTACATTATGGAGAGAACTAGCAATCAAAGAAGAAAAATCTTTGAAAGAATTATCACCCAACATACCAATTATTGCAATTAACTCTATAAAAACCTCAAACTTTGGAGGTAATTATATACAATAAAAAACAATAATGTTATTGATTATATATTTATTTATTTATTTATTATTGATTTTTTAAAACAGGATTCTCTCTCACATCAACAAACAACACTACAATAGAGATAAATCCGAATGAACTAGAAGCATATAAAATTCGAGAATGGTATAATTTATTTTGTATATTTGATTCTTTAATTGTTGCCTTTTTGGAGTATCATTTAACATAATTTTGTTTGTTTCTTTCAGGATAAACTGTAATGAAATTTTGTTAAAAAGTAATTTCTTGCAAATAAACAAAAGAAAAGTAATGGATGTGGAAGAAGTGAAACTATCTGACATTCTCTATTGTGCATACGAAGATTCTTCGGATGTATTATGAACAATGAAATTATTTTTAAATATTTATTCAATTCTATATATGTCTATAAATATTTTGATGACTTTAATTTATTTTTTTTCATATTTCAAGGCAAAATACTACTATCCCAAAGTTTTGATCAAAAGTGTCAAAAACGTTAGAGATCCATGGTACATTGCATGCAAAATCTGTTCAACAAAAGTCAATGTTGAAAATGATGAAGCTTATTGTCGAAAATGTAAAAAAAGTAATATTGAATATGAGCTAAGGTATACAAAACAACATATTGTTAGTTTCCCATCTTTCCATTCTTCAATCAAATTATTATAAAAAAAACAATTAATGTAAAAAAAACTAAGAATAACATGTTTCAGATATGTATTCAAAATCACAATAAAAGATACAAGTGGGAGGCAGAATTGACTTTATTTGATGAGGAAGCAAGGTGCATCATTGGCTGTTCCGCAAAAGACCTGGAAGATATTAAGAATAAGGTATAATACGTTATTCTCATAGTGTTACGATTAATTAAGAGCTAATTTCTTAATTCTATATGCAGGAAAAAAATGTTGAAGAATTTGATAGACGGACAAAGAAATGCATTGGAGATGAGTATACGTTTTTCATCAAATCACAGGATGTCCAATATGGAAGAACAACTACAAGAATATTGACAGGATGCAAAATTAAAGATGATGAACAAGAAATTACAAGCAATTTTAAGCTCAAGAAAGTTAAAGTCGAAAGTGATGATTAATCTTATGAAAAATACGATGATATCAGTTTAGGATTTACTAATTTGTTTTTTTTAATAACTTTTTTAATTATGTTTTAGATGAAACTATTACGCATATAGCTCTCTCTTACATCGTTCGAATTTTGACCCATTCGTGATTTGTTTTGATTGAAATTTTGCTAGAATTGATTAAACTTGGGTTCTTGATGCTTGCTTCAAATTTGATTTCGATGAGCTTGTTGTCGTTGAAGTAATTTTGAAATCCATGGTTTACTTTTTGAGATGATTGACTTCGACGAATTTGTAGTTTGAAGAATATAGGTGTGCTAAATGCAAGTATGTTTAGATAAAATTTTCACCATTTATGTGCACCAACTCACGTGCACTTGGTGCACGGTAAATTTAAACTAGTATATATATATATATACTAGGTTTGCCCGTTGACACGTGCCTACGGCACGTCTTCGGAACGGTGCACCTGGTTTGATTATATAAAATAGTTTTGGAGGTCTAGCAAATTAATTGAAGTAGTAAACATATTATATGAGAAAACAGTATATCTACCTTTAAGCTCAATTATCGTCTTCCTAATCATTAGCTTGTACTTACCTGAAATGCATATAGTTTGTTAGAAACACTGCATAGAGTTTTTTTTAACTTCAGCATCATTTTTAGATGCTTGTAATAGTTATGCAAGGACATTATCATATAGGTTTTATAGAGCTTACTTTAATCCCATAACCAGTATGAGCATGTCTAAATACAATGATAATGCAAGTGCAGGTGTGAAGGTATCTACAATACCAATAATCTAAATATTTATTTTTAAAATTTTAAAGTTTTATTTCTAAAAATTCAAAAAAATTTAAAATTTATTATTTTTTTAAATTTTAAAATAATTTTTTTAAATTTAAAAAGATTAATATTTTAACAAAAAATTATAAGTTTTTGATTTTTTAAATTTTTTTGAATTATTTTTAAAGTTTTTAAAATTTCAAATTTTTTGGTTTTAATTTTTTTTTAAATAAAATTTAAAATTTTCATTTTCTGTATTTTTTGAATAGAAGAGAGAGAGAAAGAGAGAGAGAGAAAGAAATAATTAAATAAATAAAGAAGTTGTTTTGGGTGGGAGATTTAAATTTGAATTTTGGGGAAAAACTTTTGGAGGGAAAATATGTTTTTTGAGGCTAAATTTGGGCCTTTGATTTTTGGGGGACTGACGGAGAGCCACTAGATAGCTTTCTTTGTATTTTATTACATAGATATATAATTGAAGAAACATTGTTGCCATCCTTTGAAAAAGTAATAGGTGGTGGCCATAGAATATGAGAGCTCACATTCCGTACCATTACCTTTTGCTAAACCCTACAATAAATTGTTAAATATGAGAAAAACTTACCAGCAAAAGATCATAATGACATCAAATTATTGATTTCTCATGCCTGTTGTCAAACTCATTAGTATATTCAATGATCTACCAAGTATGCGACAAAGAAAAGAGTAAAAGACATCACACATGCATCTTGTAAAAGATAAAGACCGTGAATGTTATGGCCGAGATTCTTTACAGTATATCAAGAACATGATACAACAAAAAGACATGAATTTGTGAATGTATCAAATCTTTATATTAATAAAAATAATTAAAGGGGGGAAAACTATAATAAAGAATACAAATGGATGCATGGACATGCCAATGCAAGAAAATGTAATGACAATACATTCGAAGCAAGACCAAGTAAAACATGCATTTTATAAATTTATCCTAAATGAAACATATACCAACAATAGCAGGAAACATAATGTACACAACATGATAATATTAACACTTCAATTTAAAACACAGGAATCTGTTTCGTCATTCATCTTCTTCTTTTGTTTTTATAGTCAGGAACTGCCGGCGTTACACTTATCAGACAAAGCATGCTTCAAGATATAAGTGATACTGGATATTGAATTATAATATAGTATACTGTCATCTTCTTATTTTATATTGTTAACACTCCATTAATTTTAAAAAGAGTCTAGAATAACAAACATACCACAGAGAAAATTTTCTGGTTTGCCAATGATTTTGCGAGGCACTCCTGAAAATCAATCATTTTAAAAATTATTGTAATATAAATCTCATTAAACAGTAATAGCAAATTAGAAGCAGGAAGCAATAAGAAGGAACAACAAAATTAATCCACTTAAATGAACCGATAAAAAAACAAGAAGGACACATAATTATAAATATTGCCTTTTACGACCGACGTATCATAGGTGGTCCTCAAAGGATATGGCCTCATATATGGGAATAAATTTTTGACTATATCACTTTGATATTGGGCCAATATGATGATATCTTGGCTCAGCACGATATATTGTTCATTAGAATCTTTTCTTTTCTGCTTTTGGATATTGGGTGTTAGAAGGTTTAACCGTGGCTTATAGTTTAAACCCAAACGTCAAAACCCATTACCCAAACTCTCCTACACAAATCTCCAAAAACAAAGAACCTAAATCTAACCAAACCAGAAAGTCGCAATTTGCTACCTAGTTATTAGTCTTAATTAGGCATTTTTTTGGTTTTATCCATTCTTAATCTAACATATTACAGTGTTATCTACTTCTCCATTATAATTTTATTATGAATTTGTAGTTCTTAATTTCTTATGGCTTTTACCTTTGTAACTTAGTTTCTAAGTCTCTAACTCAAACTCAAACTGAGGAATTTAATCGCTCTATTGTCTTTAGAACACACAATATAATGTTGAGAGAGAGAGAGAGAGAGAGAGAGAGAGAGAGAGAGAGAGAGCAAACGATATGATATCGCATCTAGCTAGATAACGTCCGCTATCAATATTAAATCTGTCATCTGATATGATCCTCATTATCATAGAACCTTGAAAGGATATCAAATCTTTCTTGGTTTAACTTGCAACTAGTGGTTATGGTTTTAAAGCTTCAAAATCACCAAGTACACTAAAAAAAAAAACAAAAAAAAAAAAAACGAGAGAGAGAGAGAGAGAGAGAGAGAGAGAAACATGAGGATTATGGAACGGGTCTCCTTAATCTGGCACCTTCATTTCTGACTTTTGAAAGGCATCACCTTGACTTTCAGCATTGTTATAGCAATAAAACCAAAACACAATGAACATTGACCAAGAAAATGATCCTCATGTTACACAATCCCTCTCTTTTGGATTATTACAGAATTTTAAACAATGATGAAGGACGATAAATGAGCAGCAAGAGACTTTCCCAATCCCGCAAAAGTACAATGGAAAGATTGTTGGGATTGGGGCATCAACAAATGCCTCTGGTCGAAGCGGAACTAATTAGAGCAATGAGGAAGTTGAAGAGATGAGACGAATCAATTGAGCAAGCAAGTAGATCCACCAATCCAAATACAAACACAATAAGGATTTATCTCGGTGAGCTTTTGCTTAATCCGGGGAAGATATAGGGAGATCTGATATTCAACTAGAATAGATTACAAGGAGTTACTGATTCACTCAATACAAGGAATTAAACTCACCCACCAAGAACTATCTCTCTCTCGGGTCTCTTTTTGCAATGGAGAAAATAATCTATGAAGTACTACCTCTCATATTGGAGGAGTTTACAATATATACAGAAGAATAGAGAGAAACCTAGGTCTAATTTTGATTCTCAGTCGTCCGATATAACCTGGAAAAGAAGTAACTGAATAGGAGCCGTACAATCTAACTTAGAGTTGAAGATTGGGCTGAAACGACCAAACAAATCGAGGCCCAAAACGAACACAGTGCCGCGGTCGATCGTCCGTCCAACAAGACCAGTCGACCGTCCCTCTCTCGGACAATCTCTGTACTACGAGCGGTCGGGGGGTGCGGTCAACCGCAACTATGCATGCACCTTGCTGCTGCTGTTTTCTTCTACTCACTTCGACTCTTCGACCTCCATGCTTCATCTTACATTCTTCTAATCTGAACAAGTATACAAGACAATCCTAGCAAACTCTACCTTGGATTGCATACGAGTGTTATCACATAATGTGTTACTCATCTCCAAACTCTAATAAATTCCACTTGCAAAGAAAACTTAGAACAATAGCTTCTTCTTCAAGTTGAATTGATCTCTACCTAATCTCACCGATTCCAGTATACCCCTTCAAGGGTACACCTCCGTAGATGTACTCACGAAGTTGCCAAACTCTGCACGAACTCCACCTACCCTTAGGCTTTCTCCACCTCTCGATGATATTCGAAAGTCGTGGTCTCGTCTCGATGAATCTAGTTGCGACAAACTAGTTGAGCTTGCAGGAATAACAAGAAAAGAGCTAGCAACCCCTGTGCACGATTTTCGAATTCTCCAAAGCTTCTAGAGATTGTGTTGGCTTGGCCCAACCACTCCCATACCTCTAATCACCTTACGACGATCCTGAAAAACAGACAAAACGCCACCTCGAGCTGTGTACCTACAACCCCGTGCATCCAAAGTTCCCAAGACAAACAGATTCTGTTTCAAAGAAACATGCAAAACATCTCTTAAAGTGAACAAATTTAGACCTGGCATCTTCAACTCAACTGTCCCGTCACCCACTACTTCACAAATCTCCTCAGTTCCTATTGTCACACAACGCCCTATAGTAGACTTATAAGTAGAAAACTCCCTCTTGGAGCAAATATAAGAAGAACTCCCTGAGTCAAGAAGCCAACTAGAATTCACTTCTAAAGAATTTGAAACAAGAAGACACGAATCACCTGAATCAAAGGCACTAACCACATTAGCGGCTGAACTCTCGTTCTTTGCGCTATCCTGATTCAGCAATTTCCAACAATCTTTCTTGATATGCCCTGGCCTCTTGCAATAACGGCAACGGATCGAATCCTTTTGCAAAGCACTTTGTCTTCCCCCTGAAGGACCATCCACTGCTAGACAACTTGTAGGAATAGACGATGATGATTTATGGATCTCCTTCCTAAGTTGATCTTCCTTCAATGCTTTGATTTCACCATCTACCGAAATACTCTCCTTGGCAGATCTACCGTGTAGCATGGTAGTTATCAAAAGCTCGTACGAATCCGGTAGTGAATATATCAGGTTGAAAGCTTTATCTTCCTCACACACAACTGCGTTAATCGCCTTAAGTTCAGATAATATCTTATTGAACTCAGTAATGTGGTCTTGGAGATCGGTAACTTCCTTCATTGATAAACGGAACAACTTCCTCTTCCAATGCATCTGATCTAATAACGACGAACCAAAGTAGTCAGCTATGAGTTTTTTCCCACAAACACATCGCGTCAGTTTCTTCCAGAAATCTGCACTTGACCTCGTCCGCCAAGGATAGTCGGATCAGACTTATGGCTTTTTCATGAATATCTTCCCAAACATCCTCCTTCATGTCAGATGGCCTTTTATTGATCTTTTCATCGAATTGCTTGATCTTCAAAAGACTATAACCTGTCATCTTAACCAAGGGACTCGGCAACCTGAAGCTCTGATACCAGTTGTTGAGATTGGGGTGTCAACCAACGCCCGTTGTCGCAGCGAAACTAATTAGAGCAATGAGGAAGTCGAAGAGATGAGACGAATCAATTGAGCAAGCAAGTAGATCCACCAATCCAAACACAAACACAACGAGGATTTATCCCGATTAGCTTTTGCTTAATCTGGGGGGAAATATAGGAGATCTAATATTCAACTAGAATAGATTACAAGGAGTTACTGATTCACTCAATACAAGGAATTAAACTCACCCACCAAGAACTATCTCTCTCTCGAGCCTCTCTTTGCAATGGAAAAAATAATCTATAAAATACTACCTCTCATATTGGAGGAATTTACAATATATATAGAAGAATAGAAAGAAACCTAGGTCTAATCTTGATTCTCAGTCATCCGATATAACCTGGAAAAGAAGTAACTGAATAGGAGTCGTACGATCTAACTTGGAGTTGAAGATTAGGCTGAAACGACCTAACAAATCGAGGCCCAAAACGAACACAGTGCCGCGGTCGGTCGACCGATCTTGTTGGACGATCGACCGTCCCTCTCTCGGACAATCCCTGTACTACGAGCGGTCGGGGGGTGCGGTCGACCGCAACTTTGCCTGCACCTTGCTGCTGCTGTTTTCTTCTTCTACTACTCACTTCGACGCTTCGACCTCCGTACTTCATCTTACATTTTTCTAATCTAAACCACGAGTATACAAGACACAATCCTAACAAAGATAACTAATAGTCTCGAGAGCTTTACTTCTAGTCTTTTATGCCTATCATTTTACAATAATTATGCACAAAACAATCTGAGGACGAAACTGAAGCAAAACAAAGATGAAAGATAGATCAAATTTTAGAATTTGGTTCTCATTAAGATAATAATTGGCAAATAGAAAAATTAAATAGTTTTATCCTATAGTTGCTCTTTAAATGAGTTGGAGGAGCATGACTCTTTTAAGGAAGAAATAAATAAGGAAAAGTCCTTCTCACCTGATCAATGTCGATTTTATAAATTTTCACATGTGGGAATGATGTGCACACCTCTTCAAGGACAGGGGAAAAAAAACTTTCCTACAAAAGATGGCCAGGAATTGTGAAGACTTTAAACATCAATATTAAAACAATGTTTCATAAAAATGCAAAACCAATTTCGTGACCAAAAGTAACATCACAAAAACTAACGAAAATGTTATCCAAATTGAGAGCCTGATAATAAATGATTGTAATCATCTCAGTAATTTTAGCTACTTAATTGGAGTATCTATCGATTGTAGAGCAGATATGTAAGCTTAGCATAATAGAGTTAAAGAATAGAAAACCATTATCGTTCAGCATAGATAAAGTGAGGCCCAACTTTAGCCATGTACATAGCTTTACTATTAGATGCACGTCTTGGTTCTGTTCTCTATGCATGCTAAAATTGTGGCAAATGACACGTGTTAAGAATTTGAGGATCTTGTTGAGTCTTTGACACAATCAACACAAACCACCAAGCAAAACTAAATCGCACCAATCACACAATGCACACAAGAATTGTCCTGGTTGAGACTTTCGCCTTAATCCGGAGAAGGAAGAACCGATATATTATTTCAACTAGAGAAGATACAAGAACATTACAAATCTCACCACGACCCTCTCTCAAGTCTAACTGGAACTTGATGCTGCTTACAATAGAGAAACTTTCTCACCCTCTCAGATGAAGTACTCTCTTCTTCTATTCGGCACTCAATAGAATCATATGGATCTATGAGTCGTTACAATTGTTTATATAGATCTAGAGACAAACCCTAAATTGATATCTTGTTACAATAGCCATTGAAAAATTACATATGAGATAACCCTACGATGGGAGCCACACGATCTAACTTGAAGAGCAAGTTGGGCCTTTCACGAATCTGCCAGACTCAAGCCCAAAACCCATCAGCGCCGCGAACAGTCGACCACACCAACAAGTTGATCGACCGTTCTCCTCCCTAGAAGACATCGTGCAGGGGTCGGTCGACCGCACATGAGTTGCGGTCGACCGCAACTTCCTCTGTTGCTGCCGCTGAATACTTCTTACCTCCACTCCGTTTTCAATCATCTCTATCCCTCCATTGTCTTACCATCTTCTTATCCAACATCGTATGCAAGACATAAACCCAACAATCTCCACCTTGAATTTCATACGCATGAATCCATACCTGTATGATTTAACACTTGTAGACCTTTCTTCTCTGCTTTGTAAACAACATGTTTCACTGGCTTTTCCTGCTAGTTGAATAAACCTCCACCTATTTTCCTCCAGCTGTATGCCCCCTCAAGGGCACACCCTCATAGATATAATCATGGAGGTGCCACCCTCCACACGAACTCCACCTCCATCAAGGCTCTCTCCACCTTCCAACGGTCTTCGAACGTTGCAGTCTCGATTCGGTAATTCTAGTGACGACTTACTAGATGATGCTTTAGGAACAATGACCTTCCATACACCCGGCTGAGTTTTCCTGCTCCCACAAAGCTGGTAGAGGTTGTGTTGACCCTGCCCAATTTTCCTCTTAACATTCATTACCTTACGACGACTATCCCAAACTATCAAAACTCCACCTCGAGCTGTGTACTTGCAGCCACGAGCATCAAGAGTATCCAAGGATATAAGATTCTGCTGTATCAAAGGAATATGCATGACCTCTTCTAGTGTGAACTCTTTACCATTTGGCGTCCAATTCAACTATTTCCTTACCTACTACTTCACAAATCTCACCACTCCCCGTTCTCGCACTACAGTCTGTTAACGACTTGTAAGTAGAAAACATCTCCCTTTCGGAGCAAATATGAGAAGAACTTCCCGAATCAAGATACCAACTTGAATCCACATCTGAAGAACTTGAAACAAGAAGACAATAATCGTCATTATTACCTGACTCAGTTGCACTGACTATATAGACTTGTTCCCTTTTTTAGTAGCAGTCTTCTGACTCAACCACTTGCCACAATCTCTCTTGGTAATGCCCAACTCCTCTACAGTAATGGCAACGAATCTTACCTTGTGTGCCGCATCCCTTCCAATTGAAGTATCACCATTCAATGCAAAACACCCTAAAAAAATAGATCCTCCTTTATGAGTCTCCTTTCCTAGTTCATCTTCCTTTAGACCCTTAATCACCCTGGCTACAATAAGTGTCTCCTTGACTGATTTTTCATGTAGCATGGTAGTTATCAAGTAATCACAAAAATTTGACAGTGAATAAATTAAGTTGAAAGCTTTATCCTCTTCGCTAAGATCATCAGCGTTAATCGCCTTCAGTTCAGATATTACCTTATTGAACTCCATAATATGATCTTGAAGTTGAGTTCCTTCCTTCATTGAGAACCTAAACAGCTTCCTCTTCCAATACATCTGATTTAGCAATGACGATTCCGAGTAGTCAGATTTCAGTCTCGCCCATAGACTCGCAGCACTTTTCTCCTCAAGAATATTACACTTGACTTTGTCCGCCAATTGTAACCGGATTAAACTCAAGGCCTTCAAACAAATCTCATCCCACTTCTCCTGCTTTATGTCGGTTGGTTTCTTCTCTTCTAGAGTAAGGTGCAAGTCTTTCTGAACCAAAACATGATCATGTCCACCTTCCATAGATTGAAGTTGATCTTACCGTCAAATTGCTTGATCTTCGTCTTTTGATCTGCCATCTCCAAGAAACTCGAACAAACCCATGAACCTGGTTGCTCTAATACCACTTGTTAGGAATTTGAGGATCTTGCTGAGTCTTTGACACAATCAACACAAACTACCAAGCAAAACTGGATCGCACCAATCACACAATGCACACAAGAATTATCTCGGTTGGGACTTTCACCTTAATCCGGGGGAGGAAGAACCGATATATTATTTCAACTAGAGAAGATACAAGAATATTACAATTCTCACAACGACCTTGTCTCAAGCCTAATTGGAACTTGATGCTTCTTACAATGGAGAAACTCTCTCACCCTCTCAGATGAAGTACTATCTTCTTGGCACTCAATAGAATCATATGGATCTATGAGCCGTTACAATTGTTTATATAGATCTAGAGACAAACCCTAAGTTGATATCTTGTTACAATAGCCATCAGATAGTACATAAGAAATTACCCTACGATGGGAGCCATACAATCTAACTTAAAGAGCAAGTTGGGCCTTTCACGAATCTGTCAGACTCAAGCCCGAAACACATCAGCGCCGCAAACGGTCGACCGCACCAACAATTTGATCGACTTTCCTCCTCTCTGGAAGACATCGTACAGGGGTCGATCGACCGCACATGAGTTGCGGTCGACCGCAACTTCCTCTGTTGCTGCTGCTGACTACTTCTTGCCTCCACTCCGTTTTCAATCGTCTCTATCCCTCCATCGTCTTATCGTCTTCTTATGCAACATCGTATGCAAGACATAAACCCAACAACATGTGCATGTAATCTTTGCAAAGCATAAAATTATTAAAACTTCAAAGATAATTACAACATAAATAAGCAAGAAAAAGAAGATATGCAAATAGATAATGAAGATGATTGCACATAAAGACTTGATGCAATTTCCAAAACTTGGAAAAACTATTCAAATTTCAGTAATTAGGATAGTTGACTGGAAACCTACAAGTTGGCACAAAAAATTTACTTGCAAGAAAATTATGCCATGCACAAGCAAAATGTGTCACAAGTCCAAGGATGAAAGCTCAAAATTTGTAGAAACAAATGTATTTGTTGCGGGGAAATATGTTGTCTTCGAAAACATAGGGGTATTCTGAAACACATTGGATAAAGAGGAATCCTTCAAGTGAAGTGACTCTTGGTTAAGCATTCAATTTTAACTCCATTCATCCTTCTATACTGAACCATTAACCAAAGGAAAACATTCAACACACTTGTAAAAATCATCTATCTTCTTGATTCTTTATTTTTTACTATTTTCATTCAATCTATTAACATTATGTGAAATTTTTCCTAAATTTTTCCTTTGGTTTGAGCATAACCAAATCCAATCTGTTCATTATAACATAAATGGTCATAAGAGAATACTGTGGCAGTCAAATATGTTTTCTTGTGTGTTTCTATCCTAAGAATCTGTTAGTCTCAAGAATCAAATCCATAGCTGAAATCGACACCATTTGAGTAAGAGCGTAAATGTTCACCTCATAAGATGTTGTGCTCGAGAATGCCAGGTTGTCAAAACTTCAAATATAATAATCACCTCATAAGATTCATTAACCATCACTGTAGGATTTAAGGGTACCTAAAATTAATTAAGCTGTATTATATAGACTCGGTAAGGCTATCTAAGTGAGAAGGTAAGCCTTTCAAATAGTGTGGATGACTCAACCTTCCTAAGTACGTCTATGGCTGAAAAAGTACTTATATGCAGCATTTCAAGCTCATTCAAGTTTTAAAAAAACAATTAAGAGGTCAGTAATCTATTAGTTAAAGAAAGTTAATGTACAAGGAAAACCTGCGGACAGTATAATTGATAAAAGACGAACCTTGCATTATTGGCTAAAAGTATATGGAAGGAGGGAACATAGAGGAGAAAACACTGGTTCTATAGATGCTACTAAACAACAATTTACATAAAACCTTGAAAGGTGATAGTTGATTAGATCACATCCACTCTATCAGTGAGAGTATCCAACTTCCAAGGGGAAAGAGTAAGTCAGATTAACAATGTATATGCTTCTCTTTGATGAAATGAGTAAAAAATTCAACCATATAATCCATAAAAGAGAATTACCATACATGAATGAACTGAAATGTGAGAAAAAGATAGACGAGTGCTTAAAGTTATCACTGTGTTGACAGAGATGCATCATGTCAGTGAACTGAGTAGGCCCAAAGGCCAAAGGCCCCAAATACAATATAGAACTAATCTCATAGTGAAGAGTTCAAAACCCATAATATATGAAACCCCTCTATGATCATCCAAACAATAAGAAGATATTAGTTAAAATGTGGCCTAGGATCACACCAAGAAAAACACTCTCATTACAAAATAAAAATGGATGAGACAACATCAAGTTTGATAAAAATACTTGGAGATAGGATAGAATCAAATATAGCCGTGTGCATGAGTAAAGGGTTAATTTGTTTGGGAACAATGTTACGATAACCAAAGTTATTTTTTTAAGTGGGGGTACAATTATGTTAGGTTTGGAATCATACCTCTACCTCTAACTTTAAGAAGAACAAAAAAGTTATCCTTTAACTATGTGTTTGGACGCTCACAGTAAGGATAAATTATGTCCGAGTGGAGTTACTTTTGTGGTGAGATAACGGTAGTTATCTCAACTCCGAAAAGGGCCTTTAAAGTCATACAACTGGACGTATGTAAGATAACTCGCCCCAAAGTCATACAACTGGACGTATGTAAGATAACTCTAGTTATCATAACTTAACCACCATTCCTAACACACACCCTTAACTTATAAGGTCGAATTTCATACAAGAATAACTGACCATTATACTTAGAAATTATCATGTCCTAGTCACTTTTACTCTCATATAATTTTATAAACAGTATTCTCGTGCTCGTATATATGCAACATAAAACAAATAAATTTTTTTCAAATGTTTAGAAAAGATCTTACAAGGTCCACACCAAACAGCTGTGTAGCAGGCAACTTATCATCCGCAACCAATTTCACACATTCATCAACAAACCCATTCCTAAAAAATAACTTACAACTACAAACTAAAATGAAAAAAAAAACTACAGTACTGGTTATAATACTTACCGTGAACTTTGTTAAGTGCAGTACTGAACTCTTCCTCAGACCCAATACTCACCATATTGCACGAACTTGCCAACCATTTCAAAAACCCTAAAAAACCCATTAATCATTAGCAACATTCAAACAGTATTAAGTACTTGGGCCTGAAGAGAAGGTTCTAGAAGAGGTAAAGAAAAGGTTTAGAGGGCCAAAAGGAGAGGGTTTTGGGAGTGGAAAAGAAGGGTTAGGGTTTGAAATGGGAAGTGGGTTTTGAATAGGAGGAAGTACTTGAGGGGTTTTGGGGGATGTGATGGGTTTGGTGATGCAGTTCTCCTCAGCACTATATCTTTTGCGTATCGGTCATTTAGTTTACGTATCAGTCCTCGAAGAATTATCTCTTTTAGAGATTTATTTTGCAAAATTAGTAACTTTTTCTAATAAAGCACACGGGCTTGCACGTGTTAGTGTTTTCTTCTTCTCCTTTTCTCTTTATATTGAGTGGGGCTTTTTGTATAGGGTTTATATTGAATGAATTGATATTAAACTCTTATTTTCCACTTTTATTTTTCTCTTCTTTCGTTGATTTCATGGCTGCCACCACCGGCGCCTTCTAACATTACGACGATCCACCACCGGATTGGATCGAGTACGTAACAATGATATCAGAGACCCCATCGCCAACATCATCCATGCCCACCACCGAACCCATCATTCTGCCATGGTTGAACCTCTCCAATCCCGATCAGTAAGCATACCCTCCTCTCTCTCGCCAAAGCCCTCTCCACTTCCACCACTCGCTGCCGAAACCCTCTCCTTAACCCTCGATAACTTCCACTCCAAACCCTCTGAAACCCCCCCTTCATCTGTTGCGCCCTCTCCGGCTCCACCACCAAGCCCGACCTCCTCCTCCACTCTCTCCGCCTCTTCACCGACTCCACCTCTCTCCACGTCCACGAATGCCTTTTCCAAATTTGCAGTACCAACTACTGCTCCCATTGCTGCTACCACTGCTACCCCCGCTCCTCTGTGGCTCCTCCTCAACTGTTTGACGAAATTTGCCAGAGAAACAGGAAGTCAACTCCTCAAACTTCAACCCAATTCCCTTAAGCTTCAACCGCTCACCAGGTATTCAACCAAATGTTTCTTCAATTCCATCCACCTAAGTTGGTCCTGAACCCGTGCTAGAATACTATTGTAATCTTTGCCTTGATAATTGTTCCTACAAACGGTACCAATGCAACACCTTGCGAGACTACGATTTATGCCTCAGTTATTTTGCTCGTGAAGGATTGGATTTGGGATTGACTCCATTAGACTTTAGTTATATAGAGGATGATGAAAAGAAATTTGATGTGCTAGAATATTGGTGCAATCGTTGTTTTGCTAATTGTACTGACGAGCACTACCGCTGCCATAAATTTCTTAGCTACCATTTGTGCCCCACTTGTGTGACTAATGGAGAATTTGAATTGGGTTTGACTCCAAGAGACTTCATTTTTGTAAAGACAACGGAAGGCGACTCTCTTCCCCGCGAACATGTAGTTGAGAGTGGGATGTCAGATTTTGAGTCTAACCCTGCGGGAAAGAGTTATGTTATAAGATATACTAACTTAGAATCTAAAATTCAAGTGGAGACATAAATGGTAGTTATTGAGGAAGCTGATTCTAATCGTCTTGTGAAGGTCAGATGTGTTGTTTCTTGTGTGATTAGGCAGATGGAATCATATGGTTTATTTATGGACATTGATCGAGCCAGCATGGTTGGTCTGTGTCACATATCGGAGTTCACCGAAAACCATATTGATGACCTAGAAAGCAAATACATTACAGGTGATACGGTTGTAGCAAAAGTTTTGAAGCTTGATGGTAACAAGTGCCATATTTCACTGGGAATGAAGAAAATCATATATTGGAGTAGACATTAATGTTCATATGCATACTAATAATACTGGAAATGATGGGTCTGGTGATGACTTCACAATTGCATTTGAGCAAGATCACAACTCACAATTTATCGGGAGATAATTCCATAGCAGAAGATAATGTCCCTGCAATTCTTGCTCAAGCAGAGTTTAGGGCTTTTGTACTTCCTCTCCCTCTTTCTCTCAATGACCCTTGTGCCAGCTGGTTGGGAACTTCCTGTGATCAGAGTGGGGATGTAAGTGTTGTCAATTTTCAGGAGATGGATCTAAGTGGCACCATTTTGCTTGATTTTGAGCTTCTCCATTCTCTTCAGAAGTTCAACTTAACCAGTAATAGTTTGACAGATCATGCTTATAAAGTACAGACTGAACCATCCATTCATATGCAAGAAAATCCATACAATGAAGTCTACTCGAAGGCTGCAACGACTCTGGCCGATGACTTTAGTTGTGAAATTTTGGATGCAATTGATGAAGAGAAAGATCCTCAGTGCTTGATGCTAACATTCCATCTAGTAGAAAATATTTTGCATTTATTTCCATCTCTGTCTAGTGCCTTAGACAGCTATGCTGCCTTCTATAAGAGCCTTGTTGTGAAACACTTTTATGTTGAGGGTCAACTTGAGTTCAAGGCTGTTTTCTTTATCTTGCAAAGGGCCCTATTTGACCTCTTTGACACAGAAGAAGCCCAACAACATCAAGCTCTATGTCCGTCGTGTCTTCATGATGGACAGCTGTGAGGAAATGATCCCTAAGCACCTGAGCTACATCAAGGGTATTGTCGACTCTGAAGACCTACCCCTTAACATTTCCAGATAGATGCTCCAACAAAACAGAATCCTCAAGGTCGTCCGCAAGAACCTTGTTAAGAAATGCAATGTGCTCTTCTTTGTGATTGCTAAGAACAAGGAAGACTACAACGAGTTTTATCCATTCTTGATGAATGAACCTAAAATTTTAGTAAGTAATACAACCTGCAAGGCATTTGATGGATGCAATACAACCTGCAAGGCATCTTCAAACACTTTGAATTTTGGTGCTCTTTACTTGTGTGTCAAACTTCTTGCTTCATGTAGAGTTCTAGCAATGAATGTTGAAGACTTTTCCCCGCAAGTGTTAGATGTTGTTGGTGATTCTCATAAGAGGCTACTAATTGTTATGAGCAACATAGGATATAGCAAGGATGAATAGGCTCTTGTAAATGTTGCTGCTCGTCTGCATATGATTCTTGTGAGCAAAATTGGCAATAATCTTGAAATTCAATGCAATGGCAGATTTATCCATTATGAGGTATTGGATGTTCTAAAGTTCATATCTGATCGGAAAGGAACGTCTGTGATGGTTAAGGACCATCAGAATGGAAAGATTGTTATTTTTTCCAAAAGGAGTTGATGAAGCAATGATTCATTGTGCTTATTCTGGGCAACAAACAAGGACTTTTGTTGATGTTGTTGAACAATATGCTCAGTTAGGGTTGCGCACCCTCAGCTTAGGCTGGCATGAGTTGCAAGATGAAGAATACAAGAGATGTTCCCTTATGTTTAAAGAGGCCAATAGCACATTAGTTGACAGAGAGTGGAAATTAGCAGAGGTGTGCGGAAGTTTAGAGCATGATCTTGAGATTTTTGGTAATACTGCAATAGAGGATTGCCTACAGGTTGGTGTGCCTGAAACAATCAAAACAATGAGGAAGGCAGAGATCAACTTTTGGATGTTAACTGGTGCCAACCCAAGTATAGCTATACAGATTGCACTCTTATGCAACTTTATTTCATCAGAGCCTAAAGAACAACTACGGTTTATTAATGGAAGGAATGAAGAAGTGTGCAGAAGCTTAGAGAGGGTGTTACTTATGAGGAGGATTACTTCATCAGAGCCAAATGAATTAGCATTTGTTGTGGGTTGCGTGGCCTTAGAGATTGCTCTTAAAAATCATAAAGAGGCTTTCACTGAATTGGCAGTTAAGCACTTCATCTTTGATCCAGGAGGAGGGCACATGGAAGGAAGATTGGAATTTCTTAGTGTTGAAGGAAGCCGCCACATTGGCCTTGTGGTCACAGTCAAATTAAAGGGGAATGATTGATGCAGTTCTTCTGAGAACTGTAACTTTTGTGTATCGGTCATTTTGTTTACATATTAGTCCTCGAAGAATTATCTCTTTTTTAGGGGTTTATTTTGCAAAATTAGTGGTTTTTTGTGATAAAGCCGACGGGCTTGCATGTGTTAGTGTTTTCTTCTTCCCCCATTCTCTTTAAATTGAGATTGAGCTTTTTGTATGGGGTTTATGTTGAATGAATTGATATTAAACCCTTATTTTCCACTTTTATTTTTCTCTTCTTTTGTTGATTTCATGGCTGCCACCACTGGCACCTTCCAACATTACGATGATCCACCACCGGGTTTGATCGGGTACGTAACATTTGGTTGAGGAGAAGAGGAGGGATGAGGAGAGGACTTAGAGGAGCACGGAAGAGAGGGATTCTTGATGCCATTTTTTTTTGTTTTTGTTTTTGTTTTTGTTTTTGTTTTTGTTTTTTTGTTTTTTTTAGGCTCTTTGTTTTCTTCTTTTTCTTCAAGCTTTGTTTTACTACACTTGAGTCGTTACTAAGGACCAAAAGCCTAAAGCCCATTAGAATCATTGCTTAAGGCCTGTAAATTTAAGGCCCATGATGCTTAAAATTAGAGAAAGCCAAAGTCATCACAGGAGTTGCGATAGCACTTGTAACTCAACCCAAGCCATGACAATGTATAAGGGGTTGATGTCTAACTTTTCGTCGAAAGAGTAGATGGATGAGTTGTTTTCAGTGTGGTAAGTGAGGTGTCCCTAGGAGCATCTCCAATCGTTTGCTATTTTGGCAAAATAGCAAACAAAATAGCAAAACGCAACTGCAATTATTTGCTATTTTGCCAAATTTTAGCAAACGATGAACAATGTGTTGCCAAATTTGTAAACGATTTTGGCAATTGCTAAATATAGCAAACGGAACATGATGTGTCGTCTTAATTTTTTATAATTTTTTTCAGCGATCAGAAGAGTCATGTTGTTCCATCTGAGGGGTTTTTAGATTTTTTTTTAATCGATCAGACGGTACATCATGTACCGTCTAAAGAAAAAAAACAAAAACCAAAGCATCGGACACAATATGTTGTCCCACCATTGTTAGAACTTGAATTTCGTAAAACAGAATATTTCTAATAATCTTTGTGAAGAAGTACAATTACAGGAATAAAAATCAAACTAGATAATTCGATAAAGAGTTGAGATGAAAATCTCTGTCCTTAAAGCAAAATTCACCCCGTAGTATGACGGTTGTTGACGAACTGCCTCCCAGGATACAACTGTATTACCTTCTCTGAAGAGCAGCACCCAAGCTTCAAAGACACCAGCGAACCAGTAATTGCGTTGTACACTCAGACAGACTCGGAGGAAGAAGAAGGAGATTGTAAAATTCAAAACTGTGTAAAATGACAGACAAAATTGACTGGACTTATAGGAGATCATAGGCGTAACAAATGGATCCATTACTCTGTAACAGCAGAGTAATGGCACAAAAGCGTAACAGATGGATCTGTTATTCTGTTGTTATAGAGTAATGGCATAAGTTACAGAATTCCAAAAGTCTCAACAACCAAACCAAACCAAGCCAAGCTGAAGCCGGGGCCAGGGTCGAAGCCAGGCGCACGGACGCGCGTGTGTTTGTAACTTTGGCTAGGTCCTCTCTCTACTACACGTTAGTGGCAACCCCAGGGCTATGCCCTTTAGTCCATTTCTTTAGCTTATATACTAAAGAAATCTTTCTCAACTTTCGATGTGGGACTATCCATTTTCTCCAAATTTTCAAGTTAGTACGTTTCGAGTATCCAACTTTAGACCAACATTTCTCATTCATACGGAATCCATTTTTGGCAAACAAGTACATTACGGAATAGTATTCGACGAGAGGAACACATTCCAATCACTTTTCGATGCTGCCAGTGGCTAGAGCCCACCGGAATCAGGCCCGAAAAATCTGCCAAAAATATTTCCAACAATCATATCAGCCATAATTAACCAAGGCTTAATCCATGGTTTAAGTTTTAACTGATTGATTAATCACTAATTTAATAAGATTTTAATAACTAATTACCATTTAATCCTTAATTAAATCATCTTAAATATTTTATAAAAAAATCAGAAATGTTCCGGCCGATTTTGATTTTTTGTCAAATTATAGCAAACGACGATTGGAACAAAAGATTCTTTTTGTCATTTGTTATTTTGCCAAATTGGCAAAATAGAAAAAATGATTGGAGATGCTCTAAAGCAATAGATATGAAAGTTATCGCTAAGGTGGTTGACACCGACACTGACATCGACATCGCTAAAATGGTGGTCATTAAAAGATCTTATTAACAAAATAGGGAATATATTTATCATTTTCTACTTAAAGAAGAAAGAAATAATGGCACAACAAGGAAGAGCAAGCTTTTTGATGAAACCTTTGAAACTTCTACTTTTACTTCCTAGATAAAATGCCAGTTATACTTGAGTACGTAGCATCAAACATTAAACAAAACGAACAATGACAACCAATTCGTTATGCATAATGAATTTTGAGTCAATTAAAAGACTCTTTTTTACTCCTTCCAGTTATATATGCAAAGGACATCTATCCTGAAAACATAGAAACTAGCCTATATATCATTCTTCAATCCCTATGTTGAATTCTAACTGCGGAATAACTTAACAACGATGACGAGATGCAAAAACTATAGAATCAAAACAAGAGAACAAAGAACAACCAAAAGCAACACACAAGAAGACACAAGATTTTTTCGAGGCTCACCCAAAACAATGGCTACTTCCCTGCGCAGAGACACTTCTACGATTTTCACTAGAAATATGAAGAATAGGTTTACAAATCTCTTAAGAACTCACCCCCAAGATGTATGGTTTCTATCTATCTTCCCCTCTCTCAATGACGGCTGGTAGATCTCTATTTTTTTTACTTAACCCTAAAATCGTACACAATACAATATATATAGGATTTCTCAACTTCAATCTCAGCTGCTCATCAAACAGCGTCGGGACGGTCGACCGCAACACCATGTCGGCCGACCAATTCTCTCCTTCGACTGTACAAGATCCAACAGAGGGTAGGTCAGTTTACTGCGCGGTCGACCGGTCGCCTCTTCAAGATACAGGGTCCATCCAGAGAGAGTGACGGTCGACTGCACGGTCGACCGTTCTTTTGCCTGACGAATGTGGTCGACTGTCCACCTACAGTCGACCGCAACTTGCCTACAGGAGCTTGCTGCTTCTTCGACTCTACTTCTCATGTGACTTCTCCAACCCCATTATCGTGTATTGGATCCAAAAACCCCAACAATCGCCCACTTGGAGACATATACACGAAGTCTCTAACCTGTTCCATTAGCCTATTCTAGGCCTATACCTCTGCGAGTCTCCTCAACAAATTAACCCGGAGACAATCCGATAGCGGTATAGCAAAAGTGATGTTTCCTGCTATCCACCACCTTAGTGAGCATGTCTGCCGGATTCTTAGTGCCAAGAATCTTAGTTAGCTTCAACCATTTCTTCTCAGCCGCCATTCTGATAAAATGATACCTCATTTAAATATGTCGAGTCCTAGAGTGATATGCTGAGTTTTTCGCCAAGAAAACTGCACTTTGACTGTCACACCATAGTTCACCTATTGGTTACTTCCTGCCCAACTGTTTCATAAGCTTCGAAATCCACAACGTGTCTTTCGTCACTTCTGTAAGTGCCATATACTCTGACTCCGTGGTTGACTATACTATAACCTTTTGTAACCGCGAAGCCCAACTGATAGTTGTTTCTCCAACTATAAATACATATCCTGTTGTACTTCTGCAACCATCACGATCGCCCAATCTGCATCCACATAACCATGTATATACAAAGAATCTCCCCCAAAACAAAGAGAATGATATGAAGTACCTGCTAGATATCTAAGAATCCACCTTACTGCATCCCAATACTGTTTACCTGGATTCTTCATGTAATGGCTGACAACTCCCACTATTTGTGCGATGTCCGGTCTTATAGACACCATCGCATACATCAAACTCCCAACGGCTGAGGCATAAGGAATAGCAGCCATTTCCTCCATCTCTGCCTCTGTCTTAGGACACAAGTCCATTGATAACTTGAAGTGAGCAACCAAGAGATAAGTGACTGGCCTCGCACCATCCATGTTGAATCTCTTCAACACCTTCTTCACGTAGTCTGCTTGAGATAACCAAAGCTTCTTGCTTCTTCTGTCTCTACTAATCTTCATGCAGAGGATTTGCTCTGTTTCACCCAAGTCCTTCATTGAAAACTCTGAAGTCATCGCCTTTTTCACTTTCTTGATCTTCTCCATACATGAACCTACTAACAACATGTCGTCCATATACAACTCCAAGGTAACTATATCATTGTCATCATATTTACAAACATACACACAATGATCTATTTTGCATCTATCAAAACCTTTTCCTCTCATGAAGCAATCAAACTTCAAGTACAATTGCCGCGGTACTTGTTTGAGCCCATAAAGACTCTTCTTCAATCGACACACCATGTCTTCCTTTCTTTTAGCTTCAAAACATGTGGGTTGTTTCATGTACATCTCTTTTTCGACATCACCATGGAGAAATGCTGTCTTCATATCCAACTGCTCTAAGTGCAAGTCTTCAACTGCAATAATACTAAGCAGAACCCTAATTGAAGCCATCTTCACAACCGGTGTAAAGATCTCACTATAATCAACACCTTCTCTTTGAGAGAATCCTTTCACAACAAGCCTCGCATTGTACCTATTACTGCCATCTGCCTCATCTTTGACTCTGAAAACCCATTTGTTCATAAGAGTGCGCTTCCCTGCAGGTAACTTGGTCAACTCCCAAGTTTGGTTCTGTTCCAAGGAGTTTATCTCGTCCTTCATGGCTAACTCCCACTGAATTCGAGTCTCATCCCTCAAAGCCTCCTCATGAGTCTCTGGCTCTTCTGAATCTGTGTACAGAACATGCTCGTGAAAAACACTAGCAGATGGATCAAATATCTTAGTTAGCCTCCTCTCTCGTGTCGATCTCCTCAATGTGGGTACCGGTTCACCGACCGGTTCAGGTTTCCTGAACTATTCTGGTTGTACCTATTCGTCTTGGATAATCTGCTCATTCCCAATAGGCTCACCACGAGCCTCCTGTGCTGCTTGTAGTACATGTACCTGCTGCTGCATTGTAGGGCTCCCACCACTAGGGCCACCTTCAAAATCTGAATCTGAGTCTGAACCCCAATCTGACTCTGAACTGATTGTACTGTCATGACCTGTGTGCCTGTCATTATATATGACCTCTTCCTTGAACACTACGTTCCTGCTGCGAATGACTTTGTTATCCACAAAATCCCAAATGCTGTAACCATATTCATCGCCACCGTAGCCAATGAACACACACCTCTTAGACTTAGAGTCCAACTTCTTTCTTTCTTTCTTGTCAATTAGTGCATATGTCATACAGCCATAAACTTTCAAATGCGAATAATTGACAGTTTTACCTGACTATAATCCTTCTGGAATGGCCCCATCAAGGGCACTAGACGGGCAATGGTTAATCAAGTACACCGCTGTATCAACTGTAGTGGCCCAAAGATGGACTGGAAGACCCATATGAAGTCTCACGCATCTCGCTCTTTCGAGTATCGTGCAGTTCATCCTTTCTGCTACACCATTCTCCTGTGGAGTCTTAGGAACTGTTTTGATTCCTCTGACACCTTCCTTTTTCAGATAGTTAAAAAAATCTTTACTTGTGTACTCACCTCCCTTGTCTGACTTTATTGCTTTCACTTTGCAACCCATCTCATTCTCAACCCTGGCCTTCCAAGCTCTGAATGCCTAAAAAACTTTTGATTTATCGCGAATTGCATAAACCCAAACCTTTCTTGTAGCATCATCGATGAATGTGACGAAGTATTTCTTACCACCATAAGAGAATTTCTGAACTGGACCCCACACATCTATATGTACCAACTCTAGCTTCCCAAACTTCTTCTCATGCCCACCCAACTGAAATCTAACTGTCTTCTGTTTGCCCATCACACAATTCTTACAAAAATCCATCTCAACCTTCTTCAACCCCGGTAAAAGATCTCTAAAACAAAGCTGTTTAACACATCTTTCACCAAGGCGCCCCAACCTAACATGCCATAGAATTGAAGGGGAACTACCTGTTGATGTTGTAGCAATGATATCACTTGAATCACCTCCTCTGAGTAAGTACAGCGTGTCACCACGCTTTCCTTTTGCCACCAACCTGGCACCTGTAGTCACCTTCCATTCTCCATGCCCAAAAATTGTTGTGAATCCTTTTTTGTCTGGTTTGCTAATTGAGATCAAGTTTTTCTTCAACCTCAGAATATGTCTTGTGTCATTCAAGACCAATTGCCCACCATTGCGAGCCTTCACT
The DNA here is from genome assembly GCA_017893485.1 of Hemerocallis citrina. Classification (NCBI taxonomy): domain Eukaryota; kingdom Viridiplantae; phylum Streptophyta; class Magnoliopsida; order Asparagales; family Asphodelaceae; genus Hemerocallis; species Hemerocallis citrina. The sequence continues at coordinate 85,184 of JACEHZ010000284.1, forward strand.
CTCACAGTGCCTCTACCTACAACTGGACATATCTGCCCATTACCAACTGAAACTACACCAAAATCACTTGTCCTGTAATCCTCAAAAATATCCCCCATGGGGGTACAATGATATGAAGCACCTGAGTCTATACACCAATCATCTTGCAAAATATTAAATCCAGCAGATAAACACAATTCATCTAGACGGGGTTCAATACTTACCACATTGGCTACCTATGACCCTACTTGTACTTTCTTATACTCCTCGCATTGGTCTCTCCTGTGTCCTGGTTTCTTGCAGTACCAACACTCACCTTTGCGATGTCCTGTTCTTGACTTGGACCTATGATTCCAGCTCTGTGACTTCCCTCTGTTGTTACTTCTACCACGGTTATCAACTGACAGCTCGGCATTGCTAGGATATGACACCGAAGTCTCTCCATGTCTTTTCCTCCTTGCATCCTCATTCATAATGCTGCTTATAACATCCTTTAGGATTGTCATATCAGTCATGGTGCTAGTAATAGTCTGCTCTACTGTGTCGTAACTATCAGGAAGACTGAATAACAATAACAACGATTGTGCCCTCTCCTCAAACTATAAACCCGACGATTCCATCTGATTGTAGACCATATAGAAATTGTTGATGTGCTCAGCAACCGAACCCATTTCTGACAGCTTCAAGTTAACCAACTTCTTTAGGTGTAGGACCTGGTTCGCTGTATTCGACTTCTCAAACATGTCTGTCAATATCTCTATTGCCTCCTTTGCAGTTCTTGCATTCTCAATGTGAAATAGCGCATTCCTTCTTAGCGATAACTGAATCTGCCCAAGAACTTTCTGATCTAATCTATTCCAAACCGCCAATGCAACTGGATCGACCTCCGCCCCTTCTTGCTTCAAACCAAACAACGGATCATCTAGATCCTTCTGTCGGAGATACGCAATCATTTGGATCTTCCACATTGTGAAATCCATTCCATCGAACTCCTTGACTCTACTATTGTCCCCCATCTCAATCAATACTACCAACCTGTAGCTCTGATACCACTTTGTTGAATTCTAACTACGGAATAACTCAACAACGACGACGAGATGCAAGAACTATAGAATCAAAACAAGAGAACAAAGAACAACCAAAAGCAACACACAAGAACACACAAGATATTTCGAGGTTCACCCAAAACAATGGCTACTTCCCCGCGCAGAGGCACTCCTGCGATTTCCACTAGAAATATGAAGAATAGGATTACAAATCTCTCAAGAACTACCCCCAAGGTGTAGGGTTTCTTTCTATCTCCCTCTCTCTCAATGACGGCTGGTAGATCTCTATTTTCTTTTTTACTTTAACCCTAAAATCGTACACAATACAATATATATAGGATTTCTTAACTTCAATCTCAGTCGCTCATCAAACTGCGTCAGGACAGTCGACCGGTTCTCTCCTTCAACTGTACAAGATCCAACAGAGGGTAGGTCGGACGACTATGCGGTCGACCGGTTGCCTCTTCAAGATACATGGTCCATCCAGAGAGATTGACGGTCGACTGCACGGTAGACCGTTCTTTTGCCTGTACGAATGCGGTCGACTGTCCACCTACGGTCGACCGCAACTTGCCTGCAACAGCTTGCTGCTTCTTCGACTCTACTTCTCATCTGACTTCTCCAACCCCATTATCGTGTATTGGATCCACAAATCCCAACATCCTCAACTAATTAACCAAGTCAAGTCTGCCTAATTCCGTGCCTAATTCTCTTTGTGCCTATATATATACTAGGTTTGTCCATGGACACGTGCCTACGGCACATTTCTGTGAACGATACAGCATATAAAAAGCACTGTAAAAAGTTAAATATATGCACATCTTCGTGAAGAATGATTTATATAGTTGTGTATTTGGCAGTAGACATTGATGTATTATGAATTAAGTTGTTTATTGGTTTATATCTTGCAGCATCATTTGTCAGGGGCTCGGGATTGAAAAAGAGTACTGTGATCAAAATCAGTTGCTATGTGTGACTTAAACATAAGAGATTTCATATTTGACTTGCAACCTGCCATAAGTAGCGATTCAGTTACTAATGCAGTTATCGCCTCAAACTGCATGAGTTAATTCTTCATTGTCATATTTTCATGTAGTTAACCATGTATGATTTTAAAAGTGGTTAAAAGAGAGAGAGAGAAAGAGAGAGAGAGAGAGAGAGAGGTTGTTGTGATGTACATGTGAAAATCTTTTGTTAAATGTGATCAAGTACATTTACATTTCCATATTAATATATTTAGTATCCATATACTGGAGAGCCTACTGCAAATTTGATCTGAAACATGCTTGTTAGCCCTAATTTTGATATATTTCAGTGTATGAGATAGTTCACATGTAATTTATTTTTTTTAATCTATAACTTACATCATCTCTCACACAAAACACATAAGCCCAACTATGAGGCATTTCAAACATTAAGAAAATATGAAGATTGCAGATGGATTGACGACTAAACCCGCCAAAAATCACGATCAATGATGAAACATCGTTATAATGAAAAAGGAATCAATCAAGTCAAAATCAATGGTCATTTCTATTCTAGAATACTAATAGGAATTTTAGTAAAAATTTCGACAGTCTCCCCTAAAATATTAGCCTTTTTTACAGCAATTCCTTACGGAATTCTGCTAACAATTGAAAATATAGCATCGCAGGCAATTAATATTAATCCTCCCCTAGCCAATCCAAGTAACATCACACAAACATCATATATATAAGGCTTTGGGGACAAAAATCTTCATATGATGCAAGATACAAAATAAAAACCAAGATTTGTTTGAAAACGTAATGGATTTTTAGAAAATTTAGTAAAATTTTTGACAAAGTCTCCCCTAAAATATTAGCCCTTTTACAGCAATTCTTTACGAAATTTTTCTAACAATTAAAAATATAACATCACAGGCAATTGATATCAATCCTCCCCAGGTCAATTCAAGCAACATCACACATGCATCATATATATAAGGTTCTGGGGGCAAAAATCTTCATATGATGCCAGATACAAAATAAAAACCAAGATTTAGTTTGAAAACGTAATGGATTTTTAGAAAAACCTTTGAAAAACCACACACAGAACCCAATACTCTACAACTTTGTGGGTACGGATTTTAACATCACTATATTATATCATCATCCTATACAGATACTTACATCATCTCCCAAAATACTAAATATTACACAGATTTACCTAACCCCTCATTCTACATAACTTAAGTTAACAAAATATACAATTAATACATCATCCACCAACCCTACTACCAAAAAAAAGATTAATTTATTGTTTTTTGATAATAAAAAAAGATGACCTCTGTCATCGTTTCATTAATGAGTGTTAACGAAACTAAGTAGTACAGCATTGCATGCAAAACAGGGTCTTACCGAACCCTTAATACAACTCCACAGAGTATCAATTAGACGAACTAAAGTAGCATCAATAGAACATCAAAAACAACAAAATACATCACAACAATCAGCTAGGCACGTCCTCTAATGTGGTGAGAAACGCACTCTCCTCCCTTTGACTTGAAGCTCTACTCCTCCTCGGTCAGCTTTAACTTCTTCTTTGCTCCCACGAACCCTGCCCAATCATGTATAAGAAGAAAAATTTTATGCATAGAAGTTGAAAATCTATAACTAATGTTTCGGAAGCATAAGTCGTTTCGGTCTAGCCATAGACTCTACAGAGTTGCCTCTACTGCTATCTCCCAAGCCTTAATGTCCTCTCTCCTAATGAAACTCTCTCTCCACCTACCCCACATACATCTAAGGAGGAGGTTCGGCGCTGTGCACATCCGAAACCCTTACATACTATTTCCCACGTAAGTGCCGCCTTAGAACATGTGAAAAATAAATGTGTTGTGTCCTCGTTCGCGCTTAAGCAGTTAATGCATCTAATGTCGATTTGCATATTTCTTTTTCTAAGGTTGACCTTAGTTAGAATGGCATCATTATGCACCAGCCAACTAAAGACCTTAACTTTTATGGGCACCTGAGTACTCCAAATGACATTCTCCTCTTTGCATCTTATCCCTCCATCATTTAGCCACTTGTGCATTAAGGCCACTAAAAAGGTTTTTGACTCTTCGATGTTCCACCATCTTTCATCGATCTCGTTAGTCAATTTCCTCCATAATTTGTATATGTTGTAGTTCTAGTCTCCCATTTGCCAACTCTTCCTTCTCTGGTCCTGTCAAGTCTCTATCCTCTTGGAAAGCTTCCAGATCATGGATCCTACTGTTGAGCATCTCCCTTCTTGAGTTGACGTTACGAAGTTTCAGTCTAGCCCATCCTTTTAGTTCCCTCTGAAGGCGTCTTGTCTTTTCCACCCAGATTCCTACGGCCGAGTTTTACGATGTTGAATGTTGACAGGACTCCCAAACCATCTGACGCGTTTCATCCATTGTAGTCCAAGACTTCTCGAATCTAAAAGGAAAGAACTTGTTCCTGTAGTCCCCAATGCAGTCTATGACGAACGATAGATGGTCTGACGTGTAACAGACGGCGGATCTCATTTTTGCTAGTGGGAACATCTCCTCCCAATCGTTTGACACCAATACTCTATCTAGTTTCGCTAGAGAAGGATTTTGTTGCATGTTGGACCAAGTGAATTTTTTGTCTGTCATCTCTAGTTCCATCAATTCCAGATCATCTATAACATTATTGAACATCTCTTACCCGCTGCGATTGTGACCTCTACCTCTATACTCATCTTGGTATCTAGTGATATTGAAATCTCCTCCTACCACCCAAGGTCGATCCCATCTACTCCAGTTGTCTCTAAGTTCTTTCCAAAAGTCTTTGCGCAACCTAGAGTCATAAGGACTGTACACAGTCGTAACAACGTGTTCCCAATCATTGCCTCTCTAATTTTAATTGACACCGAAAAGTTTTCAATAAACTCTTCTAAAATCTCGAAGGTCCGTACGTCCACCCCAAGCGTGCCATCGAAGTATTCCACAGCCGATTTAAATCTCCAATCAAAGTTGATTGCCCATCTAAGGCAATTGAAACCACCTATGGAATGCTTCTCCATTCTAGTTTCTTGCAACCCACAAATGGTTGGTTGAATATTATTAATAGATAACGAAATTGTTCTTTTTTTGCTATTTTTCCTCATCCTCCTAACGTTCCAATAGATGTACACCATCACAACAATTGACTCAAAGCACCTACCCTCTACCCCCAAAGAGACTCCCTCCGCCTTAAACCAATGTCAACCTAGACTCCCCTCTAATGATTACTACATTTACTAGTTGTTCTACCCTGTTAGAGCCCATGGTTAAACCGTAGAGACTAGCAAAATAAATAAGCAAATCATCATTTAAAGAATTTAAAATGGAGAATTCGTGATTGAAAATACCCCCCACCGTCGGTTCCAGATCCATAACTTTAGACGACCCTTTATTAGCCCCATCCTGGCTAATTATCTGCACTTCCCCCTTGTTTATTTGTCTCTTTCTCTTCCTCTGATATTCAGTGAATTTCTTGCTACTGCTGCTGCAAACGCTTCCCTTAGTCTCCTTACCGCCCATCTCAGTTTCAGTATCCGAAATTATGTTGTCCTCTCGAACGCCGTCTAGGGCTCCAATCATCCCCCCCCCCCCCCCGAGTATCTTGGTCAGGCAATTGCTGACTCTCAATATCTTGAATTATGGATCTAGCATCTTTGGTTATAACCACCTCTTTCTCTGCCCCCTCTTTCGCTGTAGGTGTAGACTTTTCCCCATGGAGGTGATATCCAGACGCTTTCATATTTACTAATGAGGTCATAGCTAGTCTAATTGATTCTTTAACTTCTTCTTTTGTGAAATGAGTCCAATCCTCTTTCCCAAAACCCATCTCCTTACTAGCCTCGATTCCATCACCTTCATAGTCTGTTTTTTTGAGAATCCCAGCTTTTAACATTGTTTGTTGTGCTTGGCTTTAGTGCAGAAGTCACTGTCAGCTCCTCTGCTCCCTTGTACACGGTGTTGCCCATTGGATAAGAACCCTCTGTACCACATACTTCAGTCTTGTCCATTACGCAAGATTGCTTTCGGCGCTGCCAGGTCTTCCAAGTTTTGTCTTTCGCCACATCATCGAGCCCATCCCGCCTCATCTGACTTTGAATTGGACGGCTTTGATCATCCTGGATCTTGATGAGCAGCTCTGGAGTGCGAAGAGCTTGATTTGTTTATGAACGACCGTGATTGATCTTTCCCCGATCCAACGGCCTGAGCTCATCTTCAACCTCCAGTAGTAAATCTTGCCCGTCGATTCCTCCTTCGTTCGCCAGCTCCATCCACGAAACGAAACTGATTTTTTTGCCTCGACGACGATGAGCACTTCGTAGATTTCGTTTTGAAGTCCACAAAAATTTTGGAAGGGATATCGACTGTGCTTGCAACCCCAACGCGCACTCTTGCAAACTTGCGGCATGCATGAGTGATTGTCCCCTTGTCAACCTCAATCAACATTCCGAATTGGCATATGATGTTTTGGAAGCCTGAATTAATCCAACAGTGGAAAGGGACGTTGAAGAGTCGAATCCACACTGAGTTGAGCGATTCCACTTTGGCCTGAGGGTAGCGAAGAACTCCATGCCCTGCGACTTTCTTCCCATCAGCCCCTTCATATTGAGTGCGTCCACTATCACTTCAGCATCGCTGTAATGGACGAAGAAGTTTTTTTTTGAAGAAAAGGTGGAAATGGACGAAGAAGTTGCTGTTGCATTACCCAGGTCGGCGTCGGCGACACCGCTGCCACTAAAAGATCCGTAATATCTTTGACATTGGGTTGCCCGTCTGGGCCTTCACCAACATACCACCTTTGTATCTTCTCTCGAAATCCGCCATTAGCGGAGTAGGTGTGATCGTCGCCTTAATCACTTTTCTATCCCCTGCGACGCTCTCTTGAGTCCTACTCGCTTCGGAGTTCGGAGGCAGCATGAGAGCTAGGAGGTCCTTGGAGGTCGACGTCGCTTTGTTTCTTGGACACGCCGTCGAAATGTGGCTGGATGACTTGCAAATGTAGCAAAACAAGTCGTTTTTGCAGTTGTTGATAGAGTGGCCAGTTTGAGCACATTTGTGGCAGCTTGGTCTGGCTTCCGCCTTCTTATCGCCGGAGTAGCTATGAGTAGAAGCTTTTTTCGGGGCTTTTCTGGGCTTGACGAGGATCCATTCACCATCTTCATCTTCTCTTTTCCTAGGCGTCTCTTTCTCCACAGAGGGTGATCGTCGGCGAGCTCTATGCTCCACCGCGTCTCTTTTAGCGCCTTTAGTCACCTCTGCGAACGTTCTTTTGTTGCTCTCCACGGCCCTTTCTTCTATATGATGTTCCTCTAGTGAAGGACGATGACCTCGTGTCTCCCTCGCGCTCGACCGGTCTCTATGACCAGCCGGGAAGCGAGCTGAGTTCCTCGCTCTTGCTTTGCTTTGATAGTGGTCTTCGTCATCTACCCTCCTCCCGTGAGTTTCGTTTCTCGCGCGCTTCAGCATGGTCAGGGAGATGTGGTCGTTGCTCCTTTCAATCTTGTCAGCATGGTGATGGTAGGAGTGGTGATGGTGGGTAGTAGTAAGGTGAGTTCTCATCGTAGGTTTTTTTTAAATTTATTGTTACAATAGGGATCAAACACAATGCTTCGAGTCTTCAATATGGATAGCTTTATCACGAAACACTGAGCCTAAACAAACAGTAAGTTTTTCAAGAATCAATCAAAACCAGTGATAATTAAGAAAACATATAAAGTTAAATCATAAAAAAAACTATTTAAGAACTTACATGGCCAAACGTGTGCCCCAAGTTCAAGGTAGCTCTCACTCTACCTTCCTTCTCATCTAAAGAAACAACCTCTGCTTTGTTTTCACATGATCTCTTGATAGCATAAACCAAGGAATTCGGATCCAAGGAATTCGGATACTACATAAATAAATAAATATTCCAAAAAAGTCTTAAATGATACATAAAATCAGAAACATAAACTCAAATAAGTAAAGTAACAAATATTGGCCTTAATGTTTTCTATACCATCTGTATGGTAGAAAACATTAATTAATTGACCAATGAAAGGAAAATATAAACAACATAAAAGTTCAATGTCCTATTCCTCAGAGCATTGAACTTTAATCTTCATCAGAACCACAAACATGCAGGATTCAAAAGAGTACTAGTCCTACGTTGGCTCAGAGGATAATGTATAATTTCTTTACTGAAGCTTTTATCTCCAGTACGGGATTATCTGAGAATCTACGAAATCTCAAGGAAATATGCACAAAACTGGATAGTAGTGTGAGTACTTCTAGAACTAACCCTGCCAAAAGGGAGGAGTACTTGTCACATATATTAAATCAAGTTTTAATGGAACTTAATGGAGCTGAGTCTATGTCCACATTTGAGTTTAGTGAGAGTGGATTATTGAGTCTATTCCTCCAACATGATTAATTTATTCTCACTCTTTGTGATATTAGAGAGTTCTTCCTACAAAACCATTAAACACGACTTCCCATCAAATAACCATCAAGCAAAATATCCAGAGAACTTTGGAGGATTTGAAACCTAACTATAAGTAATCTCTGTTTGTGTTTCCTGTAAACTGTAATCTCAAATATTACAATGCAAAACGACTGGTAACAGTGTGGACGCGTCTGTTAAATATCAAGAAATGGATAATTAAACTTCCTGATGCTAGAGTGTTTATTCAGCAATCTAAGTAAGTTTGTCAATCCATATTATCTTGTTCAAATTATAGAATAAATAAATTAAAATTCATTTCCCAATCAAACAAACAAAGTCTGTGCATCCTGTGATTATGCTACATGTACTCAATTTAATCCACCGAAACTTCCTTTTGAAGATTGGATCGAAGAATCATGCTTCGTATTTCTGAGAGACGTATAGAAACTATACAAATCTTTTACCTCCTAAGCTAGGCAATAGCTAATTTTGGGATCTCTTGAGATTTTGTATGACTTGCGAAAAAGAGTTTCTCTTATACTCCAATCTATCAAGTTCCTTTCACATTAGAAAACTTGTAAAGACCACTTCAATGGATTCATTCAATGTCAGCCTTTCAAATCATATGGATAAAAGGAATTGTACTATGCCATTTCATCTGCGATATGTTTCTCCAAAAACTGTGGGTTTGGGAGTAAACCTCATCGAGTTGATTGCCATTGAAACCGAAAAATATCCTACAAATACTATTCTATAAGTGTTAATTATGCTTCGACATGTCAACTAATATTCAACATTTGCTGTCAAAATTTTGGATGTATCTCTCTTCTATATAGTTTTCTTATCCCTTATTTGTGAGTCTGTTTACGTATACATGCATGCTGCTTTGGCCCATTATGTTTGCTTTGTTTGAATACAATAAGATACAATAATGTACCTTTTATAAGATTTTATTGATTCTATGTGGATTGGTAAAAAAATAATTGCAATCATTAACCTATTTTATTGAATCGGTAGTAGTCCACGGGCAAACCTAGTACATCAATAATTTCAATTTTCAAGAACCTCATCCCGTAGATATTGTTGTTAAAAACCCCGCTAACGCTTTCATTAAATCATTCTAGAGCACTAAAAGCCTATGCCTTGCCCTCACACCGTCTATTTCACTGTCAACACAATTATACTAAATACCACACTCAATTCCTCAACCCAACAAAACTAAACCAAACAAATCTGATATTAGGAAAACTTCTCAACCATAACCATCATTTTTTTTTCTATCTCAACCATAATCCCTAGTAGTCACACAGCTTACGGGAACAACTTAAGTTATTTATCTAAGATCATAGATATGTCTTCCTATGACAAAGATTACGCATCTTAATTCCCTATAATCCAAATTTCAATCACCAAATCAACATCATAGTCCATCTAATATTTAATTTCCAGAAACACCATTTCATCAGCATTCTAAGTCTATTTGGCTAGTTTCCAAATAGTTAACAAAGTGTAGTTTCACTATGGCCGCTATTTATCATCAATTAAATTCAAGGGAAAAAAATTTAAAGATATAGCAAATAAATTTTGTATTGATTTTGAGGACTCTAATATGTCATTCTTTATAACGTCAATCTAATGTCCAAACAATAATGCAAAAATGCAGGTATTAGAAAATGCAGGCTTGTTGACCCTAATTCTTGATATATTTCAGTGTATAAATGAAATGGAAGCTCATCTTACGAACTGTCCACATTGTTCATGATTCGATGTCATAAAATGTTTGTCTATATATATTTACAGACTCACATGGATCACTTGCTCACTTTTCTTGATCACTCCATACATAGATATAATATTGGAGTACCACATCAATTTGTTACACATAAGCATATTTTTGGCATGAAAAATTATGAATTACCTACCAAGTAAATTCCTTGCACAAATTATCCGAGTCAAATTTGGAATGCTTTATCTTAGAAATAGTAAATGCAATATCTCTGTTATAAATTTATTTTGCATATATCACAATTAATTGGTTAGCAAAGACAAATTGATCACGGTATACAGCTTTTCTTAGAGACTGGATGTGGGTGATAGAGGTGGTGATAGTAAATTATTTCGACTGGAAGAAATGCTTTGATCAAAGACTTACCCATATGCATCAACAATTTCCTGAAAAGCTATTGTAAATTTGTTTGTCTGGAAGTATGTGGGTGGTAATTCCGTAGTATGCAAAACTTCGAAAATATACCCAACTTGAGATTTGCTATCAAAGGTAGCCCTCTGCAGTGCAACCTAGATCTACACAGAAGAAACTCAGCGAAGTGAACATATGAAGTAGCAAAGAGATGTGGCTAGTAAGATACTACACAGAACTTCCAAGATATAACATAATTAGCCGAGGTTACCTGGTTGGTTGCAGAAACGGGGCTCCATCCCGCAGGAACTAAGCATGTTTAGAGTGTGGTACACAGACTTCTCTCTCCTTACCTACAATCTCATACCCCAGATATCTTTGCAAAATCATAACAGTCACTTATTAATTGCTTAAAGAGAAACAAATGCTTTGTTGTAAATAACAAAAGGACTTTTAGAAATGATATTGACTTACCAATTGGTTCCACTGCTCAAAGTCATTGCTAATATTGACTTTTAATAAATTATCACGGTGAAGCAATCCAACATCTATAGTCGTCTTTAGCTATGCAATCTTGACTGAAACCTATTATGAACAGTTCAAAAATAAATAACAACAATTCATTCCCAGGTAGAGGAACATATTTAAGTCGCATAGCACCTATTGATAATTGAGGTATGCCAATTCAACTATGAAGGATCAGCTTTTGATTAAAGAACCTGCACCAGGTATGCCACTTCATGTTGGAAACTATACAGTAAGACCAGCTAAATCTCCTAGAAATAAAGGTGTTTATAGGACCTTATAACTAATAATCTGATCCTAACTCGACCCCAACTAAGCTATTCGAAGACTTAACATAGCAGGTGCATCTTCCATTGTGTGTTATGCAAACCTAATGGTTTTCCGGTCTTCTCTGTATTGAAGATTTAAGGCTAAGTTGTGTACCACATTAAAAAATGAAGAAGGGAAGAATTAAAACTATGACAATCACGGGAAATTTATTTATCCCACTGCTCGACTAATATCCATATCAAGGTTCAGTGTCTCAACAGCATCATTTCACAAACACAGAAGTAATGAAACGTGATGGAATGCAAAAGAAGTACAAATGTTTCAAAAGAAGTACATATAGATATAGATATAAGCATCCAAAATTGCGTTTACATAGAGGTACATGATATATCATATTGTCTTGTATTTTTTTGAATTGTCTTGTATTGTAAAGATAAAGGATATAGCAAAGCCTTACAACTTGCATGTACCAAGATACCATAACCAGAGAAAGGTTCCTTTGATTTTCTTTTTATAAATAACCAAAACAACAGCCAGTTATCTCACCTTGACAAACCCTGTTTGGCGATCAAGATTCAGATGTAGATTTTTGACCTGTCGAAATTCACGAAAAGCATTGTGAAGATCGTCTTCTGGAACCTCTTCATGAACTATGGTGGAAAGAACAATCCATCCCTCTATAGATGTACAATTCAAAGGAATATATTAAATTTTTTAAACAATAGAATGGATTAGTTCCATTTGTAAGCAAATATGAATCATGAGATCTAAAAAAATTTACATTACTTTATGATGTTTTTATAATTAATGATCTAAACTATAACATATTGATTCTGGAATTATGGATATAGTATAATGGCAAAAGTATGAGAACCACTTTTACGAAAATGAAGGAAGACGCGGTTACAAAATTTAAATAAACAAAACAATTTCCAAAAAATTAGGTTGCGGATCCTGCATCAATTGGTCTACCATGTTTTTGGTTTCAAGCAGGAATTTGCATAACTCGACTCCCCCAGTCCATCCCTAGTCCATCTCCCCTAGTCCCCTAGTCCATCCCCAAGTCCATGTGGAGTCCAGCTCACTGCCGAATTCCAACTGCCTTAGCCATCTCACAAATAATCATCATTATTGGAGCATTTCCCACAACATAAAACTCCACATGAAGATAACTGGTTCTCAACGCACCATCAATTTGGAATCCAACACAGTGGAAATCTATCCCACTTCCATAGGGCCAACTAACACCTAGATGATAATCCTAGAGGAGTCGCACCAAGTTTCTACCAACACATTGCTGGAATAGTTTGAAATCCACAATGCTAACACCTAAATCGGAATTGCAAAAAGTGTTCTTCTTGTATAATTACATCAAACCATCATATAGATGTAATTACATATAATTACATCAAACCATCATATAGATGTAATTACATATAATTACATCAAACCATCATATAGATGTAATTACATCAAACCATCATATCTGAAGAAAATAATTTTGGGAAAAATAATTCTTATTCTTCTTGTTGTTATATTTCTTTACTGTATACATCTATATATATGAATTACATTCTTGGAGAAGAAGAAAAGAGATTAAGAGAAGATTGGGGAGATGAGAGATTTGGGGAATCTGTTTCCTATATATTAGGAAACAGAATATACAATTACTATATTTCAACACTCCCCCTCAAGTTGGTGCATAGATATCGAACATGCCCAACTTGTCAACAAATTTCCAGAAGAGCCGAGTCGAAACAGCCTTGGTTAGGATATCTGCGAGTTGATCTTCTGACTTCACTTTGGATATCTCAATAACTTTCCCATCTAATTTTTCTTTGATGAAGAATCTGTCCACCTCTACATGTTTCGTCCTATCATGCTGAACTGAATTAGCCGCAATATCACATGCCGCTTGACTGTCACAATACACCTTCATAGGTTCTTTTGGACCATTGCCTAAGACCTGCAACAGGAGTTTCAGCCATAAAGCTTCTGTTATACTTAAAGCTACACCGCGATACTCAGCCTCTGCACTAGAGCGTGCAACAACATTTTGCTTCTTGCTCCTCCATGTAACTAAATTTCCTCCAACAAAGGTGAAATATCCTGAAGTTGAGCGCCTATCGATTGTAGATCCTGCCCAATCAGCATCAGTATATGGCTCAACCTTCAAGTGTCCATGTTTCGCAAATAAGACTCCTTTCCCTGGGGCTGACTTAATGTATCTCATAATTCTCATTACCTTGTCCATATGTTGTTCCCGAGGTGTATGCATAAACTGACTTACCACACTTAAAGCATATGAAAAATCTGGCCGTGTATGTGCAAGATACATTAGTCGTCCAACCAATCTCTGATATCTTTCCTTATCACAAGGCACTTGATCAGCTTCGTTGCATAGTTTAAGTCCTTCTTCCAATGGTGTACTAATCGGTTGACAAGCGGACATTCCCGTTTCCTTCAATAAATCCAGAGCATATTTTCTTTGAGAAAGAAATATCCCCTTTCTTGAGCGAGAAACTTCAATACCAAGGAAGTACCTCAAAGGACCAAGATCTTTCATTTCGAACTCTTGTGACAAGTAGTTCTTTAATGCCTTCATCTCCTCAGGATCATCTCCAGTTACTATCATATCATCAACATAAATAATGAGAGCAGTAATTTTACCTTCTTTCCTTTTTAGGAATAGAGTATGATCAGAATTACTCTGATAGTATCCGAATGTCCTCATTGCTTTTGTAAATCTCCCAAACCAGGCTCTTGGCGACTGCTTCAGTCCATACAATGCTTTCTTTAGACGACATACTTTGTTGCTGTGTTGGACTAGTCTGTTCGACCCTGGTGGAAGATCCATATAGACTTCTTCTGTCAATTCCCTATGCAAAAATGCATTCTTCACATCAAATTGCTCCAACGGCCAGTCAAGATTGGCAGCAAGTGTCAGTAAGACTCGAGCAGTACTGAATTTTGCCACTGGTGCAAATGTATCTTTAAAATCAATTCCATACATTTGAGTGTACCCTTTGGAAACCAGCCTTGCTTTGTATCGCTCTATTGAACCATCAGACTTATACTTCACTGTATAAATCCATCTGCATCCTACTGGCTTCTTTCCTGCTGGCAGCTTGACTATCTCCCAAGTCTCGTTCTTTTTCAAGGATTTCATCTCCTCATCCATAGCTGCTTTCCACCTTAGATCAGTAAGGGCTTCCTGCACACTGTTAGGAATAGATTTAGCAGATAATTGATTCACAAATGACTTATTTGATTCAGACAATCGGTGAGTGGACACATAATGACTCATGGGATACTTGACTTTACTAGTGGGATTAGGCTCGTAAGTGGGTTTTGGGATACCTCTAGTAGTAAGGTTTGGGAGTTCTCTTCTTGGAGCTTCGGACAGCGATGATGATTGGTTTTGGGGTTCTGCTGGGATAGAGATAGATCTGATGGTACTGGTGGTGGAGATGGTTCAGATGGTGCTGGTGGCGGAGATGGCTCCTCTTCATGGAGGTTCGGCACTGACTGCAGATCTTCGTGGAAATTTTCTTCCTCAACCAAGTCTTCATTCGAGTGATCGTCATTACTTACATCCTGATTTTCTCCCCTTATATCTGATTATTCAGTTTGAATAGTAACCACTTCATCATAGGCAAAAGTTTGAACTTCACTTCGGTACTCCTCCTGAAGTTCATTCTCAGAGGAAAAATACATCTCATCTTCATGGAACACAATATCCATAGTCACAAACATCTTTTGAGTTGGTGGGTGATAGCACTGATACCCTTTCTTATTCTGTGTATATCCCACGAAAACACAGCGGACAGCTCGAGGAATTAACTTATTGCGTTCATGTTGATGAAGATGAACAAATGCAACACACCCAAACACACGAGGTGGCAAGATGAAGACTTTTGGTGCATTCACAGCTTCAGTTAATGCTTGAAATGATGTGAGAAAATTTAGGATTTTAGAGGGAACTCGGTCTAAGTATGCAGCAGAAGCAGGGCCTTCTCCCCAATAAATGAGTGGCATATTTCCATGGATGAGAGAAGCACGGACCACTTCGAGCAAGTATCTATTTTTCCTTTCTACAACCCCATTCTGTTGAGGTGTATACAAGCATGTAGTTTGATGAACAATTCCGTGTTCCACCAAATATTGTTGCAGATTTGAACTCAGGTACTCTCCGCCATTATCACTCCTAAGAACTTGAATCTGTGATTTATACTGAATCATAACATGCTTGTAAAATTTCTGAAACAAACTACTAACTTCACTTTTTGACTTCATCAAACAAATCCAGGTCATACGGGAAAAGTCATCAATAAAGGTCACAAACCATTTGGCTCCTCTAAATGTAGTGGTTTTGAATGGACCCCAAACATCAGAATGAATAATCATAAAAGGAAGGGAGCTTCTACTTGGACTTGGAGGAAAAGAGACACGATGACCTTTTGCGAGTTCACACACATCACACCGAAAGGCAGATATATCCAACTTCAAAAATAAACTTGGAAATAATTTCTTCAAATAACCAAAAGAAGCATGCCCTAGAAGTCGATGCCATAGCCAAATATCTGATTTCTTCTTCTCATCTTTGGAACCTTCCACACTTAAAGCTTGAGTCAACTTACTCGAACATTCAGATTCTAAATCCAGGTAATAGAGCTTCCCGTGTCTAACTCCATAACCAATCGTCTTGCGAGTCTGAATATCCTTAAACACACAATGTGAAGGCCAAAAAACTACAATACAATGTAAGGCAGTGGTTATTTGAGCAACAGATAATAGGTTGAAATTCAAGGATGGCACAACTAGGGCAGTGTCTAAGGTTAGGTTGTTTGTGAGGTGTATGGTACCCTCGCCAGTAATAATGGCAGGATCACCATTGGCAGTGGACACAGTTGATTTAGTGGATGGTTGAAAATTTTGAACTTGTCTAGAATCAAAAGTCATATGGTCGGTAGTACCCGAATCAATTATCCATGCACTATTCATAACAGAAGCAGAAATATTAAATACCTTACCATTACCTGCAGCTGTAACTAATGTAGAGGTGAGTCCAATATATTCTTCTTAGCTCCATCAGTTTGTCCCATGGTAGCGGCACAAGAAAACAACAGATCTGATCTTCAGCAGCCAATAGCAAACGGCACAACTTGGCCAAGAACAGCTCAAAGTCTCCAACAAACAGCAAAAACAGCAACAATCCAACACCCAAACAGCAACTCCACAGTGGACCAAAATACCAAATACCGAGATCCAAATGCCAAACACAAGATCCAAATGCCAAACAAAAGATCAAGATCCCTCCTTCACAAAATACCAAACACCAATCAAATCCACTTCACAAAATAGCAACACAGTGAATCTCCAAACACCAACAGCAAACAACAGTAAAAGAGATTGCAACACAGTAACAAGGGGCAAGGGGGTTCGAATCAGGGTCGACGTCAACAGGGGCTGAAGGCGGTGGTCGGCGTCGCAGAGGACGGCGGGAGGTGGTGTTGACAGGAGGTCGACGGCGAGGTCTGAGGTCGAGCAGGGAAGGTAAGAGCAGCAACAAGGTTTCGATTTGGGGTGTTGGGTCGACAAGACGGGAAAACCAGAGGGCGGTGCAGTGAGATCGGGATCATCGCAGGATGACGATGCAGCGAGGAGGGGCACTGCTGGCTGAGCTCGTCGATCGGAAAGAGGACAACAACGATGGTGGATCGACGGGATTGTGAGGGGGGTTGCAACTGAGGAGGGTGGCTTGACTGGAGTAGGGCGTCGACGGGGTGGCTGTTGACGGTCAGAAGAGGAGGGAGCAGTGGGTTTCAGTGGCAGATATCATGGATGAGGGTAGAGCAGTGACGGCGACGGGGTCTGACGGGATCGGAGTCGATGATCGGTGACGGGATCAACAACGGGATCAGATCAAGATGGAGGTGATCAGCCTCCTCCTCTTCTTCTTCACTTGGCCTAGATCTGATTAGGCTTTGATACCATGAAGAAAATAATTTTGGGGAAAATAATTCTTATTCCTCTTCTTGTTATATTTCTTTACTGTATACAACTATATATATGAATTACATTCTTGGAGAAGAAGAAAAGAGATTGAGAGAAGATTGGGGAGATGAGAGATTTGGGGAATCTGTTTCCTATATATTAGGAAACATAATATAAAATTACTATATTTCAACAATATCCATAGAGATGAAGGGAAAATGGTAACAAAAGATGAAGGGAAAATGAAGGCAGGAAGCTTTTTTTTACAAAAACGTCGTCTGTGTGTTCAAGAAGTTATTCATATAATAAAATGAAATAGAGAACATAAATGCACTAAAAGTCTTGAAGCATAATTCAGGATTCTGTACCAAACATCATGTATAATCTGATAGTGTTAGGAATTTATGCAGGTGGTTGACGACGTCTGGAGGGAGGATGCAGTGAAAAGTTTGGTCTATGAAGCTCAAGCGAGACTCAGAAACCCTGTATATGGCTGCACTATTGCCATTTCTTGCCTTCAAAAGTGTGTGGAAGAACTACAGAGTCAAATTAAAATAACGAAAGAGCGAATCCTAATTTCTCAGGAGCAAATGGGGCAGTTATCATGTGTTCTGGGAATTTTTTCCCAAAATGACCCTTTTTTTGAAAGTTTTTCCCAAACCGCCCCACTTTTTTTTATTTCCCAAAGCATCCCACTCGGTCTTTGAGTTAAAAGTTGCGCGGTCTTTCAATGACCGAGTCTTGCACTTCGAAAAATCGAAGAGCAAGACTCGGTTTTTGAAAGACCGCGCAACTTTTAACTAGACTCGGTGTTCTATACTTTGAGGGTTTTAATTGCGCATATCTCCTTTCTTCTTCTTCTCTCTCTCTCTACTTTAACCTATTCTATTTCTCTAACTCATCTTCCTAAATCTAGGGCGACCTCCTACCCACAAAATCTCATCTCAATCTAAATATATTTACCAATTCTTTCCTAACCCTCTTACCTTCCACTATAAAAACCCTAAACCCATCTTTTGAAAGATCCATATTTTGGATTTTTGCTAAATTTGAAGAGGATAGCAACTTCAACTCTTTTACCCAAATATCTACGGCTCTATCCTTGATGCTTGTGAAGGTATGATGAATATTGGCCTTTAATTTTCTACCTTTTTTATAGATTTTGTTTGTGGTTAGATAATAACTCGCATATTCGTATAAATATACGTAGGTATGGATCTTGAGATTCCTATTTGGTTATACTTTGGTGGTGAAATAATTCGTGATCCAAAGATTGGTATTTGCTATAGTGTGTTGGATCCGGAAATAGTTTGGGTACCTCGTACCATTACATTTGTAGAAGTAGTTGAGAAAATTTATGAAGTTACTAATTGGGATAGGAATCAATGGAAGGTGAAAATTTTAGCTCGATACGCAGCAGGTAGAGGAGATGGTCAATATTTTATGACAGTGCCCGTATCTACTGATAATGCGCTGAAGTCAATGATTGCTAGGACATTTGATCCCAATTGTGCTTGGTCTGCATTAGAGTTATATATTCAGCAAATTCAAATTTTGAATGTTCAGCCACATGATATTCCCAGTTCAAGCTTCATAAGGGTAGTACCTACACAGCAGATGAGGACTAACCCCGCTCAATCTTCACAACCAAATCCACTGTCCTCACAAGAAAACACCTTCACAAATACAAGAAATCCGGATTCTACAGATATTGAGTTGCCATGCCAACCTAGTCTGGTTCCTGACTATGTTCCAAATGACAGTGTATTTGAACTATTTCAAAATGCAGTGGTTAACAACAGCTTATTAGACGATGATAAAGAAGAGGAAGAAACAGACGATGATGAAAGTGTAGAAAATGATGATGGAGAAGAAGATGATGATGTAGCAAATGTAAATCCTACGAACAATAGTTCTAACGAAGTGAGAGCAACTGATAGCTATGCTAATCTTAACGCTCATGTTACGGAGGAGATGGCTCAAGGTGCTAGAGTACCCCCATTTTCACAAGAGTCTTCTGGTTCATCCAATGTAGACGAATTTTACGTTGGACTAGAGTTTGTAAGTAAAGAGTCCATTCAGCAAGTTGCGAAGGTATATTCTATCAAAAAACATCGTGAATTTGTCACATTGAAAACAACACCGTCACTGTACACTATTAAATGCAAAATGGCACCTAGAAAACGTACAATTGAGGAGATCGTACAAGGTCCCCAGGAGTAAGTGATGGTGGATGCCCTTGGAGATTATGAGCTATTGTTCCAAAAGGGGGGAGAAATTTTGTGGTGAAGAAGATAGTTGGGCCTCATACTTGTACGAATCCTACGTTGAATCAAGACCACTGTAAAATTGATGCTAACCTTGTTTGTAATTTGATTGTGGGTGTGGTGAAGAAGGATATTGCTTTATCACCGCGAGCAATTATTGAGATTGTGAAAATAGAATATAATTATCAGATTTCATATAAGAAAGCTTGGAAAGCAAAACAAAAGGCAATTGAGAGGTTGTTCGGTACCTTCGAAGAAGCATACACGAAGTTGCCTTTTCTACTAACAGCAATTCAAGTAGCAAATTCAGGAACCGTTGTCCACTGGGATAAATATGAGTCTAATCCTAGCGAGGAAACATTCAAGGGAGTATTTTGGGCATTTGGTCCTTCGATTGAAGGTTTCAAGTCTTACAGACCGGTTATTAGTGTAGATGGAACTCACTTGTACGGTAAGTACAAGGGTTGTTTGCTTATTGCTGTTTCTACGGATGCGAATGGTTGCTTATTTCCATTTGCATTTGCATTGGTTGATGGAGAGAGTATAAATACGTGGACATGGTTCATGAGTTGCATCCGGTATTATGTCACCGATCGCACTGAGTTGTGTATTATCTCGGATCGTCATGCTGGTATATTGTCTGCTATGGATTTGCAAAACGGAGCTCGGAACGAACCGAATGCATTTCATCGATATTGTATGCGTCATTTTGCCACAAATTTTTTTAGTAAATTTGGTAGCAAGGCATTGCGGAAAAATGCCAAAATTATAGCCTGTCAAAACCAACCCAAAAAGTTCATGGCCAAACTCGCTGAACTTGAAACCGTCAATGTCGAGACTTTAAAAATTGAAAACGAAACTTTAAAACTTACAAAGCCACGAATAGTGGATCCCTTTGGTTGGTACATTGGCAACCTCATAGAATGTTGATCTGCTGGTTCGGTCCCTGGTCGACGGATCGGGACTACCACTCCAGCAAGAGTCTGCAACGTTGGAGAAATATACCGTCTAGTGACTCTCTCGTACCAAGCCATGTACACCCCATGCACCGAGAGGTCAAACGGTGGAATGCCACCGATGATTTCTTCGAAACGGTGAACATTCCATCTCTGAACGTACACAGAGAAGCAAGTGGCCCAATTGTGTCTGGGTGTACGGCCCATTCCTGTAATGTTGTGCATCTCGGCATTGAATGGCTCGACAACTGGAATTTCTTGGTGAAGACCAAACTGGTGTAGAACTCTATCGGGGTAGCAGAACTCGACAACCCCAAATTTGATTAACGGTGCTTTCGTGAGCCACAAATTGTGTCTGTACGTGCAAATAGGCAGCAATCGAACCAGTCGCTAGCTCCTCCGTGTAAGGAATCCACACAACACAGTTAGCTGCCAACCTATCCAACTCATCGCGGTAGTATGTTAAGCACCTGTTGGGGTTGGCTGTCCATGTTAGTTTGCCTGTCCAGTAAACACCGATAGGAGGTAGCATATCCACGTCATCGGGAAGAACTGTCCAGTGCGGAGATTGGATCCGTACTACGGGCCGACCGACGTGAATTCGCTCCCAACTCCAAATCTGAAGTAAAATCATAGGCCCATTCATCTGGTTCGAACCTATACTGCACAAACATAAACTCTGGTACAGTGACGAAAGCACGGCACTACCCCAACTGTAACGGCGGAGGTTACCTAGGTCGGCGATTAATGGCAAGAACATCAATGACACGCTATTTCCTGTCGAATTCGGAAACAATACGGTGCCGAAAAGCGTGAGAATGTATGCCCTACAATAGCACTCCACCTCCGCCGCAGTTGAACCTTCATTCAATTTATTCTTAAACTTGTCCTTCAACCACTTCAAATGAACAAATTACCATTAACCGCACCGGTTTCAACTTCGACACCTAAATACTCCTCGACTATATAAACCGGGTCGAAGTCCATTGATCCTGTGACTGCCTCTCCATCGATTGGAAGCCCGGTAAGTATGGCAACGTCCTGCAGAGTAACTGTCATCTTCCCAACTGGCAGGTGAAAGGAATGTGTCTCGGGCTTCCATCTTTCAAGAAGTGCTTCCAAAAGAGGTTGATCGCACTTGATGGATGTCATCCTAGAAATACCGTAGAACCCACAGTCTCTTAGTATCTCGTGCATACGTGGGTCCATAGGTAGCGGATGACCAGTCCTAAAGCGGCACTCCGTAGCCTCACCGTTCCAAATATTCTGCGATCGATGCAACGGTTGAAGAGTGAGGAGTGAAGGGTCGAGGGGTCCTGGGCCTCCAGAAGGGATATACGATGATGAAGGGATTGAAGAAGAAGTGCCCGCCTCATTTGGATTGACTTTAACCTACATAACAATAACATTTACATCAATAAACCGAAATGTCATATAATTCTATTAGAATCAACAATTAATTACTTACATTAGTACTCTCGGTACGAGCACAACCACGTCCACCACGAGTACGTGGTCCATCGCCACGTGGAGGTCTACTACTTTCTCCTTCCTCCATGTTCCCCATTGTGCATGCCATTTACAATAAAATTCAAATCCTACAACTTCAACAAAATTGTAATTAACTACACATAACCTAGATATAAAAAACAACAATCTCAAAACATCTCCACAACCACAACATCTCAACAACAAAAACAACAAAAATCTAGAAACATCTCCACAACCACAACATCTCAACAACAAAAAGAACAAAAATCTAGAAACATCTCCACAACCACAACATCTCAACAACAAAAACAACAACATTCTCGAAATATCTCCACAACAACAATTTCTATATAACAATGTCGTTAGCTACTTATTAGTTATTTTCATTCTCTAATTAAACCTAAAAATAACATCAATGGCTACTATACATTGTCAACAATAACTCAACTTCAACTCAGCACCTTCACAATAGCCCAAATTAACACAAAAATTGCTTATCAAAAGCTTCAGAAATATACCTTTCGAGTAGGAGATTCCAAAGCGAGATAGTGACGATGTAGAGTACTTCTAGATCCTTCAACCAAGATCTTCCCCCAACGAAGACGAAATTAAATGAGAGATAAGAAATTGGGATTTCGGGATTTAGGGTTTAAAGAAATAATCAAATCTGGGGGAAAAGGATGGGGAAAATCGAAAATCGATGGGAGAATAATCGGTTTTGGGGAGTGTACCGATCGATTTAAGGGAAAATTGGTTTTGGGGCGATGGGTTTCGTTGAGGAATAGAGAGAGGAAGAAAAAAAATAGAGATGAAAATTAAAGTCGAGAAGAAGAAGAAAGGAGATCTGCGCAATTAAAACCCCAAAGTTAAGACTCGGTCTTTGAAAGACCGAGTCTAGTATAAACTAGCGCGGTCTTTCAAAGACCGAGTCTTGCTCTTCAATTTTTCGAAGTGCAAGACTCGGTCTTTGAAAGACCGCGCTAGTTTATACTAGACTCGGTCTTTCAAAGACCGAGTGGGGTGCTTTGGGAATTTTTAAAAAAAAGTAGGGCGTTTTGGGAAAAACTTTCAAAAAATGGGTCATTTTGGGAAAAAGGCTTTGTTTGGTTTGGTTTTTTTCAACCGTTTTTTGGTTTTTTGAAAACATGAAAACACCAAAGTTGTTTGGCGTGGGGTTTTTTTGAAAATCGTTTTCCAAAAACGATCAAAATACTGTTTTCTCACATTTCGCTCACGAGCTCTTTTTCCTTCTCTCCTTCACGCAGCCCTTCGGTCCTCTTTTTCCTTCTTCCCCAAAAACCCTAGATCTGAATATCAAATCCTCTCTCGCAATTGTCTCATCTCTTGCCATTTAACCGCACTCGCACTCGCAATCGGTGCCTCTTCTTTCCCTCTCCTTTACCTTTCTCTCCTACATCCCTGGATCTGAACCCAAAATCTCACGATTCCCACAACGATCCCAACCCATCTCAGATCGGCACAAGCAATCGTCTCCTCTCTTGCCCCCAAACCGAAGGCTCTTCTTCTTTCCCGCTCCTTTGGCTTTCTCAGACAAAAACCCTAGATCTGAACCCAAAATCTACTACAACCGCTCACCGATGTTTTGTTTTTCTGTAGGGATATAGTTAGATTTGTTTGTTCCCCCAAATTCTTCGACAGTTTCATGGTCTGTGAAACACGAGCAGCTTATAGAAGAAGGCGTACTCGAGCTCGGTTGAATCGAAGAAAACGTCATTTGCTTCTTGAATCCGTTGGTGACAACTTCTCTACTGCTGAAAATAAGGTAATCTGTTTTTGGTTAACCATTTTTACAGTCAGATCTTCTAGGATTTTGGGATTTGAGATGATTTTATTTTTGTTCGTATTCTGGGATCTGAGATGGGTCGGTAGGGAGAAATGTTTCTGCTAAATTTTTTTTTTATAAACAGAGAAAGGCAAAGGAGGGGTAAAGAGATATTTTAGGTTACTGAGATAAGCTAACATGAAAAAAAAAATTTATAGTAGTTTCGTAAACGTTGCATTTATATTGATACCGTTGATGTTTATAACATAGATGACTAGTAGGGGTAAACAGATGGAGGTGGATTCTGATTTTGAGCTAAGTCTATGGCCGCCATCCCATGAAAAGGCATTTGTTGATATGATGGAGACAGCGGTAGACCTTACCCCTTTAAAAAGTTCCACATTCGATAATAGAACTTGGAAAAAATTTCAGCTTGATCTGCAAGCCCTTACGCATCGAAAATATACAATCAATCAACTACATGGCAAATACAACAGACTCCGACAGCTATGGAGGGCATTTCGGGATGTGAAGTTGCAGAGTGGGTTGGGTTGGGATGAAGATATCGGAACTGTTACCTGCGAGCTAGTAGTGTGGGATGCTTATGTTAAGGTTCATATACTTCATCATGAAACTATTATTATGTGATTAACATATAGTTATACTTAAACGTAAGATTAATTTACTTGTTTATTACAGTTGTAACTCAAATTTTTTTTCGTAGGCGAACCCGAGGGCCAAAGGTTTTAATGAGAAAGGATTGGCCAATTTTGATGCCTTAACCAAAATTTTTAAAAACAGTATGGCTCAAGGCACACTTGCTAGGGCTTCAACACAAATGCCCCTAAATGACGATGAGGCACGTAGGATCGATGATGAGTTCGCCCAACATGATGTACCATATGTACTATCAGATGATGAAGGCGATGGAGCACCGGGAGGTCAGGGGTCTCGAAAAAGGAGATCTGCCAATTCAAGTGGGCGAGCAACGAAAAGCACGAAGACTTCTGGCAAGGACGATGCTATGAGTTCGATCGCGGCTGCAGCCCGCTCGAGACAACGATACTACGATAACCTAGCAGAAAGCCAACCCCAACCAACTCAACCCCACCCACAAGCTCCACCTTCTACTTCCAATGACCCTTACTCCATGACTGAAACCATGAAAATATTGAATTCAATGACTGGGGTCCAACCCCAACAGATGGTTAAGGCATACCATCATTTTCTAAACAACCCAGAGGGTCGTGAGCGTTTCATTGGGATGAGCGAGGAGTTTAGGTATTGGTTCATTGACAGTTTTAGAGACTAGGGTTTTTTAGATATTATGAGCGCCCTATGATTTATTTCTATGTGCTGTAATGAGTATGTTTAATTTATGTTTACATTTGCGGTTATGTTTATGTTTGTTCATGGAGAACTATTTGATGATGTTTATGTATTTGGTTTATTTTGCTTTTTGTTAATTGGATAAAATCATATTTCAATGTAGGATTTACAAAAACAACACAATATTTGGAAATGAATTCTAATTTTTCACAGTGAAACACTAACTGCACCGACGCAACATAGTGATGGACAGGTTAGACGATGACATGGCTGACTTTGAAGACTTGGAAGACTTGGATACAATCGAGTGGCTTTCCTCCTTTGATAGAGAACCATATTCCACTCCCACTCTATCAGGGCAAGACTATTTGACAGAATTGTTAAATGGTCCCACGTATAAGTTCCATCGCATGTTTCGTATGAATCGAGCCTGTTTTATGTCTATGTGTCAATTTTTGAAGGATGGAAACTATCTCGAGGAGACGGAGTCGGAGACCCAACTTAGGCGTGTGTCTTTTGAAGAAAGTGTCGCCGTTTTTTTGTTTATTGTCGGTCATAGTCACGTACAAAGAGTGGCAGCTGATCGGTTTGTACATTCGACGTACACAATAAACAAACATTTTGCAGGAGTGTTGAAAGGTTTGGCCACTGCAGCGACAATTCTTATTACTCCCCCAGATGCGACACTCATACATGAAAGGATTAGGAGTTCCCCGGATTTTTATCCATGGTTTAAGGTATGTTTTAGAATAAACATCGATATAATTTTTGTTCTGCTGTTTAATAAATGATTTAGACTATATTGAATCTAAAATATGCGTCGTAACGACATGACCGGGGACATACATTGTGCTTTATTATATTTCAATGGAAAAGATAACATATATAGTTTTCAAATTGAACAATGTAGGGAGCTATTGGTGCTGTTGATGGCACATTAGTGGATGCTTGGGCACCTGCTAGCCAACACAATACTTGTCGGGCACGGAAGGGTAACATAACACAAAATGTCCTAGCCGTTTGTGATTTTGATATGATGTTCACATTCGTTTATGCGGGATGGGAAGGAAGTGCCAACGACTCCCGTGTAATTCAAACCGCATTATCACAAGGATTGCTTCAAATCCCGGCAAATGATAAATATTATTTAGTAGACTGTGGTTATCCCAATATGCCAGGTTTTTTAGCACCATACCGTGGCGAGCCTTATCATGCACAGGACTTTGAAGGGGCCAATCATGCACCGACTCAATATCGGCAACTTTTTAACAAGCAGCATGCAAGGCTCCGAAATGTCATCGAAAGAACTTTTGGAGTCTTCAAAAAACGATTTCCTATTTTCAAATTTATGCATAACTACAGTCCAACAAAACAGGTGGATATGGTAATTGCTTGTTGTGCCGTTCACAACTTCATAGGAAGACATACAGTAGATGACACCTTTTTCACCGAATTTGTGGATGATGAATTAAATCATCATCCACAAAATAATGAAATTCCATCAACATCTCAGGGATTGGATATGTCTGCTTCCCAATTGAACCGTATGGCTAGAAAAAGAGACCAAA
This sequence comes from Hemerocallis citrina, assembly GCA_017893485.1. Taxonomy (NCBI): domain Eukaryota; kingdom Viridiplantae; phylum Streptophyta; class Magnoliopsida; order Asparagales; family Asphodelaceae; genus Hemerocallis; species Hemerocallis citrina. The sequence continues at coordinate 111,962 of JACEHZ010000284.1, forward strand.
TTGCTACGGCTATGTGGAATGCGAGACATTGATGTCATTTGGATATGTATGTGTCATTGTAATATTACTATTATAATTATCACAAGCAATTTTTTCCTTTTAGTTTATTTTCCATTTTTGAGATGTTGTCTTTACCAATTTTGATATGATGTACAGGGGTTGCACATGGGCTTCCTATTTGGGTACTAATGATGATCGAAGAATGAATGGAGTTCTCAATAACTGGAAGTTTTGATTTTATATTTTTTTCATTCATGAAGATAATGTCGGTTTAGGCAATCATGAAACTCCACAAACATAATTTTGATAGTGTGCCCCCCACCCCCTTCCATCTTCTGATTTGTGTATTGTATATTGGTAATACTCCCCCAAGTGACAATCCATGGAAATGATGATATGTTTTTGGACTGATCCATGGTTATGATGAGACCCTTTAAGTTGATCTACGCCAACGAAAAGCTATTTATAAGCTTCAGTATTAATGTCGGTATAATGATTTTGATATGAATGATGAATTAGCCTATGGGTGGCTGGGGGAGGGGGGGGATACACATCATTAGTACTAGTAGGCGTGGCATTATTAAAAATGCAGCTGTGGACTAAATTTTATGAATTTTGGGGAACAATTGGTACATACGAAGGAGTTCTGAGCCTACGACTAATTCAATACTTTCAAAAAATGGCATAGCTTTGTTATACTATAAATGACTTCATTGGCTTTGGTTGTTTTAAAGTCCCCTTATAACAACTCTTAATAGTGCAATGGTAAACAATGCTTTATTGGGATTAATTTCATTGTTTCTGGTGGTTTAGCAAAACTAATGCTTTATTATGTACTATTATATGATGATTTCTGATGGTTTCTAATAAGCCTGGAGATTGCCAAAAACTTGTTATTGATTCATTCATGGCTTGTGTCTTTCTGATGGATTCTGAAGAGCCATGGCCTCCTACTTATGGCATATCTGATGGGTTCTGTTGCTGGTCGTATGTACCATTCCCTTCCTGGTTTGGGCATTGCTTTGTTATACTATAACTGACTTCATTGGCTTTGTTCGTTGTTGATGCATTCATGGATACTTTTTTTTAGCTTCTTCTACCAGGTGATGGGTTCTATGGGTTCTGATGCATGCCTGTGAAAATAATATTGAAGGTTTTCTGGCTTATTCTACCAGGTGATGGATACTGTTTTAATAGTTTCTGGCTTTATGTGAACATCCCCTGTGCATGTTACCGTAGTAAATGATTTTGATGTTTGACGTTTGGCAAGTGAATTGAATTTGGGAAGATCGAATAGGGATTTCCAATTCAATATGAAGATGTGCCTTTAAAAAGAAAGAATGGAGATGATGATGATATAATCTGATCCATTATCACAGGGAATGAAAATCCAGAAACATTTTTAGTATTGTTGATGGGGTTCAAGTGAAAAGGAATTATTCACCTGGCATGGTGCTTCCTCCATTTTACTTTGCAGGAATTGCAGAATTGAGATGGTCACAGGTACACCACTTAAAACCCTCTCTTAAACTTTGCTTTGCAGTATGCTACTAGAATACTGCAAAGTTAATTGTCATCAAGAGGATTGTCATGGTGGAAACCCACTCCTATTAATGGAGAACTAGTGGTGGATTCTCTTATCACCAGAATTGGCCACGGCTGCACGTGCCTTTCCTTTTTTAGTTAATTTGCTTTGTGATTGTTTATTATACTATTTTTTGACACTCACGAAGATAATGTCGGTTTAGGCAATGATGAAAATCCAGAAACATTTTTGATAGTGTGCCACCCACCCCCTCCACCTTCTGGCTGGTTGTATTTTATATTGGTAATACCCCCTAAAGTGAATCCATGGAAATGATGATTTGTATTTTACCTGATCCATGGTTATGATGAGACCTATTAAGCTGATCTAAAGAAGCTATTAGCTTCAGCATGAATGTCGGTATAATGAGTGTATGAATGATGAATTAAACTATGGGTGGCCATTGGGGGGGGGGGTACACATTATTAGTACTAGCAGGCGTGGCATTATTAAAAAAGCAGCCCTAGACTATATTTGATGAAGGTGAGGGAACAACTGGTACATACGAAGGAGTTCTGAGCCTACAACTAATTATATACTTTAAAAAATTCACATTGCTTTCTTATACTATTACTTCATTGGCTTTATTTGTTGTGAAGTCCCCTTATAACAACTCTGAATATTGCAATGGTTTCTGAAGCTTATTTGGGATTTTCCACATTTTTCGGATACTTGATAATAACTGATGCTTTATTATGTAATAGCATATGATGATTTCGGATGGTTTCCATTCACACTGGAGATTTTGTTGTCGATGCATTCATGGATATTGTTTTTTCAGCTTCTTATACCAGGTGATGGGTTCTGAAGCATGCCTGTATATCCATGGTTGAATGATCCATCGTTCTTCTACCAGGTGATGGATACAATATTTTTTTTAATGTTTCTGGCTTCATGCTCCTGTAAGTATCTTTGAAATTAATTTGGAACATTCTACACATGTTTCTGGCTTCAACTACACTGTTTAGCTCACAGTAAAAAGTTCTATATGCTGTTTATGCATTATGTCAAATATCATGCTTATGGCTTGTTCAACAAGATGATGAGATTTGACAACAAAAACGGCCATATAGATATTTTACTTATGTATGTGTATTAGGTTCATGTGAGATTTTCTCTATTTTTCTTCTAGAAAAAAGTATATGGTACCTTGGTAAATTTCTTAACACCTGATATCATGGCTAGTTTTATGTAATGGTGAAGTGTTGCTGCAACAAAAAAATCCTGGGCTGAAGGTGGTCTTCCATGGATCATTACATGTTAGTTCTAGTGATTGCTATTGTTTTAGAATTAGTGATGAAAGCTGATAATGGCGAAGGACTGGGTATCGATTCATGCAAACCATATCAACATCGAACAAAATTTTCTCTGTCTCGGAATCAGAATTTGACACAAGTATGTACAGTGGAGCAACTTTCATGTCAATTTTTCCAAAATTTATTTAGTGTGACTACTGTAGTATAATTTTAATTTGTCTGATAATTTGATTGCAATCAGTCACCACTTAATGCATACTTTCAACTTGAATCTATTGCTCTACTTTTTCCAGTCTCTATTGCAATCAGTCTCTATTGCTCTACTTTTTCCAATATTAAGTTTCAAAAGAATCTAATTTCGTTTCCGCCACAGGAGTTCAGTTGATGAAAGAGCAATCTATAAAAGTGCCAAACTGGTTGCTGAGAGTCTTGCGGTATGTTTAATCACCTTGAATCTGTCTTGGGTAACTTTGTAGGAGACATTCTGCCTCATCTGTGTGAAATACTGAAGGATAAAAACAAATAAGAGTCATGTTTCTTTTATGTACTGTGCATCTCTAATTTCAGCAGGATAGAACATTGGCAAGCTGGTGGCGGTTGCCATCTTTGAGTAAAAAAAAATAACATTAGCAAGGGGCGCTTTATGCAATTAATTATATTTCTGGATATGTTGTCTCTTGCATTATACCTCAATCCCTAGCTCTCGATATGTCTTTGAATACCTTTCACAATAATCTGTCCGAATTGGCTTCACCATATTCAACAAATTAAAACTACTGTGTTTGTAATTATTTCCCAGTAATATCCAATCTACGGACAATTGACATGCCCCCCCCGGGTAAGCCTATCTCCATACCTAAATTTTATGCCAGTAACTTCACCCTATGCATTATGCAACCAGGACATGCATAATGCATATGGCAGTGCACTTTTTCTAACTTTCTTTATGTGGAACTTGTGGAATTTCTGTTGTGTTTTATTCCTTTCCAGAAAATAGATTGTTAGATTGATATTTAAACCTGCTTTTGAAGTGGTAAAATATTCTCTTCTTTTTGTGTGGGTGAATGGAAATTTGGCCAACTCCTTGGAACCTCAGGCTATCAGCCATCTGGACATATTTCCTGCTGTATTTTTGATTATGCAGTCATCCTGGCTGGATATATATTTTGGTTTCTCATCCTGATTATGCAGCCATCTGGACATTTTTCTCATGCTGTTCTCCTTCATTTTATTCATAATTGGAGCTACTTTCCAAACTGGCTTCATGTTTCTGGCTTCAATTTCTGGATGCAAATGTGGTTTCTGAGAGAATTCCCTCACTATAATTCTCCATAGTTGGGTGCATGTGGTTATTCTGGTAGTAATGGATCCCACGAATGAGATGGTACCTCCAATGAATCAGAAGAAGATGCTTCTTCTATGATTCCCTGTGTATATGCTTTTTCTGATGCGTGATGGCATTTGTGATGCAGATGGTAACAGTGATGGTAAGGGCAATGAAGATGCTAATGGCGAAGCATAACTATGTGTCTTGAAGTTGGAGATGGGGAGATTGTAGTTGGTTGACCTCCTCGTCTATGAGCCGCAACAGCAGCAGTCGATGCTTCGCTAGCTCTGAGCCTACGATATGATTTTTGTAAGAAGTTTTTTGTGGAGTTGCCGGGGCTGTGGGAGCTCGCCGAGGACCCGGCCTGGGATTTTTCCTATATGGGAACAAAATATTGTATATATTGCTTATGAGTAAAACTGTCTTCTAATGAGTATTATGTTTTTCTTTTCAAATTTGACTTGAAAGTAATGAGCCAGCTGTTACTACTAGAAGTAGTAGCTTCACATAGACTTGTTAAACAGTGTACATCCAATATAAATTGTTTGTCAAGTATGAGTCAACATTTTCAATTCTATCATTATGTATTACACTTGAGTTGTATTCATTTTTCATGGTGCTAATAATAATCATTGAAATTGCTTCCTCTTGTTGTGTATTTTCCTTCACATGGGAATGTCTATTAATATGCGAATGTGTTGTAATTTTTTCTTTTGAAGGTGGATTTAAAATTAACCCCTTTGTAGGCAAGTGATCTGATTTGTGGATTTGATGCCACAAAGATATCCGAGTGTGCTACTGCAGCTGTGAGTGGTGACCTCGTAAAGAACGTTGTTGATAGCATGTTTTCAGCGAGAGAAGTGTTGGACTTCAACTACAACAATTTAGAAGGACTGATGCAATGTAATATAATGTATTTCAGCTTTGTTCATATTATGTGACTTTAGATTAAAACAAATGTAACGAGTTACAAAACAAGGGATGCCAATATACATATTTTCATTACCTAATAAACTATTTATATCAAGTTTCATATTAATCCTTTGCACATCGCATATCCTCTTTATGGAAGGTTCTTTATATAATACCAATACAGCATCTTCAATGGCAAAATTATAGTCGCATATCTTTACATGTAAACCAGCTCAAGGTATTTCACATTAATACAGCTCCTCCACAATGTGATAGTATGTGCTCCGTTCGCTCATTCTCACGATTCTTGTTCGTATACTTGTACTGCTTTGCTCTGTAACTGCAGTGATAAAAATTACTTCATACGAAAATTAATGCAAATTGATGAAACATACGCCGTTTATAATCTCATTGACAGAAAAACTGTTGTACTTCTAATTTAATTTTATACCCAAACGCCTTTTATAACCTCATTATCCAATATATTTTTTACAAAAATGCGATTTATTGGGTTTACCAAACGCATTTTATACTCCTATTTTCATAAAAAAGTTTTTAGGAAAAATTTATTACCAAACAGCTTTTACATTCATTTTCATAAAACAGTTTTCAGGAAAAATTTACTACCAAACAGCTTTTACACTCATTTTCATAAAACAGTTTTCAGAAAAAATTATTACCAAACAACTTTTACACTCATTTTCAGAAAACAGTTTTCAGAAAAAATTATTACCAAACAGCTTCTACACTCATTTTCAGAAAACAGTTTTCAGAAAAAATTATTACCAAACAGCTTTTACACTCTCATTTTCAGAAAACAGTTTTCAGAAAACACATTTCAGAAAACTGTTTTCAGAAAACAGGCAGCCAGAAAACAGAAAACAGCAAACCAAACGCAATTCGTGTTCTGGATTCATACTACCTTCCATTTTATCGACATGGTTGCTGGTAGGGAATTTTCTGATAACATGATGATTCATGACAGTCCTTTCTCAATCCCCATGGATTACAGCGAGATGAAATGAGGAGTTTATGTAAGTTGTACTATTTAACATAGAAAATGTGATAAAACCTGAAGAAAGGGCATGTTTAGTTCTAAATTTGAAGGTAAATGTGGCACAAATGGTAACTACAAATAGTGTGTTTTACATGAAATATTTATGAGGAACTACCATTGCAAGGAAGAAGCTACCGTGTATAAGAATAGTATACAAAGTTCCACTTAATAATAGGGTAAATTGCGAATGACCTTGTTCTCTCTGTGTGCTGCTGTTTAGCCCCCTAGACCAATAAATTTCAGACCCCCCTTACTACAAAATGGCACAACAAACCTTCTTTGAAGCTAAAACTATCCCAAAACTCATATGAATCAGTAAAAATTGTTCTTTCTTCAAGTATTGTAGGAAAATTTATCTACTTCACTGCTTTTATTGTAAACCCTAATCTGCCCTAAAGTGTTTCATAGTCGTGTCTACTAAACATATATCACAAACAATGCAATTAAATTAAGATATCCACCCTTTTAATCCCTATCTTTTCATCTCAAAAAATTTCAAACACTAACTTGGAGAGACTTTCGAGTACTTGTAGATAACAAAATGAACATCACGCAGTATTCTAGTAATTTTTTTATCTTAAAATATGATGCAATGCCATTTTTCTTTGCAAATGTGAGCTCAATTAGATATAAAACGTTGTTTGTTCTATCAAAATTTCATAACCACTATGAAACCCCAGATTTCATCCAAGTATGGAACTAAATTAGATGACAAAGAATCCAAATTTCATCCAAGTAAGAAATTAACAACAATTTCATCACACAGACATCTAAAACCCCAGATTGCAAATTGGGCGAAAACACAACTCCCAAACCCAACACAAACCCAACATATACCCGAGATGGGTGGAAGCTAGACAGCCTGAAGCTTCAGTGGTCGATCTCGGAGAGATTTTGAAGTTTTGGTAGGGGTTTGGGAAGTTTTGGTGGTCGATGAGAGAGAGAGAGATAGAGAGAGAGAGAGCGGGGAGAGGGGGGGGAGATGAGAGAGATGTTGGGGTTTGTGGATCCAATACACAATAATAGGGTTGGAGAAGTCAGATGAGAAGGAGAGTCGAAGTGGGAGCAAGAAGTCAGAAGTGGTTTGAAGCTACAGGCAGAGTTGCTGTCGACCGCACCCCCCGAGCGCCCTCCAGGATAGTGTATGGTTGACCACGCAGTCGACCGTCCCGCTCTTTGACTCAATTCTGTAACTTGAAGAAGCGACCAGTCGACCGTCCTACTCTCTGTTGGAACTCGTGCAGTCGAAGGAAAGAACCGGTCGACCGTCTCGATGCTGATTGATAAGCGGCTGAGATTAAAGTTGTGGAATCCTATATATATTGTATTGTGTACGATTTTAAGTTTAAGTAAAAAAAGAAAATAGAGATCTACCAGTCGTCATTAAGAGAAAGGAAGATAGAGAGAAATTCTACACCTTGGTGGTGAGTTCTTGAGAGATTTGTAAACCTAATCTTCATATTTCTAGTGAAATTCGCAGGAGTGCCTCTACGCAGGAAAGTAGCCATTGTTTTGGGTGAACCTCAAAAAAATCTCGTGTGATCTTGTGTGCTGCTTTTGGTTGTTCTTTGTTCTCTTATTTTTTATTCTATAATTCTTGCATCTCGTCGTCATTGTTGAGTTTATTCCGCAGTTAGAATTCAAAAAAGTGGTATCAGAGCTACAGGTTGGTAGTATTGATTGAGATGGGGGACAAGAGTAGATTCAAGGAGTTCGATGGAACGGATTTCATAATGTGAAAGACCCAAATGATTGCGTATCTCCGACAGAAGGATCTAGATGATCCGTTGTTTGGTGTGAAGCTAGAAGGGGCGGAGGTCGATCAGGTTGCGTTGGCAGCCTGGAATAGATTGGATCATAAAGTGTTTGGGTAGATTCAGTTGTCGCTAAGCAGGAAGGCGCTATTTCACATTGAGAAGGCAAGAACCGCAAATGAGGCAATGGAGATATTGACAGACATTTTTAAGAAGCCGAATGCAGCGAATCAGATCTTACACCTAAAGAAGTTGGTTAAGTTGAAGTTGTCAGAAAGGGGTTCGGTTTTTTAGCACATCAACAATTTCTGTATGGCTTACAATCAGATAGAATCATCGGGTTTAAATTTTGAGGAGAGGGCACAATCATTGTTGTTGCTATCCAGTCTTCCTAATAGTTACGGCACAGTAGAGAAGACTATTACAAGCACCATGACTGATACGACAACCCTACAGGATGTTATAAGCAGCATTATGAATGAGGATTCAAGGAAGAAAAGACATGGAGAGACTTCAGTGTCATATCCTAGCAATATCGCGTTGTCAGTTGATAACCGTGATAGAAGTAACAACAGAGGGAAGTCACAGAGTAGGAATGACAAGTCCAAGTCAAGAACAGGATATCACAAAGGTAAGTGTTGGTACTGCAAGAAGGCAGGACACAGGAGAGACCAACGCGAGGAGTATAAGAAAGCACAAGCAGGGTCACGGGTAGCCAATGTGGTAAGTATTGAACCTTATCTAGATGAATTGTGTTTATCTGCTGGATTTAATATTTTGCAAGATGATTGGTTTATAGACTGAGGTGCTTCCTATCATTGTACCCCCATCAAGGATGTTTTTTAGGATTACAAGACAGGTGATTTTGGTGCAGTTTTAGTTGGTAATGGGCAGATATGTCCGGTTGTAGGTAGAGGTACTGTGAGAGTGAAGGCTCGCAATGGTGGGTAATTGGTCTTGTATGATACAAGACATATTCCGAGCTTGAAGAAAAACTTGATCTCAACTAGCAAACTAGACAAAGAAGGGTTTACAACAACTTTTGGGCATGGAGAATGGAAGGTGACTACAAGTGCCAGGTTGGTGGCAAAAGGAAAGCGTGGTGACATATTGTACTTACTCAGGGGAGGTTATTCAGGTAATATCATTGCTACAACATCAGCAGGTAATTCCTCTTCAATTTTATGGCATGTCAGGTTGGGACACCTTGGTAAAAAGGGTGCCAACAGCTTTGTTCTAGGGATCTTTTGCCGGGGTTGAAGAAGGTTGAGATGGATTTTTATGAGAATTGTGTGATGGAAAAACAGAAGACAGTTAGCTTTCAGTTGGGGGGACGTGAGAAGAAACTTGGGAAGCTAGTGTTGGTACATACAGATGTGTGGGGTTCAGCTCAGAAATTCTCTTATGGTGGTAAGAGATACTTCGTCACATTCATCGATGATGCTACAAGAAAGGTTTGGGTTTATGCAATTTGCAAGAAATCAGAAGTTTTTTAGGCATTCAAAGCATGGAAGGCCAGGGTTGAGAATGATACAGGTTGCAAGGTGAAAGCAATAAAGTCAGACAACGGTGGTGAGTATACAAGCAAAGAGTTTTTTAACTATTTGGCAAGGAAAGGTATCAGAGGAATCAAGACATTTCCTAAGACTCCATAGGAGAATGGTGTAGCAGAAAGAATGAATCGCACGATACTCGAAAGGGTGAGATGCATGAGACTTCATGCGGGTCTTCCGGTCCATCTTTGGGCCTCTATAGTTGATACAGCGATGTATTTGATTAACCGTTGCCCGTCTAGTGCCATTGATGGGGCCATTCCAGAAGAACTATGGTCGGGTAAAACTGTTAATTATTCACATTTGAAAGTTTATGGTTGTATGGCATATGCATTAATTGACAGGGAAGGAAGAAAGAAGTTGGACTCTAAGTCCAGGAGGTGTGTGTTCGTTGGCTACGGTGGCGATGAGTATGGTTACAGGATTTAGAATTTTGTGGATAACAAAGTCATTCGCAGTAGGAATGTAGTGTTCAATGAAGAGGTCATATACAAGGACAGGCACACAGGTCAAGATAGTACAACCAGTTCAGAATCAGATTGGGGTTCAGACTTAGACTCAGATTCAGATTCTGAAGGCAGCCCTAGTGGTGGGGGTCCTACAGTGCAGCAGTAGGTACAGGTACCACATGCAGCACAGGAGGCTCATGGTGAGCCTATTGGGAATGAGCAGGTTATCCAAGATGAACATGTACGGCCAGAACAGTTTGGAGAACCTGAACCGGTTGGTGAACTGGTACCCACATTAAGGAGATCGACACGAGAGAGGACGTCAACCAAGATATTTGATCCATCAGCTAGTGTTGTTCACGAGCATGTTCTGTCCACAGATTCAGGAGAGCCAGAGACTCATGAGGAGACTTTGAGGGATGAGGCTCGAATTCAGTGGGAGTTAGCCATGAAGGACGAGATAAACGCCTTGGAACATAACCAAACTTGGGAGTTGACCAAGTTCCCTCTAGGGAAGAGCACTCTTATGAACAAATGGGTTTTCAGAGTCAAAGATGAGGCAGATGGCAGTAAGAGGTACAAGGCAAGGCTTGTTGTGAAAGGATTCTCTCAAAGAGAAGGTATTGATTATAGTGAGATCTTTGCACCGGTTGTGAAGATAGCTTCTATTAGGGTTCTGCTGAGTATTGTGGCAGTTGAAGACTTGCACTTAGAGCAGTTGGATATGAAGACAGCGTTTCTCCATGGTGATGTCAAAGAAGAGCTGTACATGAGACAACTCACAGGTTTTGAAGCTAAAGGAAAGGAAGACATGGTGTGTCGATTGAAGAAGAGTCTTTATGGGCTCAAACAAGCACTGCGGCAATGGTACTTGAAGTTTGATTGCTTCATGAGAGGAAAATATTTCGATAGGTGTGAAACAGATTATTGTGTGTATGTTCGTAGATATGAGGATAATGATATAGTTACCTTGGCGTTGTATGTGGACGACATGCTGTTAGCAGGTTCATGTATGGAGAAGATCAAGGAAGTGAAAAAGGCACTAGCTTCGAAGTTTTCAATGAAGGACTTGGGTGAAGCAAAGCAAATCCTCGGCATAAAAATTAGTAGAGACAGGAGTAGCAAGAAGCTTTGGTTATCACAAGCGGACTATGTGAAGAAGGTGTTGAAGAGATTCAATATGGATGGCGCGAGGCCAGTCACTTGTCCCTTGGCTGCTCACTTCAAGTTATCAATGGACTTGTATCCTAAGACAGAGGCGGAGATGGAGGAAATTGCTGCTATTCCTTATGCCTCATCCGTTGGTAGTTTGATGTATGCAATGGTGTCTACAAGACCAGACATCGCACATGTAACGCTCCGAATTCCAAATAAAACTGAATTCGAAGTTCCACAGGATCTTTACACTTCACTTCGTACAATTTTACAAGAAAATTTGAACTTTTTATAATACAACAGAGTCCTTTAAATTTATTTACACAGCGGAAGGTAAAATGAAGTACAATAATAAAAAATTATACAATTGCAACATCTTTAACTTTTAAATAAATTAACAGCAGCATATCAACTTTATATCTTCATGAAAATCCATCTCATGCATATAAAATTGTGGGCACGTCAGTTGCTTACAACCGACAAAAATGTAATACACGGCCATCCTCTCTATGCCGAAAATATAATGATCTTAATACTTTAACAAACCATAAACTTGACTGCAAATAAAGTGTTAATATGTGACTAGTCTAAACATGTAAGTGTATGCGATGTCTTAATGCCTAATGCAGATATTTTATACTAAGATGACACTAATGCATACTTGTTCGGATTCTATGCATCCCTTACTATATAGGTCTGAGGGCAAGCACCTACGTACTCCTCATTAAAGGGTTCAATCCATCGCCATGAAAACTACTCAGTAATAAAAGTAAGGTTTAGACATTCCACGAGTACGGATCCCAGTCCCAAAGTACACCGCCCGACTGTTATAACAAACTCCTCGTCGTGCGAACATCCCGCAAGTGCCCCTCTAGCCCCGGTATACGTATATACACTAGAGTACGACAAACTATTCGCCCGACTATGCATAGTCCCAGATTTAAAATAAAAGCTCGTCTCCATTGAAGCAACCTCAGTCCCGGAGTACACCCCCCGACTGGGTCTATTGTCCCGAAGTACACCGCCCGATTATATAGAGTGCCCCACTTTCGTTTGCCCAGGTTTACTACATCTTCACTTAGTGCCTAGTTCTTAAGTCCAAGACATGAATAAATTATCACACCTAGAGTTAGTTTTACCCCCTACCAGACTTAATCACAAATACCGAGATAGCTCCATGGCCATATCTCAAAAATATAACTCAAATCTTTTAATTCAACAATGCCGTTAACCGAGGTCTTACTAAACTCTAGATCGCAACCTTTCATGTACAAGAATCCATGGGTACTCATACCCTTCAATAATCATGTATTAATCTCAATGTATTCTTATCTTCAACTTATTCACAATTTAATCAATGTCTTATCTTAGCATCATTCATGATTCATTCATTCATTCACAATTCTTTAAAAGCAATATTTCTTTTAATGAACATGGATTCACCCACTTTAAAATCTCTTTAGCAAATCAATCACATGTAATATATCTCAAACCACATCAAGTATTTCTTAAATCAAATAAGTGTATAATCTTTTCAAGAGAAAATCAATTCACATAACAATATTTTACTCCTTTCAAAAGAAATAAATGTCGTACTATTAGATATATCTTTTTCGAAGTTATCAACTCATTTCTATCTCATTTCCACCTTTAACTTCTCAAAATACACATGAAAAATTCTGAAACTATTTTAAATAAATTCTGTATCATTTTATAGGAATATTAGAATTTTCCCCAAATTTTCTTTGCATGAGAACTCATTTACAATCCACAAAAATCAAAAAAAATAAAATAAAATGGCGTCGTCAGGTTTCGAACCCAGGCACCCCACCCCTGACCAAGCCCAATGAGCACCCAAAGCCCACACCGCAAGCCAATAAGTTCATGTGACTTAGCTGTCATAAAGCCATATCGAAATCCCCAAATATTGACTCTCGGGTTTTGGATTTAATTAAACGAAATCAAAATAAAAGGGTCTAACAAGTTTTGAACCCAAGACCTCCAACAAGCACAGCGACCGCCCTATGGCACACTCGCTAACCAGGAAGTCCATTGCGACTACTAGTTAGGAATCACATTAATGTAGTTTTGTTCATACTGTTCTGAGATTAGTTATTTTTCACAAAACTCGTTTATTCAATCGATCCAATCTTTTAGTATATTGAAATAATTTTTTCCCTGACTGAGATTAATTTAAAAACAGTAGCCAACGAATTTCAAATCCATTTTACAAACATATCTCTATCTTTCAATTAGTTTTTCTCTCAATTTCACACATCAATTAGCATTTTTCTCAAAACTTGAAATTGAGAATTGTATTCATTATAACTAGTTCATGCATTCATTTATACTAATTAAAATTCAATAACAAGAGCAACCATGCCTCTTAATTGTCAATGAGGATCTCAAAAATTTTCTTTTATGCAAAAATTATAATTTTGACATATCATTCCAATATGCATAAACTAACTCATTTCATGGCAACAATTCAATTTGTATTACTTTCTTTCCTCTTTCTAATCATCATGGTATCTAGACATATATTGAATATAACATTACTTCTACAATTTTCATGGCACAATTAATCAACATGAGGGTGTACTTCATAATCACATCAATTTAATCCATACTACTCATTTAACATTACTAGCACTAGTATAATGCACGTGTGATGCACGCCTATAAAAAAGTTTACTCATCTAATTAAATGAATTTGTATTAAATTAAATGATTAATATTTTCCAACATCATGATGTAGGCCTATAAAAAAGTTTAGTTTTTCAGTAACAGTTGGACTGCTAATATCTGGTACATTCACATTTTTACCTACTGTATTTCAATTTTCCGACTTGGTATTTGCATCATCCATCTCTGCTGATGTACATATAATCTGTATAGCAGAGAGTGCTCTCTTCGACACTGTTGTGGGAAAAAGAAAATCCAAATACTCACAACGTAATTAAGAAAATGTTACATTCTAAGGCCAAAAACTGAGTTAGACCTCATGGTCAATAATCTAAAGCATTGCATAATCTATATTAGACTGAAAGAGATAAGAGTAACTAAAAATGAAGCATTTCAGAAAAAGGAAACTATATTCATTCTATTAGCATATATGACACTATGAGAACTAAATTTTTCAAAAAATTAACTACAAAAGTATGCCACAGAAGTTTGTTAATGATAAACACAAATTTCTCAAAACTTATAAAAAAGTTCGAATGAAACTATACTGCATAGATGAGGAATGCTGATAAAAAATTTATACATCTGTTGATTCAAAAAATTTCAAAAAAAATAAAAATTTCAAGAATACAATAATGTTTATGTCATTACATTACACAAAATTTCATTTCATGCACCACCCTGGGAACACTAATCAAGATAGCATTAGCTTTCACAACTAAAGATGATAAAATACATATTATCTAGCTTGAATTAGGTAACTTCCTACAACTATCAACAGCGTAATGTGCACAATCTGTAGAACTAATAGTAATTTCCATACAACTATAAAATACACATTTTCTAGCTTGAATCAGGTAACTTCTTACAACTATCAGCAGCATAATGTGCACAATCTGTAGAACTAACAGTTAACATATGTGCATTTTTCGCCCATTACAATATTAGAGATTTAAAGCCACTCTGTCTGGCCATTTGATCTCACTTACTGTTCATGCATATGCTACATTTTCTACCTGATAAACATATGAGGTAGACGGAAAAAAAAATCCAAATCAAACACATTTATTGCACATGCCACCAGGGCCTAAGAACCATAGCCAAACAGAAACTCATCAAGAATATGGGCTAGATTACATTAAAAAGAACATGCACATATGCAACAATTAAACATCAAAATGAATAAAAACATAACTTTCTATTCATCTCCTCCACCTGCTGCTACACAGAACCCGCAACAATAGAAAACAGAGCACCCTGTAGCCACACACAAACCCCAGCAATCTTGGAATTGCAATCATAATATTGAAATCCAAGATCCTTCTAAACAAACATAATAACAAAAGAAGCAGTGGTTCAACGCAATCACATTCGAACATAGGAGTAGCCTTTTAAATCTGAAGGGAAAAATATTTATTTAATCTTTGTTAATCGAAATTAGGTAGTTACTTGCTAAATACAAAGTTTATGTGAGTTACAAACAATAACAATTTAGTACATCATGGCATTCCGGACGATCAACTGATGATTATAATTCTGATACAATGCAGCAGATGTAGGCAAAGATGCATGAGGTATATGGAAGTCTGCAGGCGATAAATGAGAGTGAATCCTACGGATACCCTGTGTAGAGTACAATAGTAGTACAATCTTAGTAAAAGTATTTTCTTTGGCCAAAAAAGAGAAAAGTTATGAGGTATGAATTAATCTTTAAGGAAATTAAGCAAAGTTACCTAAAGAATTTATGAGTGATATTGGAGTCCTGAAAAAGAGAACAGAAGACACAATGACCACCACCCTCTTCACACAGTTGCCTACTGAATGGGTGACAGGCGAAACATAAGCCAGAATCATATATGAAATCTGCATGTTTAAAATTGAAAATTGAATCAGGTAGAGGGCCAAAGATTATAGACTACAGCATCTGTGGCAAGTAAAACTCATTAATCTTGAACCTGTCTTAGTATACGATTATTAAAGTATAACGTATAGCTATTTGTTGATGGCTGGCTTTCTCAAAAATATATATTTTTGATAACTGAAACAATTCTGGTGCAGATGACTTAATCATTTTCAGGGTCAGAATACTGCTATTGAAAATTCAAATGAATAAGCTTTGTATCTCTTATAAATTGGCAAACAATTGGAAGCAAATGGTTTATAGTCAGGTGTCATGGGGATGTTTGTAGTTAATATTTCAAAAGTATGCCACATAAATACTAACTTACCATTTAATTTGAAGTCTCATGGCATTTCATCAATATATCCATATATCATCACTAATCAAGAACCAAGATCATTTAACATCAATTAAATCACAAAAATTAATAACCCTAAAATTAATAATCATGCCACATATGTGAGGTATTTCAGTTGATGGTTGAATTTCCCGATTACATTGCAAGTCTCCTTCGTTTGCTATTGTTATGCCAGTCAATCTGTCCATTTTTCTTGATAGAAACAATGTGAACCAAAAAGTTAGCTTTATTATTGAACGTAAAAAACCATAAGTTGGTATAAATAGAACTTATAGAATGTGAAAAATTACCATGGACATAGCAAATGATCAGTAGCATTGAGAACGGGGGTAAGAAATGAACACATCTGTAATCTCTAATATCTAATATCTAATCTCTTATCTTTGCTTATTAATTATCTAATATATCTAATATCTAATCTCCCTGAACTCATTTGCCATCACAGCCCCATCAATGATTTTCGGTGTAGGCGGAAGAGAAGGAACTGAATATGATGCAGTTCAAACATTGCAAAGATAAATGATAAACCAATCAAACATTGCAGTTGAATAACTTACATGTCTATCAAAAAAATTGAATAAACTTCCACGGTTCATATCTAAACATTTATATTAACTTGTAACAGAAATATATGTGTAGACTTCTATTTGAACAAACTATGCAGTTATACAAATTTTACTGAACATCTCTTGATGAATAAGCAAAGAAAAAGAAACATCGAGGAAAATTCAAAATTAAGTAATAAAGGCGAGAAGAAGGATGAATTGCTATCTCAAAACAGTTCAATTTTTTATAACTGTTAGTGATTAAAATAAAAAAAAATGCAGTAAAATGCATTCATAGAACTCGGATGACTGCCACTAATCCTTATATTTAAAATCACACACTTTAAATTAAATATGAAATTCAGCATACATGATACATGTAGCTACAATATTTATAAAAGAAGAAAGAGTAAAAAAAACATACCCATTGATGAAACAGCATAACCAAAGATGGGAAAAGGAACTAACTTAGGTCAAACGCAGATGCACTAATTTTGATGGGATAGGGCTAAACACTTGGAAACATTTATCTTCAGTAAGAGTTGCAACACCTGTAAGAGTTATCCTGAAGAAACAAATGCATAGACTAAAGATGGTAGACATTATTATGTAACAATTTGATTATTGTATTGGTATTTAGGCCAATGTAAAATACAACTCCTTTAATATCTACATTTGGTAAGTAGTTTTTAGTACTAAGTGAAAAGGGCCGATGAGATTCATTTAATCAATAAAATAAACATGTTTCATTTCTGAAACAATAAGGGATATAGAACAATGAAATAAAAATCTAACATAGTTAATTAATTATTCTAAAATAAAAGAGTTTTTGCATCAAATAGTATCTTCATATATCATCACTAATCAAGAACCAAGAAAATTTAACATCAGTTAACATCAATTAATTGACAAAAATCAATAGCCCTAAAATGAAAGTTTGCCTAAGCAAACAGATAATTAATTATTCTATATATCTAAAGGAGCAATAAAAGAGTTTCTGCATCAAATAGTATATCCATATATCATCACTAATCAAGAACCAAGATTATTTAACATCAATTAAAACACAAAAATTAATAACCCTAAAATTGAAGAAGCTTGCCTAAGCAAATAGATAATTAATTAATATATATATCTAAAGGAGCAATAAAAGAGTTAATGGATCTGCAGTAGATGTGCATACTTTCTTGGCCACTTACCCTAATAACGAAGTAGTGGGGTGTGGCGACAGCGGTGGGCGAAGTGGCGGCGGCGGGCGAAGCGGCAGCGGCGGGCGAAGCGGAGACGGCGGGCGAAGCGACGACCGTGGGGTTGATTTCGGCGACTGACGAAGCGACGACTGCTGGTAAAGAGATGACGCTACGGAGCGGTGGCTGGCATCGAAGCAAGAACTGGACGAAGCTTGGTGGGCAGCGGACCGATGGTGCAGAGTTGAGCGACGGCAGAGGGCGAGGGAACGGCTGTACGACGGCGGTGGGGTTGATTTTGATAGAGAGGGAAAGGAATAGACGTGTATTTGAGATTTTGGGTTTTTTTGATTGCACGTGCAGTTTACGGATTAGATGAGTTTAGATTGAGGGTTTTAATTGTATGTGTATTGCACGGGTTGATAGATTGACAAAACATTTACAAATGACACTGAGGCCTTCTCCCATTATAATATTAGAGATGCATTTCCTACATTTAGAAAGCACAAGATCACCCACCTCTGATGAAGAATTTGCAACAAAGATGATGAGACACAACTTCTAACTCCAACAAGCAACTCCTAGTCCTTCTCCTCCTAGCAAGAGCACTCCCAAAAGCCTCCAATGCAACAAGAATACTCTCTAACTCTCTTTCTTTTTTCCTCTCTTGATTTGCTTTATTTTGGTGTGAAATGAGAAGAAAAATGGGGGTATTTATAGGACAAAAGGAAGGCCAAAAATGTAATTTCATCCACCTAATAAATACCCACTAACCTTTCCACCTCCCCACTTTCTCCAACTCTCCATCTCCCATAACCTCCGGCCTCTCTCTCTCCCAAACCGGCCACTCTCTCTCTCCCCTAAACACGTCACTACAAAACAGACTCGATTTCCCGGCATTTTTTTACGTCTTTGCCGACATTTTTTTACGCCGGTGAAACTTTTACCGGCGTTTATAATAGCGCCGGTCCAAATGCCGCCGAAGCGAGCGTCGGGGAAAGGAAGGGGTCTACACCGGCGGTTCTACTAGACGCCGGTAAATATTATAACTACACTGGCAGTCATAAAAATGCCGGTGTATGGGGGTCTCTGAGTGCCGTTCTTTTACCCCTAATATACATTCACCGGCGGCCATAAACCGCCGGTATTTATCAATTCACCGGCGGCCATAAACCGCCGGTATTTATCAATTCACCGGCGTTTCTGTAAACGCCGGTGTAGAATGAAAGTATACCAGCAGTCGTTGACCGCCGGTGTATGTGCGTTTATGAGTGCCTGGTTTTTCCTACTTACAAGCACCAGCGTGACCAAAAAACGCCAGTGTAGTTAGGTTCACCGGCGTTTTATAAAATGCCGGTGTTTCTTGGTGCCGTTACAGCTAGCGGCATACACCGGCGTGTGTGGGAACGCCGGTATATCGCACACTGCAACAAATTCATTAGATTGACCGGCGTTTTTTAAAACGCCGGTCTAGCTATGCCCATTTGTTTTCATGCTCCGGTTTTCCGTTCGATTTCAATTCACAGTTTCATTTACAAAACCTGTAAACTAATTCACAACTGATTCAACCAATTTCGTTGCATATTACTGCGCAAATCACAACCAAACACAAGAATAATTAAAGATAATAAAGTTTCACACGTATCATATCAACGTCCAAATTCATTGATTAATTAACAGTGTCATAATTAACAAATTAATATAGTGACTAACATCCCAAATATCCAAACAAACCAGTCTGACAAATATCCCAAATATCCCAAATTAAAAGTCTGACATAACTCTCATAAAAAAAAAAACAGTCTGACATAATAACAGCAAGGAGGACATAAGAACAACAACCATACAGCAAGGAGGATATAAGAACAACAAGGAGGACCGCAGATTCATACCCCTCGAGTAGCTTCAGTTCCGATCATCAGAATTTCCTTCATCTGGGCAACCGCTCTGTGAAAAAAACAATAGTTTAATTCAACAGTAGACCACAATACAGAATATACATATATTTTGAACTTGCAAAAAGATCTACCTGTATCTTAAATTATAAGATCAAAGTGCCAATTGCAAATGAAATTGTTAATGATATATACAGAGGTAAAATAATTACATTGCAATGCTAAAAATCTAGTACTGAATTTTGTTTTTAAATACATCTAAAACAACAAAACAAATGAAAATTCAGTATCTAACTTGAAACCTTAATATTCTCCTCTGATTGGGAATATCCACTATCTAAAACAGTAAAACAAATAAAAATTCAGTATCTAAGCATGTCTTTCATGGATTGTACTGTACATCGTGGAAGGAAACCAAATATAAGAAAAATAAGAAAAATAAGATAGGGCTCATATCAAGTGCATTTTTAGGGAACTGTCATCGTGGAAGGAAACCAAATATAGAAGCCAGAAATGGAAACAGAAAGAAGAATGGTAGAGACTTTGGATACACCAGGCTAACATAGCGGCATTTTCCTCATCTCTCTCTCATCCCTTGTTTCCCTTCAGCACACGAACACAAAGAGACATCAGCAACAACAGCAAGAGCGACAAGAACAACAATAATAATAAATTATTATGAACAAGATGTCTCTATATGGGTTTCCAGATCTCCACTCGAGCCCTCTCTTTCTAATCACAGCCCAATTAAGAACATAGACAACAACCACTAAACAATCCAATCACAGCCCAATCAAAATTTGCCAAAGATGGCAGTCAGCTTCATTAACAGTATCTGAAAATGAAAATATAAATTATCTGAGTATATATGTTGCTCTACTAATTCTTTAGCCCAACTAAATCTAAAACCCAATTGTTGTGCATATCCGGAGGATTTTGGCATACAGCTATACCATCCTCAGTTCACAGTGAACCCATTTTGGTCAAAAAAACATGCCAAGATGACAATCAGATGCATGAAAATAAGCTTCATTAACAGTAAAAGAAGATGAGGATGCTAGAAGCATACTTAGTTTGGAAGTGAACCCATTTTATGTTAAAAAATCATGCCTAAGATGGCAATCAGCTTCTCTAATAGTATCTGAAAATGAAAATATCCATTATCTGAGCATATATGTTGCTCTACAAATTCTTTAGCCCAACTAAATCAAAAACCCAATTGTTGTACATATCCGAAGGATTTTGGCATACGTACCTATAGCATCCTCAGTTCACAGTGAACCCATTTTGGTCAAAAAAACATGCCAAGATGACAATCAGATGCATGAAATAAGCTTCACTAACAGTAAAAGAATATGAGGATGCTAGCAGCATACTTAGTTTGGAAGTGTACCCATTTTATGTTAAAAAATCAAGCCAAAGATGGCAATCAGCTTCTCTAACAGTATCTGAAAATGAAAACATCCATTATCTGAGCATATATGTTGCTCTACTAATTCTTTAGCCCAACTAAATCTAAAACCCAATTGTTGTACATATCCGGAGGATTTTGGCATACGTACCTATAGCATCCTCAATTCACAGTGAACCCATTTTGGTCAAAAAACATGCCAAGATGACAATCAGATGCATGAAATAAGCTTCATTAACAGTAAAAGAAGATGAGGATGCTAGCAACATACTTAGTTTGGAAGTGAACCCATTTTTTGTTAAAAAATCATGCCAAAGATGGCAATCAGCTTCATTAACAGTATCTGAAAATGAAAATTTCCATTATCTGAGCATATATGTTGCTCTATTAATTCTTTAGCCCAACTAAATCTAAAACCCAATTGTTGTACATATCCGGAGGATTTTGGCACACAGCTATACCATCCTCAGTTCACAGTGAACTCATTTTGGTCAAAAAAACATGCCAATATGTCAATCAGATGCATGAAATAAGCTTCACTAACAGTAAAAGAAGATGAGGATGCTAGCAGCATACTTAGTTTGGAAGTGAACCCATTTTATGTTAAAAAATCATGCCAAAGATGGCAATCAGGTTCTCTAACAGTATCTGAAAATGAAAACATCCATTATCTGAGCATATATGTTTCTCTACTAATTCTTTAGCCCAACTAAATCTAAAACCCAATTGTTGTACATATCCGGAGGATTTTGGCATACAGCTATACCATCCTCAGTTCACAGTGAACTCATTTTGGTCAAAAAAACATGCCAAGATGTCAATCAGATGCATGAAATAAGCTTCACTAACAGTAAAAGAAGATGAGGATGCTAGCAGCATACTTAGTTTGGAAGTGAACCCATTTTATGTTAAAAAATCATGCCAAAGATGGCAATCAGGTTCTCTAACAGTATCTGAAAATGAAAACATCCATTATCTGAGCATATTTGTTGCTCTACTAATTCTTTAGCCCAACTAAATCTAAAACCCAATTGTTGCACATATCCGAAGGATTTTGGCATACAGCTATACCATCCTCAGTTCACAGTGAACTCATTTTGGTCAAAAAAACATGCCAAGATGTCAATCAGATGCATGAAATAAGCTTCACTAACAGTAAAAGAAGATAGCTATACCATCCTCAGTTCACAGTGAACTCATTTTGGTCAAAAAAACATGCCAAGATGTCAATCAGATGCATGAAATAAGCTTCACTAACAGTAAAAGAAGATGAGGATGCTAGCAGCATACATAGTTTGGAAGTGAACCCATTTTTTGTTAAAAAATCATGCCAAAGATGGCAATCAGGTTCTCTAACAGTATCTGAAAATGAAAACATCCATTATCTGAGCATATATGTTGCTCTACTAATTCTTTAGCCCAACTAAATTTAAAACCCAATTGTTGTACATATCCGGAGGATTTTGGCACATAGCTATACCATCCTCAGTTCACAGTGAACTCATTTTGGTCAAAAAAACAAGCCAAGATGACAATCAGAAGCATGAAATAAGCTTCATTAACAGTAAAAGAAGATAAGGATGCTAGCAGCATACTTAGTTTGGAAGTGAACCCATTTTTTGTTAAAAAATCATGCCAAAGATGGCAATCAGGTCCTCTAACCGTATCGGAAAATGAAAATTTCCATTATCTGAGCATATATGTTGCTCTATTAATTCTTTAGCCCAACTAAATCTAAAACCCAATTGTTGTACATATCCGGAGGATTTTGGCATACAGCTATACCATCCTCATTTCACAGTGAACCCATTTTGGTCAAAAAAACATGCCAAGATGACAATCAGATGCATGAAATAAGCTTCATTAACAGTAAAAGAAGATGAGGATGCTAGCAGCATACTTAGTTTGGAAGTGAACCCATTTTTTGTTAAAAAATCATGCCAAAGATGGCAATCAGCTTCATTAACAGTATCTGAAAATGAAAACTTCCATTATCAGAGCATATATGTTGCTCTATTAATTCTTTAGCCCAACTAAATCTAAAACCCAATTATTGTACATATCCGGAGGATTTTGGCACACATCTATACCATCCTCAGTTCACAGTGAACTCATTTTGGTCAAAAAAACATGCCAAGATGTCAATCAGATGCATGAAATAAGCTTTACTAACAGTAAAAGAAGATGAGGATGCTAGCAGCATACTTAGTTTGGAAGTGAACCCATTTTATGTTAAAAAATCATGCTAAAGATGGCAATTAGGTTCTCTAACAGTATCTGAAAATGAAAACATCCATTATCTGAGCATATATGTTGCTCTACTAATTCTTTAGCCCAACTAAATCTAAAACCCAATTATTGTACATATCCGGAGGATTTTGGCACACAGCTATACCATCCTCAGTTCACAGTGAACTCATTTTGGTCAAAAAAACATGCCAAGATGTCAATCAGATGCATGAAATAAGCTTCACTAACAGTAAAAGAAGATGAGGATGCTAGCAGCATACTTAGTTTGGAAGTGAACCCATTTTATGTTAAAAAATCATGCCAAAGATGGCAATCAGGTTCTCTAACAGATCTGAAAATGAAAACATCCATTATCTGAGCATATATGTTGGTCTACTAATTCTTTAGCCCAACTAAATCTAAAACCCAATTGTTGTACATATTCGGAGGATTTTGGCATACAGCTATACCATCCTCAGTTCACAGTGAACTCATTTTGGTCAAAAAAACATGCCAAGATGTCAATCAGATGCATGAAATAAGCTTCACTAACAGTAAAAGAAGATGAGGATGCTAGCAGCATACTTAGTTTGGAAGTGAACCCATTTTATGTTAAAAAATCATGCCAAAGATGGCAATCAAGTTCTCTAACAGTATCTGAAAATGAAAACATCCATTATCTGAGCATATATGTTGCTCTACTAATTCTTTAGCCCAACTAAATCTAAAACCCAATTGTTGTACATATCCGGAGGATTTTGGCATACAGCTATACCATCCTCAGTTTACAGTGAACCCATTTTGGTCAAAAAAACATGCCAAGCTGACAATCAGATGCATGAAATAAGCTTCATTAACAGTAAAAGAAGATGAGGATGCTAGCAGCATACTTAGTTTGGAAGTAAACCCATTTTATGTTAAAAAATCATGCCAAAGATGGCAATCAGGTTCTATAACAGTATCTGAAAATGAAAATATCCATTATCTGAGCATATATGCTGCTCTACTAATTCAGTTAACCCATTTTGGTCAAAAAATGTGCCAAGAAGACAATCAGATGCATGAAATAAGCTTCTTTAACAGTAAAAGAAAATGAAAATTTCCAGCATATAATCATTTTTGTTTCTCTATTAATTCTTCATTGATGTTTGTGGATCCAAAACAAATTTTGATTGGGCTTTGAATGGAGATTGTAGTCATAGATCAATTCTTCATTGAAGAAAAATTCGAATAGGGCTCATATCAAGTGTAGTTTTAAGGAATTGTCATCGTGGAAGGAAACCAAATATAGAAGCCAGAAAGAGGAATGGTAGAGAATGAGGATACACCAGGCTAACATAGCGGCATTTTCCTCATCTCTCTCTCATCCCTTCTTTCCCTTCGGCACACGAACACATAGAGACATCAGCAACAACAGCAAGAGCGACAAGAACAACAATAATAATAAATTATTATGAACAAGATGTCTCTATATGGGTTTCCAGATCTCCACTCCAACTCGTCTCTTTCTAATCACAGCCCAATTAAGAACAATTGTTCACAATCACTGTTAAAGAAACATATATGCTCAGATAATGGAAATTTTCATTTTCAGATACTGTTAAAGAAGCTGATTTCATGCATCTGATTGCCATCTTTGGCATGATTTTTTAACCAAAATGGGTTCACTTCCAAACTAAGTATGCTGCTAGCATACCAAAATCCTCCAAATCAGTACAACAACACGGCTGAACAAACCTTGTTTGCAGGTCATACAATGTCATCTATACCATGTTATGTGCCAAAGTGGGGTTGGTCATACAATGCATGAACGACACGTATTAGTTGTTTGTGAGTATGCAATAGGGTGCAGCTATGAACAGGGCTCATATCAAGTGTAGTATTACGGACTGTCATCGTGGAAGGAAACCAATTTAATATAGAAGCCATATATGAAGCCAGAAAGAGGAATGGTAGAGAATGAGGATACACCAGGCTAACATAGCGGCATTTTCCTCAACTCTCTCTCATCCCTTCATTCTCTTCAACACACGCACACAAAGAGACATCAGCAACAACAGCAAGAGGGGGTTGGTCCAACAATAAGTATAGATTATAATAAACGAGATGTCTCTATTTGGGTTTCCAGATCTCTACTCCAGCCCTTTCTTTCTAATCACAGCCCACTTAAGAAACATAGACGAAATGCTTATAGACGACAGCCACAATGCAGACTCACAAACACTAGTACGTGTCTTTCATGCATTCAAGACCATAATCTCTTTAAAAATACCAATTTAAAGACTTACCGATATTTTTTGACAGTGGGCGGCGTGCTACCCTCATCCTCATCTGTTTGACTGCCACTATTATGTTCACAGTGAACCCATTTTGGTCAAAAAAACATGCCAAGATGATAATCAGATGCATGAGATAAGCTTCATTAACAGTAAAAGAATATGAGGATGCTAGCAGCATACTTAGTTTGGAAGTGTACCCATTTTTTGTTAAAAAATCATGCCAAAGATGGCAATCAGCTTCATTAACAGTATCTGAAAATGAAAATTTCCATTATCTGAGCATATATGTTGCTCTATTAATTCTTTAGCCCAACTAAATCTAAAACCCAATTGTTGTACATATCCGGAGGATTTTGGCATACAGCTATACCATCCTCAGTTCACAGTGAACCCATTTTGGTCAAAAAAACATGCCAAGCTGACAATCAGATGCATGAAATAAGCTTCATTAACAGTAAAAGAAGAAGAGGATGCTAGCAGCATACTTAGTTTGGAAGTGAACTCATTTTATGTTAAAAAATCATGCCTAAGATGGCAATCAGCTTCTCTAACAGTATCTGAAAATGAAAATATCCATTATCTGAGCATATATGTTGCTCTACTAATTCTTTAGCCCAACTAAATCTAAAACCCAATTGTTGTACATATCCGGAGGATTTTGGCATACGTACCTATAGCATCCTCAGTTCACAGTGAACCCATTTTCGTCAAAAAAATATGCAAAGATGACAATCAGATGCATGAGATAAGCTTCATTAACAGTAAAAGAAAATGAGGATGCTAGCAGCATACTTAGTTTGGAAGTGTACCCATTTTATGTTAAAAAATCATGCCAAAGATGGCAATCAGCTTCTCTAACAGTATCTGAAAATGAAAACATCCATTATCTGAGCATATATGTTGCTCTACTAATTCTTTAGCCCAACTAAATCTAAAACCCAATTGTTGTACATATCCGGAGGATTTTGGCATACAGCTATACCATCCTCAGTTCACAGTAAACCCATTTTGGTCAAAAAAACATGCCAAGATGACAATCAGATGCATGAAATAAGCTTCATTAACAGTAAAAGAAGATGAAATAAGCTTATTCACCGGCGTTTCAATTAGACACGCCGGTTAATGTGTTGGTATATTCACCGGCGTTTATTATTAAAACGCCGGTGACTAATACACTTCACCGGCGTTTTTAAATAAAATGCCGGTGAATACGAATATTGCCCGACGGTTTAAAGCGACTGCTGGTGTATAACCTCCCCATCTGGCACCCCATTCCTATTCTCTCCCTACCCAGCGCTACTAGTAAAACGCCGGGGAATATTCGCCGGTAAATCGAGTATCTTTTGTAGTGCGTGCACGTGTTGTGCACTAGTGCACACACGCGCACACAAAATTAAATACAAATCCTATAGTTTTAATATGTGTATTAAAAGTTGTTACACGTCATGTGTGAGTCCATGCACAACAAAAAAAAATGGATTTAATTAATGGGCTTGTCTAGTGGGCTTGCTTTTAATTAATTAATTTAATTAGTCTAGTGGGCTAGAATCTATTCTTAGGCCTACGGGTTTAATGAGGCTAAATAAAAAGACTCATGCATGCTAAAATAATACATGAGAGTAAGAAAAATAAAGATGGAAAAATTAGCACGTGCATCTTACGTCCAAAAATTGAAAATTGTATTTTTTTAATTAAAATAGAAATTCGGGATGTTACAACACAAGCAGTAGGAGTTGTCAGCCATTACATGAAGAATCCAGATAAACAGCATTGGGATGCAGTGAGGTGGATTCATAGATATCTAGCAGAGACTTCAGATCACTCTCTTTGTTTTGGAGAAAATTCTCTGCATATACATGGTTATGTGGATGCGAATTTTTTAGGTGATCGTGATGGTTGCAGAAGTACTACAGGGTATTTATTTACAGTTGGAGGAACAGCTGTCAGTTGGGCTTTGCAGTTACAAAAGGTTGTAGCACAGTCAACCACAGAGTCAGAGTGTATGGCACTTACAGAAGCGGCGAAAGATATGTTGTGGATTTCGGAGCTTATGAAATAGTTGGGCAGGAAGCAACACATAGGTGAACTATGCTGTGACAGTCAAAGTGCAGTTTTCTTAGCGAAAAACTCGGTATATCACTCTAGGACTCGGCACATTCAAATGAGATATCATTTTATCAGAATGGCGGTTGAGAAGAAATGGTTGAAGCTAACTAAGATTCTTGGCACTAAGAATCCGGCGGACATGCTCACTAAGGTTGTAACCCCTGTTTCCTGTATTTATACTTTCTACTGTATTTCACTTCCCTGTACTCTTTTATCAATCCAAGATCTGTATTTTGTCCCAGCTCTGATAAAAATTATTTCTTTTGTTTCGACTCAATTTTGTGCCCACATTTATTGCAATTTCATTGTTCTTATCTGCTCTGATTTGTCGTTCTTCATGGAGATTTGACTGTCTCACCTCATCTATTTCATTTTCTCTAGTTAGAGTGAATTTTGACTCAATCTCCTTTTGGATCCTACTCAAACCCGCTACCCAATAACCCTATACTATAAAACCCTAACCTAATTAACCCTAACCCAAAAACCTATCTACTGTTTTAACCTAATTACATAGCCGCCTACACCCCCATCTCCTTCTTCTCCTGTTCTCATCGAAACCCAACTCCATCCCGGTGCTCGTCGCCGCCTCGTCTCCCCATCATCGTCATCGTCTCTCCTAGCCCTTCGTCCTCATCCCTGTCTCCTCGACACCCCATTGTTGAGATGCCACCACCCCACCTCACTCTGCTATCAAACCCATCTTCGCCTTCGCCATTGAAACCCATCGTCGCCTTCACCCTGTGCTTCGACCTCGCCGTCAACCCATTAACCTCGTCGCTCTCCATTGTCAAATCCCCGAAGCTTCTCCCCACCATTGCTCCTTCATCCTCCTCTGTTCCGTCGTGAGACAGAGCACTCATCACCCTCGTCCTCCAAGCTTTACTGCCAGCACCGCCATCGCTTACGTCCCTTCCATCGTCTTCACACCCCTGTTGACCTCGCTTCCCATTGATAGCCTTCTCGACCGAAACCCATTGCCATTATCATCCTCCGACCATTTCTTCGTCATCCCCTCGCCATTGCCTCTACGACCTCCGTCTACTGCTCCACATTCGAGCCTCAACGCTGCCGTAAGTCGTCGCTTTCGCTGCCAGTCACCCCTCGCCAGCCGCTGCCGTGGTCGCTGTCCCCTCTCCCGCCAACACTTTCTCTCTTTATCGCAGTGAAGAAGAAGGGGGAATTGGTTAATTGAATCTCAGTCATCTGATCTCTCCACAATTCGGATCTCCATCTTGATCAGATCTGATCCCAGCCCTCCATCTTGATCAGATCTGATCTCGGCCGTCCAATCACCTTTGTGATTGGTATCTATGGTTGTTGTTGGATCTTGTTGCTGTTTGCTATTGTTCTTGCTACGTGCTTCGCACGCGCTTCGTATGTGCTTCGCCGCTCTATCGATCAACGCCTCATCCAATCAAGGCAAGTATCTTCTTGTACATTTCGTTTCTAGTACAATCTTTTCCATGAAAATACTGCAAGTAGATTGTAAATGTGACTCCTCTTTGTTTATCATTGATGATCTCATGTTTTGCCTTATTTATCACATGATCTAAGTGTCACAATCCTTTGTTGATACACTTGTTCACAACTAGTATAATTTTGATACATTTCATGCAAAAACGTCTTATTTGGTTTCTGTCCAGTCTTGAATTGCTGTTCCGACCCCGATGAATCTGAACTTGAGTTCTGAATATGAAACTTATCCCCGTATGTCTAGGTTACAACCCTTTCGACAGAATTGAATTCTGAGTTACGGTTTAGGAGATATCGCAGTTTTACTACTGTTGTGTCTGTACTCGCAGATTCATAAAAACTGCTGCACCACTTTGGTTTACAATTATTTTAAATATGCTACCAGTAAGTAAATGACTTGAAATTTTACATGCTAATACTGGACACCCTAGAGAACATTTCCTAATTTTCTTAGAATTAATTAATGAAGTTTCAAACCTGTTTCATATGTATAAACTCAGTTTTATTAATTCTAGCAGAACACAAATGCTGTATAGTTTGCTGTTTTGACATCAATTGCTACAACTTTTATGTGTCTTAATTATATGCGTTGGAACAGAGCAGAAGTCTAGTTTCTAGACCTTCTGACGGATCCACATTTTCATTCTTGTAGCGACGGGAATTGCAGTTTTGGTGCAGCAACGTCATGCTGTCCAGATTTGGAATTCTCGTCGTTCTTGATATTTTGATTTGTTTTAACCCTCGAACATGTATCCTACTTAGCCTAGACCTGTTCCATGTTTTCGATCATGTATACTTGGTCTGTTTCGCACACTTTCATGCTTGGTTGATAATAATAATAAATAACAAGCTGGAGTTTAAGGGAAAGACCATAGTAGTAGACAATATAGGTAAGTGTACTCGGAAGGGGGCCCGTGTTTCCCAGTACTTGGTTCATGAACTTGTTGTATCTTGAGCGTATTCATGAACCCATTACTTGGTTCATGAACTTGTTGTGCATTCATAAACCTTTGGTTGGTTCTTGAACTTGTTAGTGCATTCACGAAGTTGGTTCGTGAACTTGTTACATTATTTTTGTATTCATGAACCATGCTTGCTTAATACTTGATGTCTGAGTACACCGCCCTATAAAATTCACCACTAGGCCTAAACGTAACTGATTGTATGCAGCAACCATGTAGTAAAAGTATGGATGCATGAAGTGCTACCTAGATAGAATTAATCATTGGACTTAAGATTAACTAGTCACTTGTACACACTTGATACCCTACTTGAGACTTGTTTCTTGTTACTTGATACTTGTACGTGATACTTTTTTTTGATATATCGGATAGAGCCAAAAGGCTCCAGCCATCAAAAAATATATATATAAAAAACAGTTGAGATACAGAGATGATTACAATTGTTTACAAGCTGTAAAACAGAAATAAAAAAACCAAAATGAATACAAAAATCGGATGAGACGCACGCAAATAAGATATCTGCGAACACCGAGGAGGGAGACGGAGCAAACCGCCAGACTAACGACGCAACTAAGGCAGGAAAACACCCTGCCGCACCAAGGAGGAGGAAAGATGCCCACAAAGGCCCGCAACCGCAGGACCCAAAAAAACGCAAACGAACAGGAAGCTAGGGCCACCCTAAGCTTGATGACAGGAGCGAAAATTGTGGAAGACAATCAAAAGGCAAACCAAAAACTCAGGAGGCAAAACAGCCCCACACAATGGCACTAAGCACAACCTGCATAGAAAAGCCAGAGTGCCAACTCCGAGGCTGACAGAAAATGCCAAAACTCAGTTGTGCGCATGAGGAAAAGCCGACACTGAAGCTACTTTCTTAGCTAAAATACGCGCACTCACGCGAATTGGCACATTAGAATAAAGTTTCTTATTGTATTTTCTCTTAGCGGGGAGAGGATCGACTTCCGCTAGAGGGAGCGAAATCCTTCCAAGGAGTGGCAAGGTAGTGTCGCCTTTGTTTAGGCAAGAAGAGGGTGAGAGGCGACTGGACAAAACTGGCAAAGATATAGGAATGAAATTAGTTTGAAAAGAATAACGAGAAATGGAAGATACACCACGAAACGATTGGTGCACGATCCCAATCGAAGTACGTAACCAAGAATGGCAAGGCCCAAATGATTTACACAAAACAGACTTCTTATCCCGACTCAAACTCAAGAAAGGCCTCACAGCTTTAATATGGGGACAAGGCTGAAAACTGCCTGACCGAGAAAGGGAAACAAGTTTCGTGAAATCCGAGCGATCCTTAAACAGGGACGCAAAATTAGGATACTGAAGAGTAGCAAGAAAAGCATCATGAGAAACGGAAGAATTAGTGGGGTTAATAGGTGGATAAGGCACCACTACAGAGGAGCCCAACTCCGTTCCAGACTCAAGACTCCTCTTCCTCGCGAAGCATGTATAAAGCATGCACTTAAAGAGGGGATAAATAAGAAGGGAGAGACGTTTGGCCTGGAAAGTTCTAACCAAAACACAATCCTTATCCAGAATTGTACGAGATACTTGATACTTGATACTTGATACAACTACATGCACACTTGCCACTTGTTCTACTACTAGTACTTGTTGCCCAATCTTGTCACTTGAGTTGTCTTTCTTGCTAGCTAGTTTCTTGAATCTCACTACTTGTTGCATCCCTATTATATTATGTTATACATTCTTGATTCCATATCATGTTCCATATTTCTTGCACTTGTTTTCATACCCTTACTTGTACTATTTGCGGTCCTAACTTGTACTAAGGGTGTTTGTCTTTTTTTCTATTTTTCCCTTTTATATTTATATATACAGACTTTGGAGACGAGCTGCCTACTGGAATTGGTGAGAAGACCTCCTAGGCTTCGCTTGGGAAAATGACTTGCTTTAATTATTTTGTATTTGAGTTATTTATTTCTGTTGCTACTTAAAACTTGTAACAGGCTTGTAGTCCCGAAGTTTTCTTTCTTTTGATCCAGATCTTAAAATTATTAGGATATTTGTATTTGTTTCAAATGCTTTTCTGTTGATTAATAAATTATTCATGCATGCGTGGTTTAGTATATTCTTCTTATATTCTTGTTATGATGCTGAGTCGATCCTACACCTTATTGATGATGAAAATTATTCGCTGGGCTTCATCATGTCCACGTATTCCGTATTTTTGGGAAGCGGGGCGTGACAAAGGTGGTGGACAGCAGGAAACATCAGTTTTTCTATACCGCTATCGGATTGTCTCCAGATTAATTGTTGAGGAGACTCGCAGAGGCACAGGCCTAGACTAGGCCAATGGAAGAATGAAGAATAGGTTAGAGACTTCATGTATATGTCTCCAAGTGGGAGATTGTTGGGGTTTGTGGATCCAATACACGATAATAGGGTTGGAGAAGTCAGATGAGAAGGAGAGTCGAAGTGGGAGCAAGAGGTCAGAAGTGGTTTGAAGCTACAGGCAGAGTTGCGGTCGACCGCACGGTCGATCGCACCCCCCGACCGCCCTCCAGGCAAGTGTACGGTCGACCGCGCAGACGACCGTCCCGCTTTCTGACTCAATTCTGTAACTTGAAGAAGCGACCGGTCGACCGCGCAGTCGACCGTCCTACTCTCTGTTGGAACTCGTGCAGTCGAAGGAAAGAACCGGTCGACCGTCATGATGTTGCGGTCGACCGTCCCGACGCTGATTGATGAGCGGCTGAGATTAAAGTATGGAATCCTATATATATTGTATTGTGTACGATTTTAGGGTTAAGTAAAAAAAGAAAATAGAGATCTACAATCCGTCATTAAGAGAGAGAGAGATAGAGAGAAACCCTACACCTTGGTGGTGAGTTCTTGAGAGATTTATAAACCTAATCTTCATATTTCTAGTGGAAATCGCAGGAGTGCCTCTGCACGGGAAAGTAGCCATTATTTTGGGTGAACTTCGAAAAAAATTCGTGTGTTCTTATGTGTTGCTTTTTGTTGTTCTTTGTTCTCTTATTTTTGATTCTATTGTTCTTGTATCTCGTCGTCGTTGTTGAGTTTATTCCGCAGTTAGAATTAAACAAGAGAGAGAGAGGGGAGGGGAGGGAACGACGAAAGAGAGAGGGGGGGGACGGGATTGATGAGGAGAGAGGGGGGTCGGGTATGATGACAGAGAGAGAGAGCAGGGGGGAGAGCACGGGAAGAGAGGGAGAGAGCAAGGGGAAGAGAGAGAGACAGCGAGAACGGGAAGAGAGAGAGAGAGCCAGGGAGAGAGAGAGAGAGAGAATGGGGTATTTCGGGAAAGAGAGAGAGAGAGGGGGGGTTTGAAATTGTGGGCGGAAAAATATGTTTTGTAAGAATCAATCTGGGCCTTTCATTTTGAGAAAATTGAATGAGTAGTGCCACTTAATAGCTTTCTTTGTGTTTTATTATATAGATATATATATATATATATATATATATATATATATATATATATATATATATCGGGCCATTTAAGCTTAACTACCACCAACTAAACACATATACTTCAACAACCTTTTGTGATGTTTGAAGGCTTGTTAATTAGTATAAGGTCCTCTATCAATTCCTTCGGTACTTCTGTACTTTGGTAACCTTATCTCCCCCTTTGCAAGTAATACATATATTTTGGGATCCAACAACATGTAACTTTCATGAGTGCTCTTAGTAACGATATCCACCATCATGTGTCCACATTGCCTTTCCCTATCATGTGTAAACTTCTTTCAATTTCCTCCCATTTTGGAGGCACTAATGTTAAAGTGAAAGAAAGCTTATGCTTTCTGAATCCTTCCTTTGACAAAAAGTTCTTCTTTACCTACCTTTTTTCCCTTTATACTTGACTAGCATATAATACGGCCGAAAATACATATATACTGATATAATATACATTACATATATATATACATACATACATACGGGATAATACTCTGATATGTATTAGTTTCTTATAATATCAAGCCAGCGTGCATGACATGCTTCTTAGTTCTTACATAAACCTGATAAGAGACTTATCAACTGAAGACATCAAATCCAAAATCGAGTACTCTTGCATTACCTTATATAATTATTTCGTTTCTTTAAGGTTTTTTTAAAGTGTAAAAATGATCAACCTTTTATTGATCACCACTGAAGGTGTATATAAATGGAAGAAATTAAATTTTCCAAAAGTCAGATGCTTTAGAAAAAATTGAAACTCTCAAAATCAAATGAATAGAAGTCGACCGCAACAATATGAGAAAATATTCTTCAAATTCCCTTGACAATTCAAATGAAAATAAAAAAATGTTTGATGTAATTAAAATGCTTAATTAATTTAAAATTCCAAGATGGCACTGTTCTTATTATTGTTGGATATATTGGTATATTCTCTCTATATAAATATAGCACGTGCATATATGTAACACGTGTAATGAACGTACAATTGATTGGATATTGGAACGCGGGTTTGTGGGCTTATAACCCGATACCCAAACCAGTATTTAGAAATAAATACTGGCTTGTGATAGCAGTCTAGGTATTCCAATTTTGATACCTAGGGTGAATATCTCAAGCAACTTAGATCTAGAGATAAAACCCTAATTTCCAATTGCTAATTTCCTCACAGAATTTAACAATCTTGAGATATTTATTAATTTTTGTGAGATTAATTAAGGGGAATACCATTGGTTTTCTTCAATCCCGTCGGATCCCTCAGTACCCCCCGGATCACATCGGAACCCTAACGCCGATCGCGTCGCTGGGTCCCTCGCTCGCCGCACGCGTCGCTCGCCGCACGCGTCGCTCGCCGCACGCGTCGCTCGCCGCACGCGTCGCTCGCCGTACGCAACGCTCGGCGACCCGCTGCGAAGTCGGCCGCCCGTCGCGAGTCAGCAGGCGTCGAAGCCCACTGGGTCGCACCGGTCATCTCTCTCTCTTCTCCGATCGCAAGTCGCCGACTCCTTCTCTCTCTTCTTCGATCTGTGTGAAACCCTAATTGAAGAAGAAGAAGACAGTGAAGATCCTTTATCTCTCTCTTCTTCAAAATCTGTCTGTGGAATTTAATTGAAGAAGATCTACAGTGGACCCTAATTGAAGAAGAAGACAGTGAAGAGAATTCTTGTATCTCATCATCTGATCTGTTAAGACACACAGAAGGTGTTTGATGCTGGATCTCTTTGGCGCAGAATGCTTTGTTGTTTGGATTTGTTCCCAACAGAGATGAGTCTAATCAATTGAAGGGGAAGAGACAGTGAAAGATAAGTTCTTTAATTTCCTCGTATTAAATTCCTGTTAAATATTTTGCTATGTGCTGGAAGTTCAAAACACTCGTTCTAAAATTATGTTTTGAATTATAGAATTACTATGATGCTAAGTGGTTAAGTTCAAGACTGTTTTAATCACTTGTTTAAATTAAATACAAGTTGAACAGTTGTTTTGGCTATGTGCTAAAAACACAATATCTATTTTGATAAGTTAAACTGTATGTTGACTATAAAATTCGGATCTCCAATTAAATTGTTGCTAGAATTAGATTGTGCTAATAATTTGTTTAATTGGCTAATCTTTAACAATTTGATGAATGTAGGAACTTTAATATTACCTACAAATTGTGTATGTTGGAGACATGGATTTGCATCATGGTATGATAAGTCTGCACTACGCAGGCTTCTCCATCGAATTTGGAAAACCACTTCTAACTTGAAGTGTCGGTATGATCTACTTTAATTTTCTCAGTATTTTTCATGTGATAAATGTGTTAACGTTTTGTGCGTTTAATCATATGATTGAGAGTTTTAGATCATAGTTATTCTCACTCTGGAAAACTAGCATGTTTAGGATTGTTAAGTGCTTTATCATACTACGTGTATAGATATTTTGACAAATCCATTGTTTGCAGTTTGTGTGAGATTACATATTTGCCTCTCTAAAATTTAAAATAAAATAAAATTGTATAAGATGTATAACAAATGTCTGTAACTTAGGAGAGAGCATCTCTTAATGTAGAATATGACTCTACTAGTTACGTTGTGTTCCATCTCGTTCGTTGTACTGTGTGTGCAAAGTTGAATTATAATATACTAGTCATTATCTCATTTAGCGTTATGAAGATGATGAAGAACGAGTAAAGGAAAGAATTGTTTGCTCAATGTGTTTGAGCTAGTGGACATTGTTAGAACCATTAGAGAAAGCAAATAATTTTTGAAAAATGTGATAGAGTAATTTTGTATTAACTCTTATACAGTTCATATATTGTCAATCGTATGTATAAGTTGAGTTTAACAAATGAGACAATTAATAATAATAGTTCTAATTGTGTTCTTAAACATAGCATAATTGGCTAAGTTTTGAGAACTATATATTCAATTGTTTGCGAGGAAATGTGATCTAATTATCAAAACTGGGGGGAAATGGAGTTAAAAGCTATTGAGTCAAAGCTTTAACATCCAAGTTGTTTTGAAATTTAGAATCACTATGAACTATATATTAAATTGTTTGTTCTTGTTAAAACTCATAGCCTTACTAAATGACACTCCATTAAAATATGACAAATATGAAAGTTGTGCTCAGATTATAATCACTAGAAAATCATTTAGTTTGGTCTCTAGGAGCACACAACTTCTTGAGTCAGTACATTCTGATATTTGTGATCTCAGTAGCTTTGTGAATAAATGAGACGATTGTTGGTCAGAAGTATTTAATCGCTTTTGTAGATGATTAATATAAGTCTGTCATGTATATAAAGAATGAAGCACTTGTTATTCTTAATGAATTAAAAATCATCGTTAAATGCTAAAAATCAAGGGTTCAGATTTAATAGAGGTGGTGAATATGTTTTAACAACTTTAGAGAAGTTTGCATTGGGCATAATCTCTAGAGCACTCTACTTACAACAGTCAAACGGTATTGATAAAAGTTAGAATCAAACACTTAGTGAAATGTTGAATTCTATATTATTGACTGTTGTTTGTCTTGTGTAATCATGAGTGATGTTGTATTGTTAATCATATCTTTAATGTGTTACTACACTCTAAATTGAATACACCTTGTAAATCATAGTATGAAAACACAAACAGTTTTGTTAAAGTGAAAATTTGTGTTGTGATACTTTTGTTAGAGTACATGACCCTAGAAGGCCTAAAGTAGAACCTACAACAAATATTTGTGTGTTTAGAAAGTGCAGAATGTAGCTCTGTGGACAGATGTTGGATCTATCTAATTTGTGTTAGAAGAATCTAGACTTGCAAAGTTTTTTGAGGATATGTTCATCAAAGATAAATGTATGAAATAATCTAGTCCTACAGACATGTTCAATGATTCATTGTTGGAATCAAGAACTAGCCTTACTGACACTTGAAAAACTTGAATGACAAATGAGCTAAGAAGAGTCTTTAGTAGACAATGAGATGATTCTGTGTCATACAATAATACTTTAATTTAGTTGATCTGCCGAAAGGGGCTAAACTATAGTAAGTAAGTGGGGTTTTGTAGAAGAAACTTAATTTTGATTGTTCAGTAGCAATTTTAATGCTTTTTAGTAGCTAACAGATTGACTGAGAAAAATGGAGTAGATTTATTTGATGTCTACTCACATGTCTGTCATATTGCTACAATAAGTATTCTTCTTACCCTTACATCTATTGAAAATTTTGTCATTCATAAAGGATAATTAAAAGGCTTTGTACTTGATGTTCTGTACTGGAAAGTTTTGAACTAATATGTTTAGTGAACAAGATTTACAATTTAGTAAAATCATTGTTTATTCTTAAAACATGTATAGCCAACGAATAAATAATTTGACAAATTTTTGAAAGAGCCTAGTATATGAATCAAGTAATTCAGATCAGTGCCTTCAACTTTGTAGTGTGTCAAATATAGTGGCTATTAATTACTTGTTCTGTTGATATGAATGTTCTTGGAAGTGACCTCTTTATTACAAATGAAGTTAAAATTGTGCTATCCAAAGAATTCAACATGAAAACCTAGGTAATGTGGACACCATAGGTATAAGGGTGAGTTTTCAGTTGGCAAGGGATAACTCTTAGTCAAACTCATCAAATCAAAATGTGTTTCAAAAGTGGGGATATAGTGATTGAAAGAAAGTGTGTTTTGAAACACCTTATGATTATGATAAAAGGTTGACACCTAATGATGGTGCAACTATGAGACAGGTAGATCATTCTAAAGGAATTGACAGTCTCATGTATACAAAGATCTGCACTAGAATAGACATAGCCCTTGAGGTAGGTATGATCTGCAGATTCACTAATAATCCCATACACATTTGAGTGCCCTTAAGAGGCAAATGAGATACCTGAGTGGTATTCAAGAGTTTGCTTTGTGCTACTCTAGTCATTCTTCGAATGAATGACTGACCTGATGCATTATGATGCTCAGAATTTAGTGAAAGTCGATAACTAGTAGATATGTGTTTACACTAGGAGAAACAGAAATGTTATGGAAACAAAAGCAAACAGGCACTGTGCAATCATCCATGAAATCAGACCTCTATGTGTAATCCTCTGCAGGGGAAAAGGCTGAGTGGATTGAAGAAATTGTTGCTAGTTATCCATTAAGAAGTTTAAGTAACTATCTAATTCTGTTATGCGACTATCAAGCTACAATGCACTGTAGCTCATAACTCACTTTATAATAGTAAGAGGAGTATATTAAGGCTGAAAGAAGCCTAGTTAAACTTTCTCATAGATAAAGTGCAATTGCGACAAGTATGGCTAAAGCTCTTGCTAAGAGACTTGAAAGTGATCTAATTATCAAAACTGTGGGGGAAAGTGGAGTTAAAAGCTATTGAGTAAAAAGCTTTAACATCCAAGTTGTTTTGAAATTTAGAATCCAATTGGAGCCATAGAGAAGTTCAAACTTAAGCATCAATTTTAGGCAGTTGACATGTTTTAGATAATTTTGATGATTCGACATAAATTTCACAAATATATAATGTCATTCCAATTTTGATGGTATTATATATCTAGGAAATTTACTTAGAATAATCATATTATTCCAATACGAAACATGAAAACTTGTCGATGTGTTTCCGATGATTAAATTGTCCTAAATATCATTCCAATTTTGATGATATGTCTTTTATGGTTACATGTTTCATTCCAATTTTGATGATTCAATGTTAAACCATGATTGAAACGGCAGTCTTTTCATTCCAATATGAAACATAGTATGGTTCTTGTGTAGAAACTATAAAGTTCATGTACTTTATTTATTAAAGATACTTGATTGTGATGCTTGCGTTACATTTTTGCTAAGCTAATTATGAAATGTACTAAGTTCTTTTGTGGAACTAGATACTTTGTGAAATATGTTGGAATTCTTAGAGATGTGTCTCTTGATATTCTTGTTTTCAATAAGCTAGCAAAGATGGAGGAGTTGAATCTGTCAACATAGTTTTCAAAAAATAATGATTTGCTCAAAATGGAGGAGTAAACATAAAGCAGTGTGCAAGGATAGAATTTCAATTTATTTCTTTTGAGAATAAATTAGTCACTTGCTTGGTAAAACTTCTGTTGAGTTTAAGACTCTTGTGATCATGAGCTTAAAACTCATATTTTGTTCTTGAAGTTTATTTGCTTTGTTTGATTTTGAAACTATGACAGATTATTCCAGTTGGTTTAGTCTTTGTGAACTATTCTGAATTGGATATGGTTTGAAACTATTTAATTATATTGGTTTAGTCTTAATTGAACTATTCAGTTTATAATTTTATTGGTTCTCATGAAACTATACCTTTATGATGCTTTTCCTTTATGGATTGCTATCAGCCAGTCAGTTGTATACTGATCTGATGAGATAATCCTGTACTTTATATATTGAGAATATAGGAGGAGATTGTTGGATATATTGGTATATTCTCTCTATATAAATATAGCACGTGCATATGTGTAACACGTGTAATGAACGTACAATTGATTGGATATTGGAACGCGGGTTTGTGGGCTTATAACCCGATACCCAAACCAGTATTTAGAAATAAATACTGGCTTGTGATAGCAGTCTAGGTATTCCAATTTTGATACCTAGGGTGAATATCTCAAGCAACTTAGATCTAGAGATAAAACCCTAATTCCCAATTGCTAATTTCCTCACAGAATTTAACAATTATTTGGGTCCATGCATACACACTCAGTCCACATTATTTTGCTAGTGGCTTCCCTTCAAAGCAATACTTAGAGAATAAATGAGACATATAGTTCTCCAAATTAATCAGTAGTTGACCTAACAAATCTCACCACCTTTTCACTCAATATCATATATATATATATATATATATATATATCATATCATGCACCTAAATTCAACTACTTTTCATAGTTGGTGAATTGGATGTTTCCATTTCCTACTAGCTCTCTTGCTTCTTTAATCTTCTCCTACTTCTTTAACAAAAAGAATTACTTAAAAACACCCTCTTTAATCGAAAGCCAACTGCTATCACTAGCTAATTGCATGGGTTTTTCTAATTAGGGTTTGAATTAATGCAAGACAAATGCAACAACTGCTTCGCCCTCTTCACCAAACTTCACCAAATTTGTGTATAATTAAAGAACTACGATATAAGTTATCTTTCGTTGTTTTATTTTGGGGACCATAATAAAGAAGAAAATGCCTAGATAATCTATTGTTTTTATACCAACGATCACCTGATTTCTTCAATTAAGCGATGAAATTTTGCTTTTATAGTTGCAACCGTATGAAGTTCGAACTAAAACTATTATAAAAATTTATTTGAGCCAGCAACGCCCTCTTGAAAACCCTACTTATTATATACGTCATTATTCGAGCAGGACATTTGTACAGTTTCATGTTTGTTTGTTTTTTTTTTTTTTTTAAATAAACGGATAGAGTCGAAAGACTCCAGCCTAATAAAATATATTAATAAGGAGCTTGGAGCTGTACAATCACGAGAATAGCCAGTTTACAAGATGTAGAATTGAAAAAAACAAAAGAATATACAGCAGAGACGACGGGAGCATATATACACAGCAAAAAGGAGTACAACAAACACACAAAAAAGCAGTCAAAGCAGGCCCACGACAGAAACACTCAACCAAGCCGGGTGACGGAAGCTAACGATCGCCGCCGAAAGGAACGTGGACCGCCATCACCGAAACCCCAAAAGCTCAGAAGAACTGAACAAACAAACGCAACGAAAGGAAGACGAAACGATCATAATAAAGGAATCCGTAGAGTGAAGAGTAAAGAAGAGAAAGAAAGGCAGAAAAACGAAAGTAAGCCACAGACAGAGCACAAACAGAGGAGTAGAGCAGAGAATAGGAATGACCATAGAAAAAAGACTACAGCTGCATTACCAGAGCCAAAGAACATGCTCTGAATACATCAAGGACCAAAGGAAGAAATTCAAGTACTAGAAGAAACGGCTAAATGAACAAAAAAAAAAACCCAACAAAGAGCCCACTCACATCAGCGCAGGAGTCACTAACTCCCAAGCTGGAAATGTGACTCATACCTAGCAACCGCCCAACAACAAGGGCAGAGAGAGAGAGAGCCACCACCACATCTGGGAATAGAGATGCCCTCCAAAAGGAACAAGGGGGAAATATCGCCTGAAATTAGGATTGATGTGCAAGAAGCAACAAACAACCAAGGCATCAAAGCAAATAAGGACCAGACAATAACAATCAAACTACAAGCAAGCAACTACCACAACAGCCAACGGAGCAAACCAAAAGGCCACCTCCAGAACAAAAATAAACACAAGTAAAAGGGCCCCACCCAACCAAAAGGTAACAACCATAGAATATAACATAACTGTTCAACTTAGAAGGAAAAACATAGGAATACAGAAGGTGCATAAGACTGGATACAAGCACAGGTGCCATGAGCAACAGGGGATGCATTAGACAGATAGCACCAAAAAAAGGTAAGAGAAAATAGTAGTGGAGAAACCAGACGATTGCTCTATGTTAAACCTGGCTCGAAAGGAAACGTGCTCCATCAAGCAGTACCAAAATAGGATTGAGGCCAAAAGAAACCCGTGGAAAATGCGGTAGTTACTTCTGCAAGAGAGAAAACAGAGCCTGGTAGAAGAGAAAGCATAAGCAATAAAAACAAAATAAGCATAGAAAATAAAAGACAACACTGAGGAAAGAAGGTGAAAATTTAGAGTAGGGTAATCGAAAAGTCATGGTTCGAGTAAAAAAATACGCTTCATCAAGATTCTGCATATGAAAAATCCGTGAATTGGAGGAATTAAGAGTAGAAGCCCAGAATTTATTGAAAAAGATGAAATCTTCCATTATAGAAATAAGCGACTTCATAGAATTAGAGAAGATCCTATTGTTACGCTCTCCCCAAATAAGCCAAATAAGGGCCATCATCGCTAAATCCCAAGAGGGTCTAAACACTTTGCTGACATGATGTTGCCTCCAAGAGCTCCACCACAGAGGGATGGAGGATGGCATGCTTTGGACACACCAAGCACTTATACTAAGAGCCCAAAATGGACGGATGAAAGAGCAGTTAAGGAATAAGTGTTGGGCATCCTCATCCTCGGCGAGACAGAAGGGGCACTTTTGTTCTAGGGCCATATATCTGTGGTTGAGAGCTACCACCGTCGGAACCTTTTTGTGGATAGTCAACCAAGTAAGAATTTTCACTTGAAGGGGGGCAATACAGCCCTAAATAGTTTTGGAGAAAGGGGAAGTAACTCCCCCGGAATTGAGGAAATTATAGAAAGACTTGACCGTATAGGAGCTAGAACCGGTCCACCACCACGAAATACAATCATGAGGATGCCAGTTGTATGCACGTAAAAGTGCACGAAGTCTGTGATATTGAGGGAAAAAGGCATGAGGAAGAGCGCGCTTAAAAGGGATATGCCACACCCTACGACTGTTGGATAAGACGAAATACTTGTTAACAGTAGAATGTGGGTTGGAAGCGATTGAAAATAATTGGGAGAACTCGGAGCCAATTATGATGTTACCCAACCATAAATCCATCCAAAATTTAACTGATGCCCCTAACCCACAAAGTTTGCGCACACCGCATTTAAACGGTTGAAGAACCTTCCACACCCCTTTCCAAAAGGGCGATGCGGAGGAAGAGATAACCCTGTGCAAATCCCAAATAGGATGATGCCGGTGGTATTTACGGATCACTAACTTACTCCACGAGCAATCCTGAGACTGGAGGGACTTCCATAGCCATTTTACCGAGAAGGGCTAAGTTTTGATTCCTAAGATTAAGAATGCCCAGCCCTCCTTCTAGTTTGGACTTGCAGATCAATTCCCACTTGCAAAGGTGCTTGCCCGCTTTATAAGTGGAAGATCCAGACCAGAAAAAGTTCCTTCTAATCTTGTCGATCCACTGGATAACCCAGGAAGGAACGTAGAAAAAGGACATCATACACAAAGGGATAAATGATAGAACTGAATTAACAAGTACTAGTCTACCGCCTCTTGAAAGATGACGGCCAGACCAGACATTAAGTCTAGATTCGATCTTATCGATCATAGGAATTCAGTCGTTTTTTGAAGTTTACCCCATCTTAGAGGGATACCAAGATAAGAAATAGGGAAAGAAGTGGAAGAACAATTAAAGAAAAGTGAAATCTGAGCCTGACGATCGTTGGACCCACCAATCCAGAGAACCGATGTTTTGCTGAAATTGATAGATAAACCGGAAGCCTCTTCGAAAAGGTAAAGAAGAAGCTTAAGATTATGCAGAGTGATCCCATTAGGTTTAGCAAAGATAATAGTGTCATCTGCATACTGCAGATTGAGAACCCCTCAGAACCCTGGGAAACCACCAAGACCTTCAATAATGTTGGCTTCCCACGCTCTAAGGAGCATCCTGCTGAAAACATCTACCACCAGAGTGAAGAGAAGAGATGAGATAGGATCGCCTTGGCGGAGATCCCTCTTATATTTAAATTTTTTACCTTCAATACCATTTATAATGATGGAGGACGTCCCGGCGAAAAGACTGGACTTAATCCAAAATATCCTCCTTGGACCGAATCCACGGTGCAAAAGGATCTCAAAAAGGAAGTCCCACTTGACTTTGTCGTAAGCTTTCTCAAAGTCTAATTTGAGGAGAATACCCTCAGACTTAGAAGCGTGACAACCGGAGATAATCTCTTGAGCGTAAGCAACGCTATCTAAGATAAAATGATCTTTAATAAAACCGGATTGAACTGGGTCAATCAGAGAAAAGATATTTGATTTAAGACAGTTAGAGAGAACCTTCTTAATGATTTTGAATAAAGAGTTGAGGAGGCTAATAGGCCTGAAGGCCGACAATTTGTTAACTCCAATCATTTTGGGGATGAGGACAATGTGGGCATAATTGATCCTGTCAAAAAAGAATTGGCCATTGTAAAGGTCGGAGAACATGGAGAACAGATCATCCTTAAGCCATTCCCAAAACTTTTGGAAGAAAAGAGCCAGGAAACCGTCCGGGCCAGAGGCAAAGTCACTACGAGATAAGAAAACGGCAATCTTAATCTCATCAAGTGTAAAAAGGGAGTCAAGGGACGATAAGTCATGCTGCTCATTCCCATAGAGATAATTCCGATCAAGATGAATGGAACGGTTCCCAGTCGAATCCATAAGGTTCTTAAAAAAAGGAGAAAAGCGGCATGGAAATCAGTAGTAGTGTTAAGGTCCACATTCCCCTCAACAATGGAATATATATGATTACACCTCTGACGCTGAGAAGCGAAACTATGAAAGAAAGACGTATTCCCATCCCCCTCACGTAACCATTTAATTTTAGCTCTATGGGCCCATTTGATATGGTCCTGGTAGAGGAGGGAGTTATACTCTTTTTTGCACTCAGAACGATTGTTCCGGCAAGAGTCGGAAATGGGACCCAATTCCTCTTGACAGTCAATAGAATGAATAACTAACAGAAGAT
Source organism: Hemerocallis citrina (assembly GCA_017893485.1). NCBI lineage: Eukaryota > Viridiplantae > Streptophyta > Magnoliopsida > Asparagales > Asphodelaceae > Hemerocallis > Hemerocallis citrina. Next base: position 156,938 of record JACEHZ010000284.1, read on the forward strand.
GATTTTTAATGGCTTGGGAGTTAGCAAATCTTTGTTTCCGCCAAATTTTGCAACCATATTTAAATGCATGAAGCTTAAGAATAACGCTTCCTAGACCGTGGGATCCCGTAACCGCGGAAAGGTAATTAATAATGAGGTTTACAAAAATTTGGTTTTCCAACCAGAATTTCTCAAAACAAAATTTAAAAGGCTTGAAAAAATTGAAATTAGAATGAAACGCAATAGGGACATGATCCGAACAAGGGTTCAGAAGCGCCTGCACAAAAGAATTATGGAAGGTAGAGATCTAGTCCTGAGAAACGAGGAAACGGTCTAATTTGGCCATAGAAGGTAGCAGTTGCATATTGGACCAAGTAAAAGATCTACCGCTAATAGGTAGGTTGGAAAGATGAAGGGACCGAATGCAATCATTAAAAAAATAGAGTCGTGCAGCCTAGAGCCACTACCCGATCTTTCGTGACGAAAACGGGTGACGTTGAAGTCACCACAAAAGATCCACAAACCGGTAATACTTCCAGCAACAGACATAAATTCTACCCCGAATTCGGAGCGGGGATTGGCTGTAGAGGGACCGTATAACGAAACAATGGTGACGTTCCGATTGAATTTGATCCAGTGAAGGGTAACAACTAGAAAGAATTTAAGACGATGGACTGAAATGAGTTGGTAAAGAGAAGATTTGAAACCTAGAATAATACCCCCGCCAGAATGGTTAGCATCAAGACTAACCCACTGGGTAATAAGGTTCCTCCCCAGCTTGCGAGTAATGACGGGGGACAAAGAATTAAGCTTGGTTTCTTGGATGGAAATTACGTCACAATGGCTAGAGGAGAGCAACTGAAGAATAGCTTCTTGTTTAGGGGTGCTACCCAACCCTCAAATGTTCCAAGAGATGTTAATCATAATTCCTTTGGAACTCACAAGCTCTAGCCATTTCTAATTGGCGAATACTACCAAAAGGATCAACCTTATCGTTATCTACTACGACTCCCATATGAGAGGCTAAGTGGTACATATCGACAGTTGAGAGGGAATCAAAATGGACCTGATAGATCGATCCCAGATTCTCACAAACCGGATTATCCGCTTGGAACAGCAGAATCTCCAGGTTACGGATCTGAGCCGCAAGGGAAGCCTTAGACCGGGGAGATAAGTGAGAGTCATTCTTGGCTCTTAAACGAGCATTAGAGTGAATGAACGTAACCGAGCTCCTTTTTTTCCCCAGAATTCCGACATATAGGGGATGAAGAAATGGAAGACTGAACAGAAACTTCTGAAGATTCGGCACGACCAGGTTCGAGAACCATAGTTTCAAGCACTGAGTCCATATCATCACATGTCGACCGAGTCGGTTAGATGGGGACATCAGAAATTAAGGAAATGGGGTGAAGGGGGGAACCAGAAGCCTTAGTCAGTAAAATAAGGCAAGAAACCACTCCATTAAAAGGTTCGCACATAACAAAAGCAATGCAAAATTTCAGACAATTGTAAACTTGCAAAGTTGGAGCAGGGGAAAAATTGACCAAGGAGATAGAAAGAGTACAATCGAGCGCTAACTGTGCTCAATAAGAATTAGGGGAAACAATGGTAGAAACAGCATGTAAAGGAACGGAGAAGAGTACCTTGCACCCGGGGTGTGGCTGCGATAATTCCTTCTCCTCGTCAGTAAGAAGGCTGTCAACATCTACCCAGGTCGGAGCAATTTGCTTAGGAGCCTTAGAGGATTTAGCAACAGTAGGTACGCCAACCAATTTGGAGGAGGAGGAAGGTTGAGGGACGATTTGGAATTTATCCCAATCACCAAAGAAGTGCGGGTTAACCGACCAATCGGGCCACTTGCTAGAAGGGGCAGCATCGGAAGGAATAGAAGCAACAGTTGGAGGCTGGAGCTCTGCCAAAAAAGAAGAGGAAACAGTCGGCAGAGGACATGCTGTAGACGAGGACGAAAGCTGGCTGGAAGGAGCATGAGATGTTGTAGAAGAGAGAGTCGGGTTAATCCACACCAGGTTGGGAGCCTTTGAAGGTGAAAGTAAAGCGGGAGCCGCAGAAGCATGGATGCGAGGAAAGTGGAATTTCCACTTAGTGCGAGTCCCTCCCGTGGTCGCGCTCTTGCTATGACCCAGGAGCTTAGGGTGCACGGGGTTGGGATTAGAAGAGGTCCTGATATGGCTAAAAATGGGGTTAAATCGGAACCGTCCAGATTGGGCACGAATCTTGAAGCTCAGGGGTAAAACGGTAATTTCACATACAGATGGGTTCTAAACGGGTACTGGGTCTCCTTCTCACAGACCCAACACCCCACAAACGGATCCACTCCGTCTGGGTACGGGTCCCGACCCAAAACAGACCCAGATCAGCAAGAGGAAAATTAGGGTCACTGATCTGACTGGATTAACGGGCCTGATTTGCTCTCACCGGGAATCAAGGGCCAGTTTCCTAAACAGATTGGGAGGATTTTTCTCCTGACAGTTACACAGGAAATCAAGCCCTTAATCACTCCTCTGGCGACTATAAATACCTCCCCCCTACTACTGTGACCAGGTAATCACTCTTTTTCCACCTTAAGCTCTTTCATAATCACCACTGGTTACTGACAAGAGCGTCGGAGGGTGCATCGCCGGAATCAACCCCGGTGTATCGCACTTCCTTGCAGGTTGCGGCAGGAATCAGAAGGCTTGGATCTGCTATTCAGGTTTTTCTCGAACTCACAAATCTCATCTGTTTACCCCCACACCGGAATCAGCGGTAACAGTTTGGCGCCGTCTGTGGGAAAAACCACACGAACAGCCTCCGCCTCTTCCTTGTCTTCTAACCCTTCTCCAACCATGCCTCCAAAGAGGGTCAGATCTAGAGGGTCCAACCGCGGACCCAATCCCACTGATCAGCCAGAGGAAGTCCCCGTCCATCCCGCTCCACAGCCTGAACAACTTCCTCCCCCGGTCCAACAGGGCCAGCCTCCTCTTCCCAAACAACAACCCCCCAATGGTCCTACTGGCCATAACGGGCGGAGGCAGAAGCAACCCCTCCACCCAGACCATGTCTCGGTTCACAATGCCTCCTCGGATTCAATGGCTTCTCATCACCCAGACCTCCGCAACACCATTCTGAACTGCCAAAAGGATGAGGACCTTCGCACCCACCTAGATGAGAGGCGGGCCCGTGAGGGAGCCTCCCGCCAGCATCATGGTGAGCGATCTCCTCATCGCCGAGACAGTAGGAGGTCTCCGGATCGAAGGGGTCGGGCGGAATCTCCCGAGCGCCGTAGGAGGAAGCCACATTCCCCCGCGGATCGGCATCATCCGAGGAACAATGAGGCACCTATAACTCGTGCTGAGTTTCTACAATTCCAGGAGACTGTGTTGCAGGCCCTCAACCTTCGCCCCAACAACCATAATGCCCAGAGGGTTCCAACACCCCCGCGGGTTCCCAGTCCTCGTCACCGATCCAGAAGTCCTCTCCCGGCTCCCAGTAGCCAGCAGCACCCCTATAGTCCTCGCCGATCCCAGGACTACCGACGCTGCAGTCCCCGCTCCCCTTCCTATGAAGAAGAGTCTCGGGGATCGTTTGATTACCAACGAAAGGACGATGCCCTCTACCGTCGTCTCCACGAGGTGGAGAGGCGCATCGGGCGCATGGACAAAGAGGAGGAGTCGAGAGCAGGGACCGTCCGCCCCAGCAGACCCCCTTCTCTCGGACAATCATGGAGGCCCCCATACCGAGGGGTTTCAAACCTCCGCAGTTTGAAACGTACTCTGGGGAGTCCGACCCAGTTGATCAGGTCGAAAGCTTCAAGACCTTAATGCTGATCCATCAAGCTTCCGACGCCATGCTCTGCAAGACCTTCCCCTCCACCCTCAGGGGGTCGGCTCGGGAATGGTACTCTAGGCTCGCTCCCTCTTCCATCTTCTCGTTCGAGCAGTTCGAAACGCTCTTCATAACTCACTTTGTGATTAGCAGGCGAGCTGAGAAGACGAGCCTCTCTCTACTCATCCGGCGACAGGAGAGGGGAGAAAAGCTGAGGGATTATGTAAGGAGATTCACCGCAGAGGTCAGGTCTATCGCCTCCCTAGACCAGTCAGTGGCGACCGTTGCGTTCCAGTCGAACGTCCTCAACTCCAACCTCCGGTCGTCCCTCGCCAAGAAGCCCCCGCACAACTTCGTCGATCTCCTCCGAAGGTGCGAGAAGTACATTCGGGCGGAGGAGGCCGAGTGCCTCCCGAATTTCGGAGGATCCGCCTCCGGATCAAAGAGGAAGACGACAGAGGAGGAGGGGTCCAAAAAGTTGCAGAAGGACAATAGCGACCAGCGCCGTCCTCCCCCCAGGTTCGAGAAGTTCACTCCCCTCACCACCAATGTCTCCACCATCCTGATGGAAGTGGAGAAAGAAGGAGTCATACCTCCGGCTCCGAGAATGAACACCCCGGCCAAGAGGAGGAACAAAGAGAAATGGTGCCGTTACCACCGGGACCACGGCCATGACACCAACGACTGCCAGGCGTTGAAAAATGAGATAGAGGCCCTCATCCAGAGGGGGCAGTTGGCCAAATTCGTAAAGGCAAATGATCGGGCGGATCGCAACACTCCTCCGCCTCGGGGGGCTAACAAGCGCTCCGAGCGGCGCGATGAGACCCCCGAGTTCGAGGAAGAACGAGTTCTGCACCTCATCCACGGAGGCCCCATGGGAGGCTCCTCCAACTCCTCTCGGAAGGCCTTCGTCCGAGAGGTCAACTCAGTTCACAGCACCCCTCCTCCTAAAGGCCTCGGCGTCCCAGTGACTTTCTCCGATGAAGACCTCGAAGGGGTCCGAACTCCCCACTGCGACGCCCTCGTCATCGACCTTTGCATGGCAAACTTCAAGGTGCAGAGGGTCCTGGTAGACAACGGGAGCTCGGTGAACATCCTCTTCCTCTCGGCCTTCTGAAGGCTGCAGCTGTCTCGGGACCGTCTCAAGCCGGCCGGTTACACGCTCCACGGGTTCACGGGGGTACCAGTAACTGTCGAGGGGGTTATAACCCTAGACGTAACTGCTGGGAAGACCCCTACTACCCGAACCGAGCCGATGGACTTTATGGTCGTCGACGTCCCGGCCGCGTATAATGTCATCCTAGGCCGACCCGGCCTAGCTGCCCTTGAAGCTGTCCCTTCAGCGTACCACCTTAAAATGAAGTTCCCCACTCGGTTGGGAGTGGGAGAAGTCAGGGGCAGCCAAGAGACGGCTCGGAAGTGCTACATGACTTCCACGGGGGGTCTGGTGCTCTCCCTCGAGACCCTAGAGATTCCCGAGCCAAATGTCTGACCCACGTCCGAGCCAGCGGACGAATTGGAAGAAGTACTCTTTTCGGACGAGGACCCGAGTCGAAAGTTCCTCATCAGCAAGTCCTTACCGACTGCACTATGTTCCGACTTGGCGCAATGCATCCGGGATAACCGCGACCTGTTTGCTTGGTCAGCTGCGGATATGCCCGGGATTTCCGAGGAGCTGCTAGTCCACCGCCTAAGTGTCGAACCAGGGTGCAAACTGGTTCAGCAGAAGAGGCGAAAATTCGCTTCCGAGCGACAGCAGGCCATCAAGGAGGAGGTGGATAAACTCTTAAAGGCTCGGTTCATACAGGAGGTGAACTACCCCGAGTGGCTCTCCAATGTTGTAATGGTCAAGAAGTCCAATGGCTCTTGGAGGATATGCATCGACTTCACCGATCTAAATAAGGCGTGTCCGAAAGATCCATTCCCTCTCCCAAATATCGACACACTCATTGATGCCACCTAGGGCCATGACCTCCTCAGCTTCATGGATGCCTTCTCCGGCTATAATCAGATCCGAATGTTCCCTCCGGATATTCCGAAGACGTCCTTCATTACCGACCAGGGCCTCTACTGCTACAAAGTCATGCCGTTCGGATTGAAGAACGCTGGAGCCACCTACCAGCGCCTCGTCAACAAGGTCTTCCAAAGCCAAATAGGCCGCAACATGGAAGTGTACGTCGACGACATGCTCATCAAGAGCATCCGGGGTACCGACCACGTGGCCGACCTCCAGGAGGCATTCGGCGTATTGAGGAGGCACAACATGCAGCTTAATCCGAACAAGTGTGCGTTCGGGGTCTCTTCGGGAAAGTTCCTCGGCTTCATGGTGAGCCAGCGAGGGATCGAAGCAAATCCCGAGAAGATCAAAGCCATACTGGACATGGCCCCGCCCCGGAACGTCAAGGAGGTGCAGAAGCTTACAGGTTGGCTCGCCGCTATTGGCCGGTTCCTTTCGAAGTCTGGGGAAAAGTGCCTCCCTTTCTTCAAGGCTCTCAGGGGGGCTAAGGGTTTTGAATGGGGCCCACCACAACAGGAGTCGTTCGACCAACTGAAGGCCTACTTGGTGAACCCTCCTCTGCTCAGCAAACCCGTTCCGGGGGAGACCCTCTTCGTCTACTTAGCCGCTTCCGAGCAGACCCTAAGTGCTGTGTTGGTGAGGGAAGAAGACCGGGCTCAGAGGCCAATTTACTATGTGAGCAAAGTGCTTCGGGATGCTGAGCTCCGCTATCCGAAGATAGAGAAGATGGCCTACGCCCTGGTCATGGCGGCAAGGAAGTTCCGTCCATACTTTCAGTCCCACTCGGTTGTGGTCCTCACCGACCAACCGCTGAAGCAGATCCTCCACAAGCCCGAAACCTCGGGCCGGCAAATGAAGTGGTCCATAGAGCTAAGCCAACATGACATCTCCTACCAACCTCGGACTGCAATCAAAGCTCAGGCCCTCGCCGACTTCATCGTCGAGTCCACCATTCCCGAGGTCAGCCACATCCCGAACGGACCCCCCATTTGGACAGTTTTCGTGGACGGGTCCTCCTGCAACGAGGGTAGCGGTGCCGGTATCATCCTGAACGGACCCGATGACTTCATCCTCCAGTATGCCCTCCGCATGAACTTCAAGGCCTCAAACAACGAGGCGGAGTATGAGGCACTTATCGCGGGCCTCGGACTTGCCCGGAGTGCCGGGGTGCAGCGCCTCCGAGTCCATAGTGACTCCCAGCTAGTTGTAAAACAAGTCTTGGGTGAGTACGAGGAGCGAGACGAGCGGATGGCGAAGTACCTCGCCAAGGTCCAAGCCCTCATGAGCCGGTTCGAAGAGGCACTCATCCAACGAGTCCCTCGTGAGGAGAATTCACAGGCCGATGCCCTCTCCAAGTTGGCCTCATCCTCCCTCCAAGGTCTCGAGCAGACCGTTTTGATCGAGGTCCTCTCAAGGCCAAGCATAGAATACGAGACATCCGGCTCGGTGGAGTCATTGCCGGTCCTCCTGCAAGATAATTGGATGAAGCCGTTGGTGGAGTTCTAAAAGGACGGACTCCTCCCCGAGGACCCCAAAGAAGCACGCCGAGTCAGAACCAGGGCCGAGCGGTATGTCTTGATCGAGGGTATCTTATACAAGCGCTCCTTCTCGCAAATTGACGGCTGACCATACCTAAGGTGCCTCTCCCCAGAATAGGCCGACTATGCCTTACAGGAGCTCCACGAAGGCATCGGCGGAGCACATTTAGGGTCTAGGTCTTTGGCTCGGAAGGCTCTGAATTACGGATACTTCTGGCCGACTCTCCTTCAAGATGCCGAGCGACACGTTCGGCAATGTGGCTCTTGCCAGAGACACTCCAACATTCGTCACCTCCCTCAAGCCAACCTCGCCTCCCTATCAAGTCCCATCCCCTTCGCAATGTGGGGGATGGATTTACTAGGGCCTTTCCCTCCAGCTCCGGGTCAGTTCAAGTTCTTGGTCGTAGCCATCGACTACTTCTCAAAGTGGATTGAGGCCGAGCCCCTCGCCACTATAACTGAGAACAAGGTGGTTCAATTCTTCTGGAAGAACATCATCTGCAGATTCGGTGTCCCCCGTGTCCTCGTAACGGACAACGGGACTCAGTTCACCGGTGCCGCATTCCGAGCCCTGTGCGAAGATCTTGCCATCCAGCAGCGCTTTTCCTCCATCTCCCACCCTCAGTCGAATGGACAGGCGGAGAATGCTAACCGGCAAATCCTCTCTGGTATCAAGAAGAGAATGGACAAATGTTCCAAAGGCCTATGGGTCGACCAACTCCCCAATGTATTGTGGAATTATCGCACCAACAAACGGACCCCCACAGGAGAGTCCCCGTTCAACCTCACCTATGGGTCCGAGGCAGTAATACCACTCGAGGTCGGAATACCTTCTCCTTGCCTCGTGGCCTACGACGAGGAACAGAACGCCAGAGACCTCCGGGCGAACTTAGACCTGGTGGACGAGCTGAGGGAAAGAGCATCAATACGCCAGCAGAGCTACCGGAGGAGAGTCGAACTGGCATACAACAAGAAAGTCCGACCCACCGATCTCAAGGAAGGGGACTTGGTCCTCAGAAAGCTAGCCATCTCCTTCCCCAATCAGAGGAGCAAACTGGCCCCGAACTGGGAAGGACCCTACAAGATCACAAAGGTTGTTCGGCCCGGAGCCTATCGTCTGGAAGATCTAGAGGGCGGAGAGATTCCGAGGACCTGGAATGCCGACCACCTCCTAAAATACCAAGAGAGCGCCCCGGCGCCTCTCTGAGTATCACGAGGTGTCGAACCATTCCTCTCCTCTATCTTGTAATTCATTGTTTAAGTTGTTATATGTAAAAACGGCTCGCCGTCAATTATCAATGAAAAATGCTCTTTTATATTTATAAATTTGTTTGCATCTCTCCGCCTTTATCATTGATTTTTAAATTTCAACCAATGGTTCGGAGTCCAATGTCCGGCTCGACTTTACTTCCACGACTCGCCCTTAGGCGAGCCAGAAGTAGATCGCCGTTCGGAACTACTCCCACAACCGTTGAACTACACCGATGGTTCGGAGTCCAACACTCGGCTCGACTTTACTTCCACGGCTCGCCCTTAGGCGAGCCAGAAGTAGATCGCCGTTCGAAACTGCTCCCACAACCGTTGAACAAATCTGCCGATGGTTCGGAGTCCAACACTCGGCTCGACTTTACTTCCACGACTTGCCCTTAGGCGAGCCAGAAGTAGATCGCCGTTCGGAACTGCTCCCACAACCGTTGAACTACACCGATGGTTCGGAGTCCAACACTCGGCTCGACTTTACTTCCACGACTCGCCCTTAGGCGAGCCAGAAGTAGATCGCCGTTCGGAACTGCTCCCACAACCGTTGAACAAATCTACCGATGGTTTGGAGTCCAACACTCGGCTCGACTCTACTTCCACGACTCGCCCTTAGGCGAGCCAGAAGTAGATCACCGTTCGGAACTGCTCCCACAACCGTTGAACTACACCGATGGTTCAGAGTCCAACACTCGGCTCGACTTTACTTCCCCGGTTCGCCCTTAGGCGAGCCAGAAGTAGATCGCCGTTCAGAGCTGCTCCCACAACCGTCGAGCAACGTTAACGCCGGTTCGGATTACATCGTTCGGGCCGACTACGCCCACTCAAATCCTCGAGCCGAGCGGACGAGGGACCGACCCTCGTATATGGCGAAAAATCCTTCCGAGGCGAAGTCGCCATTAGATTTTCTCAAAATGTGTGCTAGAGTGTGATGAACGGATCTGACTATGCCACGTGTCCACAAAACGACAAGATAGTGTTTTCTTGGAACTCGCGCCTCCCTTCTTGTGATTCGCGCCTTGATCCAGATCCATCGTCCAGATCAGGCCACGTGGTCATAGCCTCGGAACAGTCACAACTCTGCCGAGGCACCGAGCCGCACCAGTATGTGCCGAGTGAGAGTCGGGACCACGGCTAAAGCACGAGTCTCGTAGCCGAGGTGCTCGACGAAGCCTACTCTAGCTAACGCAATTACAGCACTACAACAAGCAAGCCAACTCCAATTTCATTAATATAACTTGGATAAATTTACAAAAAGATTACAACAAAAGACCGTTCGGAGGCCCAAAGACACAATACGACCCGTTCACTAGTTCCACGGAAGGGGGACGCTCCGGTTCAGGGACACCTTGGGTCGGCGCTTCTTGACCCCCGAGCTCATCTCTAAGCCGACAACCGAGACGCCCCCTCGCCGCTGACCCTGACGGTCACTCCAACCGAAGTACCACTTGATGATATCGCTACTCCACTTTGGGCGTCGGCTGTTGTCCGACCTATGATGGGGGTTCGGCTCACGGCTTGATAGAACGTGATCCCTCGGTCAATCTCTTCATGAGTACACGAAGTACTCCGAACATTAGCCCTCACCGGTTGAGGTTTAAGCCGAGCAACCTCTTCCTCCAGTTCAACGATCCTGTCCTTCAGCGTGTTGTCCCTCACAATTACCTTGAACCGAGGAAGCTTCACCGAACCAGGGTACTCGGTGCTATCAGATATAACACGACGCAAATGGGTCACCTCGATACTCTTATCGACCGTTACCCTTTGCAGCTGCTCTACCCTCCTTGCAAAATCATCTCGCTCGGCCAAAGCCCGGGCCAACTCTTCCTCCTTCGCAGAGAGTTCGGCCTCGACTATCCGCAGATGGTGCAACTCGACCAACAACTCGCTGTTTCTCTTCTCCACGTTATGGAGTATTCTCCTCGTCAGATGGACCTCGCCCTCGAGGCGATCCTCCCGGGACTGCTGAAACAACTCAGCACGGCGTCGAGCTGCCACGGTGATACGAGTCTGCTCGGCGATCTTAAATAAAAGAGGAACAACATTGAAGAACTACATGACCGAACCAAACACTTAGACAAGTTCAAAACCAAAACAATCTTTTTCATTTCATTTCATCAGAGCGGTGGCCAGTCCACAAAAGGCATTACACTTAACAAAAAAAAAGAACAAAGACTACAAAAAATTACGAGGGGATCAGGGGTCCACCTGCGTAGCCGCTTCGACCACAGGCGCGTCGCCAGATGGCCCCTCGTTTCTCCCCTCGACCTGGGGATTTGCCATCAAAGGGTTGGCCTCCTCCTCCTCCTCATCGTCGCCCTCCCCCTCGTCACCTTCAGCTCCTTCCTCCTCGCCGTCTGAGGGCGAACCGGGCCACAGTCTGTAGCCGACCCGCTTGAAGCCGGGGACACGTTCCTGAACATGGTCGAGTGCCCTCTGATAGGACATCTCCATGTTCTTGGCCATGTGTTTTTTCGTTTCGGCCTCACACTCGGCCTCGACCTCGGCCCTAATCTTCGCGGCCAGGGCCTCCTTCTCCGCCTTCAGATCGGCCAGAGACTTTGCCGACGCGGCCAGTTCCTCAGTAGCCTTCCCAGCCTTGGTCGACTCCGCATCAAGTCGCCCCTTGGCTCTCTCTAAGTCGGCCAAAAGATCGGCGACCCGGACTTCCAAGGCCTCGACTCGCCTCTGCTCAGCCTCGAGTTGCCGAACCGCCTTGACCTTCTCCGCCCTGTCTTTGTCGCTGGCGGCCTTCAGCTCCTTCTCCTGCGCGGCGAACGTCTCGAGGAGATGGCCGAAGTGGCAAGTGGCCTGTGAAGACAACGATAAGCGCAATATACAAGTCGAGCAGTAAACTTGAAGAAATTCGCAATGAGAAACTTACCGATACGAGCGACCGAGCCACTTCGTAAGTGTCGTCGCCGACCGTCCCCGCCTTCAGTGCAGCTCTGTCCTTCGGGGTCGCCAGGTGCTTGACGACCTGCACCGACATCTGCGAGTTTCCGAGGAATCCGTCATGATTCTTCACCCGCCAGTTCGGCACGAACAGCTGCTTGTGCTGCTCGGTCAGGAACTCCTCAGCCGCCTCAGTCAACCCCGGAGCCTCGAGCAACAACGCCGCGTTAACATCGAAGGCCCCTTCAACCGGGGCCGAGGCCACAGGCACCGAGGGCTCCTCGGCAACAACCACCTCCGAAGGCGCCTCAGTAGTCGGAGGAGGCGGGGTGGTAGTCGAAGCGACCTTGGGCTGCAGAGTCGACGAGGCAGCCACGGTCGCCCTCTTCCTCTTCCTACCCCCGGCCAATTTGGACCTATCGGCCATCATGGCATTGAAGTCTATCTTCATTGCTTCTGCATCAAACAAAATAAAAACTGAGTCAGCAAGACGAGCTAAACACTTCGAAGAAAAACAAAAATAAACGAGATGTCAGGAGCATACTCGGGTCGATGGGGCTAAGGCCGGACCCGAACAGCACCTCCTCCGTCAACTCCCTCCAACTCAACAATGGGAGGGCCATGATCTTCCTCGCTACCTCCTCCTCGGCCGCAGACAGCACGGGGTCGGCTCTCGCAAACTTGGGCACCTCCGGTTTCCATCGGGTCGGAATTTGCAATATTGGTTCCCCCCTTAATATAAAGAACTTCTCTTTCCAGCCCTTAATTGAGTCCGGGTTTTCTATGATCCTAACACCCTTCCTCGGCCCCAAGTAGTACCGATGCTCTGTCTTGTGCATCCGGTTTATCCGATACAGGCCTCGGAAGACCGTTAGGTCCGGCTCGACTTCAGCTTTGCGGCACTGAAGCAGGAAAGCGTTCACATGACGCCATGTATTCGGCATAAATTGGGTCGGCGCGAGGCAGAACCACCCGAGGATCTGGAGAATGAAGGGATGCAACGGAAAATGCAGTCCGGCATTCAGGGAGTCGAAGTCGAACATGCACATATCCGACGATGACAGCTTAGAATTCGCTCGCATCCCAGCACTAGGAACCATCAGCTTGTACTCCGCAGAGATGGCGAATCCCTTTCTGATCCGAAGGAGATCTCGGATAGCACCGAAGTAATCTCGTCGGCTTCGGTAGGAAGAGCCGGGTTGGGTTCTTCGAGGACTTTCGACTTTCCGAAGATTGCTTTCTTCAAGAGGTCGCCTTCGTACCGCCTAACCCCCGAATGCCCAGACAATACAGAAGGATATCGTCCCATCTCGGGTGCTTGCTTCGGGTTTTCCACGATCTCCTCGACCACGGGAGATTGGGTCGACACCTTCCTCTTCTTCTTCTCCTGCCTCGCCTCGGTCACAGACGGCTCGGCGACCTGCTTTCCCTTCCTTCGGACCTCCGCCCTTCTCCTCTCCTCGGCGCCATCATCGCCCGAAGACGAGGCCCCACTCCCCGAGTTCACTATTGACATCTCTAAAGAAAAAACTAAGGCTAGTAGACTGACCTTTGAAGTGACGTTCACGGTCGGAATAAGCTCGCCGGAAATTGCCTGGCCCACGCGACAGCTAGCGCAACCACCTTGGAGCGAAAATCACCACTAGCAGAGAGCACAGAGTAAAAGTGAAATCTTAAGAGTGAAAAGTGAGAAATGAGCTTGGGGGTGGGGGAATGATCTTTTATAACCCCAAAAGCAAGTTTGGGCCGCCTTGGGATCCTAAAAGGCCCATTAAGAAGCCAAAGCGCCAAAGCGGAGTGTCATGACGTTTCAGCTCCAACAACAGAAGATCTTGAAATAACCAAGTTCGCAACTCGGCCGCCGGTGTACCTAGCCGAGCTATCGAACAGCTCGTCTGGGCCACCGAGCTACTGAGTCTTCTCCGGACAACTCCGAGCTACTTGTTCTCCCCACCTCGACCAAAGACACCGAACATCCAAACCGAGGGGATGAGGAACCGACCCTCGTATATGGAGAAAAAACCGACCGAGACAAAATCACCGTCGGATCTCTCCAAAATTCGTGTCAAAACTCGATGGACGGTTCAGATTGCGCCACGCCCGCAAAACGACAAGATAACGTTTTCTCATGATCTGAACCCGGTCCTCGTGATTTGCGCGATGATGGACGCTCCGGATTCGACCACGTGTACCTTCCGGACCGCCTGCCACCGGCCTGCCTAACTGAGCTACCGAACAGCTCGGCCAAGCAGCTGAGCTACTGGGCCGGAAGGACATGACCCATCAAGACCGACATTCTTCAAAACGTCCGACTCCATGCCTCGACTAACTGCACCAACCTTCCGAGCCGAGGGGACGAGGAACCGACCCTCGTATATGGAGAAAAATCCTTCCGAGGCGAAATTACCGTCGGATCTCTCCAAAATTCGTGTCAGAGTTCGATGGACGATTCAGATTGCGCCACGCCCATAAAACGACAAGATAATGTTTTCTCGTGATTTGAATCCCATCCTCGTGATTTGCACCATGATGAACGAACCAGATGCGACCACGTGCACCTTCCGAACTGCCTGCCACCGGCCCGCTTAACCGAGCTACCAAACAGCTTGGCCGAGCAGCCGAGCTACTGGGCTCAGAAGATAGCAACCCGTCAAAGACATCCTTCAAGATCTCCAACTCAGTGCCTCGGCCAACGGTACCGAGCTTCCGAGCTGAGAGGACGAGGGACCGACCCTCGTATATGGCGAAAAAACTCGCCGACCTACCTCAACCGTTGGATCTTGTCAAAAAAAGCGCTCATCATAATGGACGGTTCAGAGCTCGCCACGTCCACTAAACGACAAGATAGTATTTTTTGGGGATCCGTGCTGAGATGGACGATCAGGATCATGCCACGTACTCCGGCTGATTCCGAACTACATGTGCCGAGCCGAGAGGACGAGGAACCGATCCTCTTATGCCGCGGAAAAGCCTGCCGAGCCGAAAGGACGAGGAACCGACCCTCTTATGCCGCGGAAAAGCCTGCCGAGCCAAAAGGACGAGGAACCGACCCTCTTATGCCGCGAAAAAGTCTGCCGAGCCAATAGGACGAGGAACCGACCCTCGTATATGGCAAAAAAATGCTCCGACCCATATCAGCCGTTGGATCTTGTCGAAAAGCGCGCTCGTCATGATGGACGGTTCAGATCTTGCCACGTCCACTAAACGACAAGATAGCATTTTTTGATGATCCGCGCTGAGATGAACGGCCCAGATGACGCCACATACCTCGGAGGGTTCCGAGCCAAGGAACCAATCTTCCGAGCCGAGGAGCCGAGGAGCCGACCCTCGTATACGGCGAAACAGACTGCCGAGGAACAGGGATCGTCTGATCACTCAGAAATTCGCGCTCCGCACTGATCAGGGGTCCAGATTGCGCCATGTCATTAATCGGTATTTAAAAACCAATTTTTATTTATTTAAATTGTTTTATTTATTTAAAAATTGCGAAAAATTGCTAATAATTCGGGAAAATTAGCTAAAAATTCTAAAAAATAATTAAAATTTGGGGGGATATTTTTGAGCCCCTGAACGAACAATTATTGTCTAGAATGCACTGTTAAGGCCCCCGAACGATTAGTTAACACATCGCAAAATTAAATAAATAGTCCGAAAAAATAAATAAAAGCCGCCAAATACTCGATATGGCTACAGAACAGCATATGGCTTCAAAAAATTACCTCACTACCCCCTTTCGAGATTCAAAACCCTCCATTCAGACTCCGATACAACTCCACTAGCCACTGAAACAGTTAAACTACTCCTCAAAGGCTGATCACACTCAGTCTTTAGGAGTGGGGGGCTCGTGATATGGCTAAAAATAGGGTTAAATCGGAACCGTCCAGATTGGGCACGAATCTTGAAGCTCAGGGGTAAAACGGTAATTTCACATACAGATGGGTTCTAAACGGGTACTGGGTCTCCTTCTCACAGACCCAACACCCCACAAACGGATCCACTCCGTCTGGGTACGGGTCCCGACCCAAAACAGACCCAGATCAGCAAGAGAAAAATCAGGGTCACTGATCTGACTGGATTAACGGGCCTGATTTGCTCTCACCGGGAATCAAGGGCCAGTTTCCTAAACAGATTGGGAGGAATTTTCTCCTGACATTTACACAGGAAATCAAGCCCTTAATCACTCCCCTGGTGACTATAAATACCTCCCCCTACCACTGTGACCAGGTAATCACTCTTTTTCCACCTTAAGCTCTTTCATAATCACCACTGGTTACTGATAAGAGCGTCGGAGGGTGCGTCGCCGGAATCAACCCCGGTGTATCGCACTTCCTTGCAGGTTACGGCAGGAATCAGAAGGCTTGGATCCGCTGTTCAGGTTTTTCTCGAACTCACAAATCTCATCTGTTTACCCCCACACCAGAATCAGCGGTAACAGGTCCCTTCCTTGAAAGGGGACGGAGGGGCAGTATTAACAGCCACTACTAAGGGCACAATGGTAACAGAGTTTATAGGAGGAACAATGAGCGGCAGAGAGACAGCATCAGGGGTACCATGGTAAGACACTGAAATGGAGAATATGGCCTCTCCTAACCTCAGGGTAAACACATTAATCCGCTCTTCTAGATGAGGACATAAATATTCCGCCTCAACAAAAAGGCAGCCTGAGGCAAGGAGAGACGAGGAAGAGGTACAAGTAAGGTCACCGATGCACTTAGTCAAATCAGCCACCAACCACGGTGAATCACAGAAGGGTGGTAACCCCAAAACAGAAACCTTCGTCGAACGCGATTGAAGAGTAGGAGGAGGCATCCCCGCATACGGCCATTTCCGAATCTTAAGAGAGACTTCTCTAATAGAGAAGGATTGAATAGACAAGGGATCCATCAGGATTTTAGGGGAGGGGCACTTAATGATGATTTCACCGTTGAAGCAATCATTGATGGCCCAGGTCCAAATTCGTTGCAAGTGCTGCACAAGAAAGCATTTAAAGAAGAGTTCGAGAGAGAACCTCCAAACAAAGACACTGCACCATAGCTCAGCAGATTTTCCTTCTTAGAAATCATCTCAGGAGAAAGGTCACAAAAGACCATCATAGAGGGCTTAGGGGGCTTTGCATGTGAAGCTCCCGAAATAAGCTGAGAAGCAGGAGGAGTGGGAAGTAGGGCAGAAGAATCTAAGAGCTTGAGCCTCTTGGATCTAGGAGCCGAAGCTTCCGAAAGCTTAGCTTGTAGGGAGGGAAAATCAAGGGCGGACATCACTTGCTCTAAGACCGGAGATCCCAAGGGGAGACCTAATAACTTTTGGAGAGAGAAGCAACGGTTCCTAGAATGGCCTAATTTGGCACAGAAAAGGTACTTCATCTTGGAGACACAAGAGAATTTTAGGTGTCCTGGTTGAAGGCAGCGAAAACAGAGCGAGTAAGGGGTGAGAGAACGAGAGGGATAATGGGGAAAAGACGAAGATGAGCGGGAAAAGGGTGTAGAAGAATGCCCTGGAGGTTTCTGGAAGCTGGGCCGGTAACCCACCATGGGCTTACCCTTAGGAATAGGAATAAATTTTCTTTTTTTTAACCACTTGGACCCATGAGTCGTCCGTGTAATGCTCTGATTTTTCATTTAATGAAAAATTATTTATTTTGCACGTAGTGTGCACGTGCAATATTTTGGTTAATATTTTCATTAAGATGAGTAAAGATATTTGTATATGTGTTTTTAATTATTTTAAACAAAAGCCTTATTTTAATTGGATCAAAAGCCTTTTTCTTTTAAAAGCCCAAAATGTAATTCATTTATTTTATTTTAAAATAACTATTTTGGCTCATAAACTAAAGCCCATGGACTATTTTTATGCAACTTGTCATGTAGAATACAATTTAAAGACTATTTTATTTTTATACAAAAATTTAATGCACAATTTTTGGGCCTAGTGGCATGCACGTGCATTGCACGTACACGTGCAAAGTGCACAAATGCATGGGCCGGTTGTGATCTTTTTGGGAGGGAAATCAAATTTGTAATGGTGATCATGGTGTGGTGGTTATTTGGATGTGGGTAGTTATTGCAACTCCTACTTTCATCTTGACCCTCCATCTTACAACCAACCAATTGATCATAGCCCTCCATTCCCCTTGACTTTTAGTATAAATACCCCCTCCCATGGCTAGTTATTTTGTGCTTAATATTCTCTTCCGAACCTATAGTCTAATAGTATTAATTAGTAGTATTTTGTGAGTTAAAAGATTGAGTGTGTGTGGGCTTGTTCTTGCAACAACAAGAAGAAGGAGAGGCCGGCTATTCTAAGGAGGGAGCTTTCGGTTTTGGGTGTGTGCTTGGAGGTTCATGTGCGCGTGTCTAGGAGGAGGTGCACTCGTGTTGCAAAGGATTTTTTGTTGCTAATTGTGTTTTTCTCTCCATACAAGGTGGGTAAATTTTCCATGTTTCTAATTAGGAATGCATGCTAGATTGAATTGAATGAACGAAGCATGAAAATGATTGATAAGAGTACACATTTAATTGAAAAATGACCTATTGATTGATTGATATATGGATGTGCAATTGTATGTGGTTCTATTAGTAATGACATTGTAAAAAGACTGCAAATGGCCTATACAGTCGACCGTCAAGTGGACAAGTCGACTGGTACGAGGCGGGTGTTTTCTCATGATTTCTAAATTATAATCCTTATTAAGACTAAAGATTTAGTTGTGTATGTGTATGCAAACTGAAGTGCTAGAACGATTGCTAAATCAATATCCTCCATGCAGTATATAATTTTGAAAATATGAATGGATGAAAAAGAACTAGTGATGATTAGAGAACTGGTAATGTGAGCAGTCGACTGGCTTATTGAAATGAAGTATGTACAGTCCAGAGTTCCATGAAACGATGTATTTTAATGTGATGTTCTAGTGTGTTAAATTGATATTAGTATTCATCTCTGCAAGTAAATGATGAGTAAATGAAAGTGCATGCTTAGCATTTCTTTTGAGGAAAGAAACACTAGTTATGTGAAATTTACATTTAATTGAAACCACGTTGTGATGTTAGTAAACAGATAAGAAATTACATGTTATGTTGGCACGAACATAATGTAATATGTGAATTGAAGAACGGAAGGAAAGATGATTCCTTAATTTGGAATTTAACCTGTTCAGTCGACTGAATGCTTGTAGCAGTCGACTGTACTGAGCATGGATAGTGTATAGCTGAATCACCCAGTACAGACGACTGATTGGAATGACAGTCGACTGTTAAGCGGATGGCATTTTAGATGTGAAAAACTGCGGAACAGCCGACTGGCCATGTGCAGCAGTCGACTCTTCCGAGCGTTATTGATGAACTGTATTTGACTGGATAAGTCGACTGGAGAAGCTCCAAGTCGACTGTCCAGAGTGCTTTTGGTATATCAGAAATCTTATAATTTGTTGTGGTAAAGATTGTGAATCTTATGGTCGATATTGGTAAACTCTATTTGCCTTTGCATGAATTTACATGAAGTGAATCATTTATTTTGAATTGTGGGAATTAAATGAATATGAAAGCTATGACATGAAAAAGAAAATCTGTTGAGATTATGAAATGAACTTATGAGTTGGAAATGCTCAGATTTTTAGTAATTGTGAACTGGAATTGAAACGAAAGGGTAGCTAAGTCTCCCCCGGCATTTGGAAAGAAATGAAATGAGATATCGAAATGAAAGACCAAGGTTGGTCATGTTTGAAATAAATGAATAAGTCCGGTTTAGTGGAGAGGCTAACTCTAGAGCTTTGATTTTGTTCATGATTCTAATAAAAACTAAGGATTAGTACATAGTGGAGACGTGATGAAAGTAGGAGAGAAACACGAGTATGATGGCCATCGGATTGGCGGTGTGAGAGTGATCCACAGGCTGCCTGCTTGATGCGTCAAGACATGGCGTGGGCACTACTCTAGAATTATCGTCCCGGTGGCGACGCTTGTGGGGTGTTTGGTGACTGCAAGAGAATCGTGTGCCATGAAGTGAGGCTGAATTACCACAGGCTGTCTTCACGATGCGTCGTGACATGACGTGGGATTCTCCTCCAAAATTTTCTGTACACGAGCTTGTACTCATAGATCATCTAAGATACCTACCGTAGTTACAGTTGTAGATTAAGTCAGGGCGAGGGATTGAACCCTACAAAGATGAAGAACGAATAAGAGGCTTGCCCTCGGACTATGTAGTATGGGATGCATAGAATCCGAACAAGTGCGCATTAGTGTCATCTAATATAAATAATTGCATTCAGGACTAAGTGCACAATCACAACACGACATCAATAGGGTAGTCCCTTTAGTTCGAAATGTGACAAGTTTGTGTAGTCCCTTTGTTTGAAATGTGACAAGTTTGTGTTTGCTAAATATGAAAAATAAGTTATACTATTTCCGGCATAGAGAGGATGGCCGTGTATAATGATCGTCGGTTGAATAAACTGACGTACCCACAGTCTTATATGCAGGTAAATGGCTTGATAAAGATTAAAGAGAAACAAATGCTTAAAGATTACTCAATGTTGTTGTATATTTGTTTCATTGTTGTAAATTTTACTTCCGCTGTGCAATGTAAAGTGTAATATTGATGTAAACTCTGATGTAAAGTGAAAAGTTTAAATTTCCTTGTAAAATTGTACTAAAGGAAGTGAAAAGATCCTGTAGAACATCTCAAATTCAGTGTATTTGGGATTCGGGGCGTTACAGTCCGTTCTAGGCCCACAGCCATCACGACAGAGAAGTGAGATCGGCGTTGGCACTCAAACAGTTACTGTAGCGATCAAAAATGAGAAAAGAAAGTAGAAAAACCAAAAGCTAAGCTAAGGCTAAGGTAGCCAAGAACAGGAAGAACACGACCAGATTTGATCACCACCGCATCAGAATAGGATGCAGCAATAATCACTTCAAAAGAACACCAAACGAGTTGAATAAGAAAACCAACAAGTACCGGAACCAATCAAAACTTCAAAATACACCACACCAGAATAGAATGTCAGAAAGTGAAAACGAAAAGGGAGAGGGTAGGAACAGCTTGCAGCGATCGGATATAAGGCGTCTCAATGGTAGGGGGAGGAAATCGCACCAAAGCCGGTCCAAAAATCGGACCACCAAACAAACCCTAGATATGCAAAGTCAACGAACGGCGCCGCTGGTGGATATAACCTCCAACAAAAGAAACGAAAGGAGGAACGGAGTCGCCTTGTTGTAACGATGGGACCAAATTGAAAAGTGAGGTCCCTTCGATCATCAAAGACGTGTTGAATAGAAGGAGGCCACTTCACAAAGGAGGTGAGAGGAAGGGGGAGAGCAGCAGACGTCGCAGGGAGGTAGAAGGAGATACCCTTAGGTTTGGGAGGCAATGTACGCTCCAAAATAAAATTGGGAAAAATTAGAAGGATTTGTAATGGCAAAAAAGATACACAACATTAACAAAGGGAGTAGTGGAGAAGGATGAAAAGAGGGTGCGGATTCGGTGAAAGCTTGAAGGCTGGAGGAAGTTTGTTGAATGAGTAATGCTTCAACTTTTACCTTTTCTTTTAAAGGTAGGAGAAAACAGTAATGGAGAAACCAGAAGATTGCTGGTTTCATGAAAATTGAACAAAGTATTTTAACTAATTATCGGTCAAATATGCAAAAAGATTTAGGATATGACATATGTGCTGATAAGAGACAGATTCCGAAATTTTCAACTACGGATGACATCAATGTAGGATGACGTAGTTTACTCGTTTGTCAAAGATAAGAGATTTGTGTGTTTAAGTTATCTTTGACTACTTGTAATTAATAGCCATTTTTAGGACATTACTTAATAACCATGCATTGCAGTACAAATTAAGTTGTACTGCGTGCAACAATAATTTTCAGATGGGTGGGATATCAACCTCAACATTCAACATTAACATTATGGCTTTTTGTCAAAGCATCAATGTAGTCTAATTTTCTTTTCCTTATTTGTATAGCTTAGTTTGACATTTTAACAATTCAAAATAGAAATAGAAAATAAAACACATATATGATTTATTAATCGAAATGTATGATTAAGTTAAGGTTTTCCTATTTTTCTCCAAAATTTCTTTTTTTACACATCAAGAACAAATAGGCAGAGCATAACGTACCCTATGTTTGGTTAGAAAATCTATTTTGTCAACGTATCTAGAAAGCTTAGAACAATGACCTCTCATTTAAGTACGAAAGATACTAAAAAAATCCATATGTGCTTTTAAAAAGATTTTCTCAAATTTCAAAGAGATTATATAGAGATATATTAGGGTATCTGCATTTTATCTAACTTTGAAAACAGCTTATAAGAATCATATGAACTATCTTCGATAATTTTCTTGCACTGAAAGTATTACATGATGATCAAACAAGTTAGTTGGAACGTGCAGTGCTTATGAGGTCTGATGCGGTTGGTTTTTTGGGGGTGGCTACAACAGGGGTGAGTTCTCTCAATTTATTTAGTGGAAGTCACGGTACTGGCTATACGTTCGACCCTCGGCTGGGAACGGTCCAGGAGTAGCATGAGTGAGGTAGAGGACGAATGCTCGGCTCGGATCCAGCACCTCGGCTCGGATCTTGGGGGCTCGGATTTGTTGTGTGTACCTGCACTCTGCCTAGAAACACAGGGAGAGATCCCGGTGACAGGCCCTCCGACGATCTAGTCAGTTACTGAAAAGCAACAGTACCTAGGGTTTCAAAGGGGAAAGATTGATTACCTTTTAATGAATGAGGGAGCCTGGTATTTATAGGCAGAGCATAACGGGTCTGAGATCCTGCGGGGCCGGGTTTGGACCCGTTTGCTCGTGGGCCTGACGTGGCAGAAGCCCATGAGGCTCTGGGTTGATCTGATGATCAGGGGAGAGCAGGTTTTGAGGAGATCTGGTGACCCAGGAGGGACCATGTTATCTGACCCATATCAAGATCTATATACATTTTTAAAATGTTGTTACGATTGATTATTGGGTCATTTAATTTAAATGCTAGGTGAATATAATTCTGATTTTGGAATGTGTGATTAAGTTTCCTTTATGTTGGACTGCCTACAAATTATACAACTACAATTAAAAGATTAAAGAGTGCTCGATATTTATGCAATATGTGTGCCTATGCTATTTCCCCCTCTTCATCTATTTTTCACCTATCTTGCCCTATTCCAATTTTGCAAACAAATTTTGTTCACTTCTATAATTTGGCACTAGATCTTCGGTTTAAAATTTTTGCAACAGATGTTTTTGTTTTGTTTTTACTAGTAGATTATTATAATAGAGAATTAGAGATGATACACAGTATATTACTCACGTTGATAGCATGGATTTTTCTAATGGCAAAACAGCGTTGTGCAAATTATCCAAAAAAAATTGTGGCGTTGAAAGCAAGAGAGAAGTAAAGTTACCGGAATGGTGACCTATCCTATCATCAAATTATTGTGTTTTTAATCCGACTGAGTTTGCCGTGTCTGCACTCGACGGCTACGAACCCAGTCAACAAACCTTGTATACCCAAAATACCCTCCACTAATCACATAATAATCAAGGGATTAATCGTAAATTACATGTAATTTTTTTTTTTTTATGTTGTTTCATAATTCACATTATCCATAATTATAATATATCTACATCTTATACTAATAGGAGAGAGAGTCTACCCCTCTCTCCTTTATCTATTTTGAAATGAAATGAGAGTGAAAGTAGGGATTCATATTTAACTAACACGTTCGCTGTGCATTATTTTTATTAAAACAATAAAAATAAAATAGAAAATCTAATCTCTCAAACACAGTCTCTTCCCCTCACTTTTCCAACCTCACAAAATCTCACGGCTCTTCCCAAACCTGTCCCTATCCCTACTCCTGCAACCCCACAACAGATTTAGTAATATTCAATTGTATAACATTATGGTTTGATAGTGATTCTCTAAATTATCTGCGTATGTGATGATAATGAAAATTTCAGTAATTACGGTATGAATGATATTCATAAATTTTTCTTAATTCTCTCACATATTTTTAGAGTTCCATATAATTTTATGAGTCCCTCAAAACTATTTTAGGTTGTGCAATTTGCACATGGTAACACTAGTTTATATTAAAGAACTGTTAAAGTTGATTACACGCAGCTATTGGAGTTAATTATTTTGTTAGGAGAAAATTTGAAAATATTTGTAAAAAAGGGACAACGACCAAACTATTTACAATTAAGGGATAGTTTTTAATTAATATTCTATGCTTCATGTCCTATAGATTTTTCTATAGGATGTGTGATTTTTCTGCAAATTTAAAATTTATTTTTGTAATATTTTCTATTTCTCATATCTAATCAATTTCTTAACTACTTAAATTGTATTAAATATTTTGAGAAAACCAGGTAAGAGTTACTTACTTAGAAACAAGGCTCTCATACCAACTATGGTTGTGAAGCGTGAAAACACCTGTAAATAGAATAAAACAAAGTATCAAAAATCTCAAAGATAATAGTTTTCTGTAAAATAATATTCTTCAAAATAATGTGCATTGTCTATCTTAAAAATATTAATGTAATCAAGCATAAGTTCAAGATCTCTCATAGATTCTGATTCAATCTCAGATATTTCGCTACTACTATCATATGGGGGTTCTTCGAGTTCTTCCATATGTTCATTTCCTTCTTCAATATGTTTATTTTCTTCTAGGAATTGTCTATATGTTGTTGTAAGACTCTAGATATAACTACTAAATTCACCATTTTCATAAAATAATAAAAATCTTTCATAAAAAGTTAGATCATCAACTATTTGGACATTTATATTACTAGTTTCTCCAGGATTTATTTGATTTATTGTTATAATTATTACTCGTTGTACACTAAAGAAAAATAATTTGAACTCATAAAAATCATTCATGCTTGTTACTCTATGAGGATAATAAACATCACAAACTAGCATTCTATCACTTCCTTGATAGTTAGTCATTAATTCATAAATTTCTGAGGCAAGACTGAAACTATTATTATCCATTATTCTTTTTTAGCGATTTTATGATTTAAAACAACAAGTATAAATTCAGGACTAGAGAGAGATTTCTAAGGATATCATAAGAATCAAAACAAAATGGCCTATCATGCTTCCGACCTAGTTAAACCTCTTTGAGCTGCTTTGTACCAGTTACTACTAGTAGATAAAATATCTCTAGTATGCACCCCGATTTCGGTGCTCATTTTACGTTCCTCTCATCTCAGGACTACTATGCTCTCCAAGAGAGCTTCATCCAAGAGATACGTATGGAATAACTAGTAGCACTTCAATACAGACAACTACAACCTACATCGTTTCCTGCTACTAGGTGTACAACTTAACTATAGAATGTTACAAATGAGTATTTTTGTAAGATCCTTCAGGTAGAGCCTTATAAAACTCTCCCTGGGGTAAGAGACTAATTATTCATACCTTATATTATACAAGAGCTCAACAAGAAAGATAGTTTTTATTGATTTCAACTTTCTTACAGACTCTCCCAACAGGCTTATATGAAATTTTTTCTTTCCTAGATCTTATGTCATATCCCTTACCCAGCCTCCCCTTTTATAGAAGAATAGATGACTTTACATCAGTTACAATTATTGTTCTTATTACATCGCTGCTTACATCATAGATGAATAATTGAGCCTATTACGTCACTACTTACGTTAAACATTCTTTTCTGGCCAACATTTTCACGTGCTTCACATCAGAAATAACTCTTCGTCAGCCTTCTCTTGTTCTTTTCCACATTGTCCGCATTTATGTTGTGGTTCCATCTTCATCAATTTACAGTAGTGGACAACTGTCTCTTCTATCATTGTCATGACTCCTTTATGTAGAATTTGGTACCAACTGTCAAAAACTTCTTTCTTTGACTGTGGTTGTTTAATCTTTACTGTGCTATAAATCATTAATTTTTGTGGGTCAGGGTTGTCATAGATCTATATGTTACTGTCTCTATTTTGTATGTCCTTTAGTTCACAATACATTGTTCTAAATCCCATAGCTCTTCTTTCTGGGATCAGTTTTTCAAATTCTTCATTTTTATATGGTATAATATTGGTTGCTCCACACAGGATTTGTGTAGTCATCCCTATCTTTATAATATGCTCAGCGGGTAGTTCGTCATCATCTTCAAGAATTTCTGAAATAACTGAAAATACCCGGACATATATTTTGGAAGACTTTGTAAGACCAAAATAACTCTTGGTAGGTTTATATACTTCTCTTGGTAGCTGACTAAGTTCTTCACATTCTCAGGATGGATATATGCAGTGGATAAGCCCTCTTTCAAATAATACTCTTACTATCTTTGGATTTGCTCCTGGTAGTATGATTGCTTTGTTCATATGTTGTTGAGAAACAGTTTTGATAAATCAATTGACCTGAGTGGTCTGACATAATTTCTCAATATATTATAAAAATAAATCATTCTTGGAATATTTGGAGGATCTGAGAGTAAACTCTCTTTATAGGTAGTAGGTTGTATGGATGTGGAGTTTCCCTCTTGTGCGGCTATTTTTGTGATTTCACGTGTATTTTGTGGGTTAATAGGTTCACTCCCTTCGCTCATTTTTTTCAATATGTTTTGCATTTATATGTTGGTAAAATATACTTTGAAGACCACATATTTGCAACTGTAGTTGGTTAAATGCTCCTTTTATTTACTCCACAATCTTCTTTAGGTAGACTATATCCAGTTCTATATGCTGGACTCTATGTTCATCCTGTAAAAATGAAATTGTTAGTTTTTTGATAAGAAATATGCTAAGATGTTATCTATTCCTTTTATATTTTCTATTGAGAAGTCGTAATGTGCTAACTCCATTTGTCATCTTATCAATCTTTTATTTGTTATAGTTGGGTCTATTATTTTGTTAATCCAACTCTTTACTTGTGTATTATCTGTCCTTACTGTGAATTCATATGGATTATGAATAATTCATAATTTTTTATAGCTTTTAAGATTGCTAGTAGTTCTTTTTCATTTATGTGGTAATTTTGTTGGATCTGTGTGAATGATCCACTGGTATATCTAGATAGTTTTTCTTATTTTTCACATATTTCAATGAATTTTAATAATGCTTCCTAATTATTCACATGCATCTGTTTCTATTATCCATAAACATTCTTTAAAAGGTAGTCTTAGCTTACTTAAATTTAAAGTTTTGTGTTTTAATATTTTAAGTTTTGCTTTATCCTTTGAGGTCCATTCTCATTTCTTAAACTTTTTTAGTTTTTGTTGTAACCAATTTGTTTTTGCCGATAAATTCGGTATGTAACCACTTGTTTGATTTAATAGTCCGATTATGGATTGTACTTCTCTTCTTTCTTTTAAGACATCTGGAAATGTCTTTATTTTTTCTGCTATATGTGGTTGTAGTTATATTCCTTCATGCGATAATTTTTTTCCTAAGAATTCTATCTCAGTTTTGAACAATTCCATTTTCTTTTTTGATAGTATAATACCTGCATTTTTTACTATTTCTATGAATTTTAGTAAATGTTCTTTATATTGTTCTTCGTTTTCGGATCCTATTAGAATATGATCTACATATACTAATATGAAATTGTTGTACTTTTCAAATATCTTATCCATATATTCTTGAAATATTCCTATACTGTTTTTATATCTGAATGGTAATACATTCCATTCATAGAACCTTGAGGTGTGCTAAATGCTGTTAACTGTTTTGAATCTTCTGTTACTTTTACGTGGTAAAATCCTAATTTACAATCGAATTTCGAATATATTTTTCTTGTTCTTATTGTGTTAAGTATTATTTGCATATCTGGTAGTGGATATCCAAATCTCTTAGTATTTTGTTTAATTCTTTATAATTTACTACCATTCGAGATTTACCTCTTTTTTCTTCTGAATATTTTTTTACTATAAATGTTGTTAATGAATGTGGACTTTGTAATTTTCTTATGTAATTATTTTTCATCAGTTCTTATATATATATTTTGAACTCTTCTAAATCTGTTGGAGTGTGTCTTGTAGGTTTAATTTTCTTATTTTGTTCTGATCTATTAACTCTATATGTGTTGTGGGTTTACTTAAGTCCCATTTTGCTAAATGGTCCTCTCTGCACAAATTTTCTAATTGATTTTGTAAAATTTCTTTTGTAGTTATTTCGTGAACTTGTTGTATTTTAGTTTTGTTTGGTAAATATTGATATTCACCACGCTGAGTTGAAGAAACTCTGATATGCGGCAAGTCGGTCATAGAATAAGGTTGTGTTATTCTAATTGATATTGCTTGGTATTGACAAGGTGTTGTAAATATAACAGATTTATGTGATATGGTTATAAAATAGTATTGTTGGAAAAAGTCATTTCCTAATAGTACATCATTATTCATACCATCAAATTGGTATATTATTGGTATTTTTAGTATGTAATTTTCTATTTGTATATTAACATTTTGTTGATACCGATCAAGTATGACGATTTGTCCAGTTAATCCGGCTATAGCCTTTTTATTATATTCATCTTGTCTCCATCTTGGTAGTATATTTTAGCGGCATAAGCTAGTACCTGCTTCAATGTCTATTAGACTATGATAGTTTCTTGATTTGTATCCTTAGTAAACAAATTTTATTAGTATGTATAACGTATTTTTTGTTGCTCTTAATTGATTCATTTACACAATATTCTATTTATTTATATTTTCATTGTTTACTGTTATTGTGATTTTTTCTTCTTGAATTGAGTAAGGTTGTACTGATGTAAGGAAGTCAGTTCCTAATAACATTTCATTAACATGGTGTTCTGGATCTACATGTAAATGTAATAGCATTTCATTTATCCCATTTATCCTTAGTGGCAGTATTATTTTATGTACAATTGGATGTCTATTATTGTAATAGTCTAGGTAGTAATATGGATTTTCTAATGGTATTAATTCAGTTGTTTTTATATTTGTTTGTTTAATATGTGAATTAGTAGCTCCTGTATCTACTAGGGCTACTTGTTTATTTTATTTCCACTGTCATAATATTCTAATTCTATTTTAAATTGGTTATTATTCTGATTGTCTAATGTATTTATTGTTGGTATTAATTCCAATGCTTATTATTTGTTTCTTATTGATAGCGATCTCGTTCCGAACATTATTTGTGGTGATTCTCCTTTTGTAATTTCTTTTGCTTTATTAAAGTCAAATTCTATATAATTTGGTATAGTCATTTCAGGGTTTTCTCTAACTGGTTTGTATCTTATAATTTCGCTAAATAATGGTTCTATTTTAAAATTATCCGTATTTCTAATTTTTAAATGCTTACTAGTGAAAGCATAAGTATTTCTTATTTTTATACTCATAACTTTGCTTTTTTATATCATTTCTATTCCTGATAATCTGTGGTACATGACTAAACTTTTGTCCTTATTTTCTTTGGCCATACTTATAGAGAAATTAGATTTTATTTTATATTTTATCTTATACATTAATTTTTCTTGTACTATTCCTATTAAGGCATCTTGTGTACTTGATATTATTCTATCATCCATTATGTATATTTTCAGGGGTGTATTTATTTCTTCCTTAAATAAGATTTTATTATTCTTTGCACAGCTCCTAAATGTATGTATCTTAATGTTTTTCTGGTTTTCTCACTTATTTTTTTCATCTTATATCTTATTATTTTTTAGTTATTAATGAGATTATGGTTTTTCCTTGTGCTTGTTTAATGTCGATAGGTTGTTCATTATTCCTGGCTATTATTGATGGTATTTTTCTTCCTTTCAAATATTGGTAGTTTAAATATCTCTTTTGGGTTTATATCTAATTTGGTTGCTATTATTTTATCATAGTTTTGTATGTTAAAGCACATTCTTTCCCTTCTTCATTGTTTTCTTCTCATTCTAATTGTTCTTCTATTTCTATTATTTCTGTCATCATATTTATTTCACATTCTTCTGTTTCATATTCACTACTTTCACTATCTTCTTCCAGTATCATTATTTCTTCATCTTCACTAATTTCTGACCAGTTTTCCTCATATTCTATGGGTTCATAGTTTATATTATTCATTTATTCAATTTCTTCTATATATTTTACATGTTTTCGTTCTCTTAGGGCAATTTGGTGATATACGTCATACTTCTCCACATATATAACAGTTACATTTCTCTGTGTTTTTCAGATATTGTCTATTTTCATTTATTTTTCTGAAGTGTCTTTTATAGGGTTTTTTATAACTCTTAAAATTTTTTTTATATTTTGGTTTATGTATTTGGAATTTGTGTTCACTCTTCTTTGTATAATTATAGTTATTATTACATCTCTAATGATTCGGTCTTGCATCTTCACAACAATTTTTTGTTTATATGTTCTATAGTATTTCATTGTTGCTCTAGCATCTTGGCACATTTTATCCCTATAATCTTTTACAAATTGTGTTCTATACCCTAAAGTATCTACTTCTAGTTTTACTTTCTCACCTATGTATGCACTATATATATTTATAGTCCATAGATCAGGTAGTTTAGAAAGAATGAGTCTAAGATTGGACTCCGTTCTTCTTTTGTACAATAACTATCTTGAAAATATTCTCGGAATTGCAAGCGTAGTTGTCAAAATAACACATGTCGAATATTTTTAAATTGCTTAGTCTCCATCTTGTTTGGTTTTTTTTGTATATAGTGTGTTTTTCTCCTTTATTTTAGACACTGAATTATGTTCTTATTTGTATTTCGTAATTTGTAATTATTTCTTTTTTTCCTAAGGTTCGTTATGCTGAGCTTTCTTTTGTTCCTTTATCATCAAATTGGTCTATATTTTCTGATAGTATTTTTTTCTTCTTCCTTTAGTCCATTTCACCATTTTGCTACTACTCCTATAAAGGTTGCTTCTATAAATTTCTCAAATGAGTTTCCTGAAAGATTTTGCCTAAATCCTACTATTAGTGAAGCCTTTACTCATTATTCTATTATCCTATCTATGTCTTTTACGCAGTCTAGATTTAGCCATTCTCCATTTTCTGCTATTCCTTTTTCGTAGTGTTCTGCAGGTTCATATTTTGAATTTTTTTTTTCTTTTTCTCTTCCTAACTTATTATTTTTTGTGTTTTGTCATTTCCATAGTAAGTGATAAGGTTTTTTGTTAGACGATGGCCTTAAGATTTCTTACATGTCAGTATGAATTTCAGTAGGTTTTGCTATAATCTTTTCTTTCTCTTGATCCATTTTTATTTCTTCATTCGTTATATCTAGATTTTTTAAGGCTTCCTCTACTTCTACTGAATTGAGATTTGCCATTAAATCTTCTATTTCTAAAATGTATATATTAAGCTTTGTTATAGCTGCTAACTTCTTCATACCTTCTTCCGTTATGCCTAGTTCTTGTTCTGTATCTTCGGTTTATATCTACCTAGTTCTTTTACGTTCTTATTTATGATTTTTAAATCTTTTATTATAGTTCCTACAAACTTTGGACCATTGTAATCTTCTTCCAACTCTTGTATGTTTATCATATAAATTTCTGATTCTATTTTTGAATTTAATATTTCTACTTTATTAACCATACTTAGCCTAAAAATTTATATGTTAGCAGGTGTTGGTAATACCAACTTGGTTCTTCGTTTCTATAATCTAATACTTTGTATGCTATTTTTTTTTTGTATTTTCCTTAGGTATTTTTTTAGTTATTTTACTTGTTATTAACAAATATTTTGATATTTCCCTATCTGTTATGTGCATTTTTCCTGTTAATCTTCTATCAATGTATCTAATTCTAGATTTTGAGAGAATTTTTAATCATAATTTCTTTATTTTCTGTGAAATATCCAGTTTTTAGATAGGGTAGTGAGATATGTAAATTTTTAGTTTTAGTGTTGTGTAAATATCTCCAAAGGTAGAGTCTTTCTTAGAAAATTACTTCCAACTGTTCTATTTTTGTAAATAATTGGGGGGTGTTCTATATTTACAAATACTTTCCCAAAAAATTCCTAGATGTTGATTTCTTATTAGAAAATATAAAAAATATAAAAAATATATTTATTGAACATGCACTCCACATGCAATATTTTTTTAATATGCCACTTTTCGAAACTATTTGCAGAAAGATGACAATTACCATAGTATTTGCGCTCGTGGACTCAACAACTGAACTCACTGTTTCCAACGACGAGTTTAGTTGTTTCGTGCTCGTCGTTGGAATACGGCAAGTGTAGTTTTTTTTAGAAACTCGTTATTCCCAACGACGAGTTTAGTTCAAAGTTTTCAATGAAGACTCGTCGTACCCAACGACAGAGACTTTTACACTAGACTCGTTGTTGGGAACGACGAGTTTAGGTTTAAAAAAAAATTCTATGGAGTTTTTTTTCTCTCGAAAATTCACTAAATCCGGCAGAGTGTCTCGCTCTCTGTGAAATTTTCTACATCCTCGCCGTTACCAACAACGAGTCTAGTATAAATATCCTCGCCGTTGGGAACGGCGAGTCTTTCTTAAAAATTCTGAACTAAATTCGATGTTCCCAACACTGAGTCTAGTATAAATGTCATCGTCATTGGGATTGGTGAGTTTCTCAAAAATTTAGCACTAAACTCGTCGTGTTCCAACCGCGAGCATGAAATAACTAAACTTGCCGTTGAGAACGACAAATTTAGCTGTTGAGCCCACGAGCGTAAATTTTTTGTCAAATGTTTTTTTTTATAAATAGTTTTGAAAAGTGGCATATTGAAAGAAAAAAAATTCCCCCGCATGTTAGCGGTTTCATCATCCAATATTTAAAAGTCTGACATGACTTATTTCAGACAAAGATTTATCCAGAAACCATCGATTCAAAAACATTGTAATTCATTAATTTAAATGTGTGCATAAATTTAAGAAGAATAATTAGAAAGTTTGAAGCATACACATCTCAATGTCTTAGTTGTTATTAATCGCACACATATGTTTAAGCAAATAATAAATTTTGTTTAAATTTATTTATTTAATTCTTAAAAGAGCTTCAAACAATAACGTCTTTACTATATAATTAAATTAGTGTTATCTTGTACAAATTGCACAAACAATAATAATTTTGAGGGGCTTATAAAATTATATGAAACTCTAAAAAAAGTGAGAGAATTGGAAAAAAATTTACCTTTTTAAGGGTATAGTTTCTTAATTTTACCCTAAAAATATGCACACAGCCTAGCTTTTGTGTACATCATGACCGGCAATACTCGGCCCCTCCATCCCCCCCCCCCCCCCCCCCCCCCCAAAAAAAAACAATCTACACCTTCTCCGACGCCGCCCTCCACTTCTCACTTCTCTCCCATGTCTCCACCGTCGTCGACTGGACGTCTCTTTCTCCCACACTTCCCTTAACCTCTCCGTCTGCCTCACCCTGCCCTTCGCCACCTCTCACTTACCAAATCTCTTGGATCCGACACTGCAATTATCATCGTTTTCAACCCGTACTCTTCTTCAAATTCAATATTTGGGATTTCAAAAAAACTAATTAAAAGTTAAAAATGAAATAAGATAGTAATTATAGTTTCATAAATTAATACATACACCCATATAGATACAAATGATTTAGTTAAGGAAAATGATGCGCATCTTCCAGGGTGGTCGCCATTATAGGACCCTTGGAGCTTTTCTTGGCCATTAACAGGGAAATGGAGATAGGGTAATGGTTGTAGGATTAAGAAAAACAGAGCTGGGAGCAAGAGAGAATCAAGAAAGCAGAGGAAGTTTCATATCAATTCACACACAGCTCAGATTGAGCTGATGCTGCTATTTATAGATTTATTAACGTGCAAAGCACGTGAAAACCCAAACCATTTGATACTCAATTGTGCACAGCCTATTTCTTCAAACCAGCATCTCAGCTCTTCACTGCAGCTTCTAATTTCCCATTCGACGTGTATCAACTCCTCCCCCCACCAATTGAGACCTTGCCTCAAGGTCGAATGAGGGAAATCTTTTCACCAACTCCCTGTAAACCTCCCAAGTAGCATCCTCTGGTAACTGATGTTTCCATTTGATCAAGACCTCCGAAATCAATCGCCTACCCCCGATAACTGTTCTTCTATCTAAAATCTCTTCTCGCTCTTGCAAAGCTTTCGAAACACTTGTCGGAATTGCATTTTGAATTACAACAGAATTTCCCAATTGCCTTTTCAACTACGATATGTGAAATACAGGATGTATTTTTGCTTCATCAGGCAATTTCAACCTATAAGTGTAACACCCCGCAAAATTTAATTGACAATTTTGCCCTCGGGTGTTACGCACATGCATTTTGTACTGTTACTAATTATATCCATAATGCATTTTGATATGTATTTTGAATTTCAATTATTTATACCATCCCTTATTCTTAAAAATCTCATTTGAGGCAACTCAAATGCAAAATTTCAATCTTTGAGTTTTACGTGCTTTTTACGTATTATCGATGCACGTGTCGATTTTGGGTATTCCACCGTTACGTAAAAAGTTTTCAATGGGTTTCAATTACTTATTTTTATAAACATGTTTAAATTCATCTTTATAGATAGAATTCAATTTTTGTCTATTTTTAGTTAAAATAAATTTTCTACGTGCAATACACGTGTTTTCTGTACGTTTGAGTATATTATCAAATATGTATATTAAATATACTTTCTATTGCATTCCAATTGATTATGAATATTTTTCGGTTCACAAAGTCAATTTTTGTATTTTTGAGATTTTACGGGCGACGCACGTGTTTTGGTGCACGTGTTTAAGCGCGTTCTTCCTTCAAAATAATTTTCATGAAAATGTGAGTGTCTATTTTTATTGTGCATGAAAAGTATAATTTTTAAGTTAATTTTATATATTTATTACATATATAGATAGTAGTTTTAAAGAGATTGAATAAATAAATTGTTTTTGTACACAAAGCACGTGCACGTGCACACGTACGATGTGCACACAAATTTTTGGGGACCGGGCTGATTAGAGAGGAGGGAAAATTTCTGGAGTTTTGATTTTGAAGAGGGAGGGAAAACAAGTTTTAGAGGTGGAGTTAGTGGAGTTCATGTAGGAGGTGGTTGCTATAACTACCTACTAGTTTCTTATAAAAACACCCCCTTAATCTCTCATTCTCTCATCTCTTTCTCTCTTCTCTACTGCCCATGCCGAAAGAAACCAACCCAAAACAGCATAAGCTCTGTCCATTCCTCCATTTTATAACCATTCCACTTGCCTATATACATATACTAATGTATATATATGTGCACACATAGTATATGTATATGAAAGAAGATGGGAGTTGTTCTTGATGATTGCCGAATGAAGATGGAGATGCTCATTGATGGATGCTTGCCGAAATGTGGAGCTTGGAGGCTTGCTTTGGTGCACGGATTTCGAGGGGATTGCAATTGGAAGCTTTCTTTAGGAGCTCCTAATTCTAGGAGTTCATTTTGGTATCAATTCTTCAACTTTAGGTGGGTGTTTCTTAAATGCTTTCTAATTTAGGAGTGGAAATGCATGATAGATGATATATAATTTATTTGGTTGAAATTGAATTGATTGCATGCAAGTTAATATAGAAATGAATCGGTAAATTTTGATTGATTATGGTAAATACAAATTGTCATGCTTGTTATGATTGCTAGTTGAGATACTAGAATTGAAGTGATTGTATAAATTGATGCATGTTGAGAATGTGGTAAAGAAGTGTGATTATAACCTCAAAATGTTATTTATACGAGTATAGAGATTTTGTAAAGTGATTTTGATAAAAGAAAGTAGTTTATTTGGAAAATATGTTTTGATGCATTTTGATTGGAAAAAGAGGAACTTGGGAATTGATAATATATATATGATAATGTTTTAAAAGGAATATATTCTGGAAATAAATTATATTTTGTACATGGAAGTATAAATCGATTCAAAGGTCGAAAATGTATGCAAAGATGCAAATTGTGGATTTGACAGTCGACTGATTACTTCCACAGTCGACTGGTAAGTGTTAAAAAATTGGTTTTCGTCAGCGGGACAGTC
The DNA here is from genome assembly GCA_017893485.1 of Hemerocallis citrina. NCBI lineage: Eukaryota > Viridiplantae > Streptophyta > Magnoliopsida > Asparagales > Asphodelaceae > Hemerocallis > Hemerocallis citrina. The sequence goes on from JACEHZ010000284.1 coordinate 192,413, forward strand.
GACTGACCACCTTCACAGTCGACTGATGCTATCATAAATTTGATGTTTGAGTTTTCAAAGTATTCGCGGAACAGTCGACTGATACTGCCACCAGTCGACTGAACCGAACTGTTTATTTGGTTTTGAGTTTGAAATTGATTTTGACAAATGAAAGTTAAATAAGTTTAAATACGAGATTTTATGATTACTAAGATTTGATTGAGTTTTAGTGTGGAATGCACACAAGGTTATGGAAGATGAAATTGACAAAGAAACTAAATTGAAGTGGAACACTGCGGAACAGCCGACTGCCATGTGCAGCAGTCGACTCTCCCGAGTGGTTGTGAATAACTGGATTTGACTGGATAAGTCGACTGGTAGAGTTCCCAGTCGACTGTCCAGAGTGCTTTTTGATATATCTTAAATCTTGTGAATTGTTTGTGGTAAAGATTGTGAATCTGGATATTGGTAAACTCTATTTGTTGCTGCATAAATTTATATGAAATGAATCATAGTTGAAATTGAGAATTTACATGTGATGAATCATAGATTTGAATTGAGAATTAAATGAATGTGAAAGGCTAAGATCATGATGAGAAAGTCTGTGAGACTCTAAATGAATTATGAGCTGAAAGTGCTCAATTGGAAGTTGTGAATTGTAAATTGAAACCAAAGAGTAGCTAAGTCTCCCCCGGCAATGAAATGAAATGAAATGAGAATTTGAAAGACCAAGGTTGGTCATATATTGTAATGAATGAATAAGTCCGGTTGAGTGGAGAGGCTAACTCTAGAGCTTTGATTTTTATTCATGATTCTAATAATTAATACATTGTAAGGCTGTAATGAAAGTAAGAGAAAAACATAAGTATGGGAGCCTAGGGTCTACGATGCGGATGTGGTCCACAGAATGCATGCTTGATGAGTCAAGACATGGCGTGGGCAATATACTCCAGAATGATCGGGATCTTGGCGACGTTTGTGGGATGTTTGGTGAAGGCAAGAGGATCGTGTTCAGGGAGGAGGCTGAACTATCGCAGAATGCATGCTTGATGAGTCAAGACATGGCGCGAGGTTCCCCTTCAGGGTCTTGGACATGTGCTTGTAATCATGGAACGTCTATGACACTTGCTGAAATTACAGATAGATACATAGTGGAGATGTGATGAAAGTGAGATAAAAACATGAGTATGAGAGCTAGGGTACGGTGCGGGTGTGTGAGCCGCAGAATGCATGCTTGATGAGTCAAGACATGGCGCGGGCACAACTCAGTAATGATCGGACTCTAGTCACGCTTGTGGGATGTTTTGGTGACTGCAAGAGGAGTGTGTTCAGGGAGGAGGCTGAATTGTCGCAGAATGCATGCTTGACGAGTCAAGACATGGCGCGAAATTCTACTCCAGGGGCCAGGATACATGCTTGTACTCATAGAATCATCTAAGATACTCATTGGAATTACAGTAGTAGATTAAGTCATGGCGAGGGATTGAACCCTACAATAATGCAGACGATTAAGAGGCTTGCCCTCGGACCTATGTAGTATGGGATGCATAGAATCCGAACAAGTGTGCATTAGTGTCATATAATATAAACAACTGCATTAAGGACTAAGTGCACTGCACCACACGACATCAACAGGATAGTCCCTTTTGTAGCTTTGTTTGTGATCAAGTTTGTGTTTGCTAAAGCATTTGAGAATCGTTATACTGTTTCCGGCATAGAGAGGATGGCCGTGTATAATATTTCGTCAGTTGTAAGCAACTGACGCGCCCACAGTTTTATATGCAGGATATGGAGTTACTTGAAGATATAAAGATGATTGATGATGCTGTTGATTATTTAAATGTTAAAGTTGTAACAATTGTACATTCAATATTGTTGTATTTTATTGATTCCGCTGTGTAAAATTAAATGTAACATGCTGTAACTCTGATGTAAAAGTAAAGATTTTAAATTCCTTGCAAAATTGTATGTGAAGAAAGCGAAAAGATCCTGAAGAACATCTCGAATTCAGTAAAAATTGGGGCGGGGCGTTACAATAAGCCACTTTTCCCACCCTTTCCAGTATTGCATAAGGTCCATAGTACAAAGCAGCTAATTTTTGAACAGCTTGCGAAGCTACACTTGTTTGCCTATACGGTTGTAGCTTCAAATAAACCATATCTCCCACATCGAACTCCATATCTACTCTCTTCCTATCTGCCAGTTTTTTCATTCGATCCTGAGCTTTCCTAAGCTGATCTTTAAGCAACTGCAAATGAGCATCTCTAGACAATAACATCTCCTCAACCTGTAGATTCTTTGCAGTTTGTGGTATATATGATAATAGTGTTGGTGGAGATCTTCCATAAAGTGCCTGATAAGGAGTAGTTTTAGTCGATCCATGCCATGTGGTGTTGTACCAATATTCTGCCCAGTTCAACCATTTGCTCCAATCTTTAGGTTTATGATGGCAAAAACATCTTAAATAGGTCTCCAAACACCTATTTACAACCTCCGTTTGGCCATCTGATTGTGGATGATATGCTGTTGAAAACTTTAACTTAGTTCCCTGCAGCTTGAGACACTCTTGCATTAGTGCACTTGTGAAGACCGATCCCCTATCACATACAATAGAGGCTGGCATCCCATACAATTTAAAAACTCCTTCCATCAATATGTTGATCACATCTTTAGCAGTGAATGGGTGGTGTATTGGGGAAAAAATGGGCATATTTACTGAGTCTATCAACTATGACTAGTATTACTGAGTATTTTGAACTCAAGGGTAATCCTTCTATAAAATCCATGCTTGCATGCTCCCATACTTTTTCCGGAATCGGCAATGGTTGAAGGAGGCCAGTAGGAGCATGAAAAATATATTTACTGACTTGACAAATTGCACGGTCCCTAACATAATTCTGCACATCTTTTTTCATTCCCTTCCACCAAAAAGATCTTTTCAATCTTTGTAATGTTCGATCATACCCAGAATGGCCACCAACTGGAGAGTCATGATGCTCTTGTATTAACATTTGTCTAAATGTTGAGTTTGGACTAATAACCACTCTTCCAGATCTATACCAAACCCCCTTATCAAATGTGTACTTACTACTATTATTTTCACCTTGCTTGGCTGCCATTTCCTCAAAATAGCTATTAGATTTGTTCATGTGAATTACTTGCTTCCACCAGTCTGCTACCAAGAGAGATAGTTGCACCAAATAGCAATCCATGTCCCTTCGAGAGAGTCTATCTGCAGGTATATTCTCTTTACCCTTCTTATATTCAACATCAAAGTTGAACCCATATAGTTTCACAAGCCATGAATGTTGAGCATCTGTAGAAAGTCTTTGATCTAGAAGATATTTGAGTGGTTGATGATCAGTTCTAATAACAAATTTCCTGCCAAATAAGAACTGCTTCCATTTCTTTACTGAAAGTAATATTGCGAGCATTTCTTTCTCATAGGCTGAAAATTGCAAACTTCTACCCTTCAACTTTTGACTAATAAATGCAATAGGATGTTCTTGTTGCATTAATACTGCACCCACCCCTTCCTTGCAGGCATCACACTCTACAACAAAAGTTTCATCAAAATTGGGTATTTGAAGAACTAGCGCAGTCATCAGTGCTTGTTTCAACCTATCAAAAGCTGTAGTAGCCTCTGCAGACCAATGAAAGCCTTCTTTCTTTGTTAACTCTGTTAAAGGTGCAGCTATAGATCCATAATTCCGTATAAACTTCCTATAATACCCCGTGAGTCCCAAAAATCCTCTTAATGATTTAACATTCTTGGGTATTGGCCACTCTTTGATTGCTGATACTTTGTTAGGATCAACAGAAATGCCATTTTCAGAAACCAAATGACCCAAATATTCTACCTGAGTTTACCCAAACTCACATTTGGATTTCTTGATGAACAAAGTATTATCTTGGAGAACCTTCAGAACAATCTTCAAATGCCTTAAGTGGTCTTGCCAAGAAGTGCTGAAAACTAATATGTCGTCAAAAAACACCAATACAAACTTCCTCAAATAAGGTCTAAATATATCATTCATCAAGCTTTGAAAAGTTGAAGGTGCATTGCTTAATCCAAATGGCATCACAAGAAATTCATAATGGCCACTATGAGTTCGGAAAGCAGTTTTAGAGATGTCATTGTTGTTCATTCTAATTTGATGATATCCTGACCTTAAGTCAAGTTTAGTAAAGAATTTGGATCCATACAGTTCATCTAATAGATCATCAATTATAGGAATTGGGTACTTATCTTTTACTGTTTGTTGATTGAGAGCCCTATAATCAACGCACATTCTCCACGACCCACCATGTTTCTTTACTAATACAATTGGTGAAGAGTAAGAACTATTGCTTGGTCGGATAACCCCTCGTTGCAACATATCATCTATAAGTTTCTCAATAGCATTCTTCTGTTCATATGAGTGTCGATAAGGCCTAATGCAGATAGGCTTTGCTCCTTGGATCAATGGTATTTTATGATCAGATGACCTACTAGGAGGCAACCCTTTTGGTTCTTCAAACAAAGATTGAAATTCATCTAATAAACCTTCCACATCAGCTGGAATTTCTTTGTGCACTTTCTGTTCAACCACAACATTGATCAAGTATAAAATAAACCTCTATGAGTTAACAAGGTCATTTTATTCACCTCCTTATCAGATATATATTGATCAGCTGTAGGCTTCAAGCCTACCAGATTCCAAAATTTTCCTTTATGAGTAAACTTCAATTGTTTCTCAGTCATATTGACAGTTACTTCTTTAACTTGCCTCATCCATTTTGCTCCCAAAACCACATCATGTCCACCAATAGGAAATACCAAAAAATCATCAGCAATTGTGTATCCTTGGCAGTTGATCTCTACACCAGAACAAAGACCACTACCCTCTACCTCTTTACCACCAGCAACCCTGACATTGAACTTCTGCTTGATGGACAACTGCAATCCTGCTTTCTCTACTACATACGAATCAATGTAATTGTGAGTTGCCCCACTATCAATCAATATGTGCATTGCCTTGCCCCTCAATTCACCCTTAAGAATTAAGCATTCAGTATTTGTACCCATATTCAGAGCTGCAAAGCTATCCTGATCGTTAGGCTCTCTGACAGAAGAATCAACAGCTATCAACTGGTTCAATTCATCCTCTTCTTGAATACTCAGTAAATCCCAATCTCCCTCAATACACATATAAACTTTGGTCTTGCACACATAACCAGGTATGAACCTTTCATCACAATGAAAACATAAATTTTTCTTTCTCCTTTCCCAAATTTCATTTGGAGTTAGTTTCTTCAATATAGAACCAGTGGGTGTAGTCGACTTGGAAATTAACGGCTCATTTGAAGTTTGACTGGATGGGTTCTTGAAGTATGGTTTGAATGTACCCTTGTTTACATTCCTCAAAGCTTCATTTTTCTTTTCATATTTCACAGCAACCTTAAAAACTTCACCCAAAGATTGCGGCTCTGCCATCAACTCATCATGTTGAATTTCCGTCTTGAGACCACTAATAAATTGTTGAATCAAATAAGATTCACTTACTCCTTCTACCAAGCAGTTTAGATTTTCAAATTTCCTTTGGTAATCTAACACCGAAGCTGTCTGATCTAATCTGCACAACATTCTTGCAGCATTATCATACATTCCCAGCCCAAAACGACTACAAATTCCCTCCCTAAATTGCCTCCATGTTACTATATCATCATTATTTTTCAAGAACTATCTGCACCACTGAATAGCTTCATCTTTTAAAAAAAAATAAGCCACCCTAACCTTCTCATCACCTGCAATCTGATAGATCTCAAAATAACGCTCGATTTGGAATAGCCAATTGAGTACATCACCCGTACCTGAAAAAGGGATAACATCTAATTTTGGAGGCTTTGGAACTGAATTCTTGATTGCTACTTGATCAAGATTCTTACCATTCCTAAAAGAACCCATATTCACATCCATGGAAAACCTGTTAGAGTTGAGGTTACCTGATGGATTTGGAGAAAAATTTGGGGTCAAAATTAGGCCAATTGAGTCTTGACGTGCTTTTTCTGCCATCCTATCAGCCACAAGAGCATTCAGTTGCTCCATCATCACTGACGACTGAGTTGTCATGGCCTGCATTTGTGCAAATATCAAGGAGGACTGACTTGTCACTTCCTTTGATAGGTCTTTGATCTGTTGTTCAACTCCACACAATCTCGACTCACAAATCTGCTGTCATTGCCACAAATCTAACTCAGGTACTCCACCTAACATTCCTTTTGGATCAGGTGGATCTGGTTCTTAATAATCTTGGTAGCCAACGACTGGATTTCCGACTGGATCTTGCGGCCCTGATACCAATTGATGCGCCTCTTCCAGGGTGGTTGCCATTATAGGACCTTTGGAGCTTTTCTTGGCCATTAACAGGGAAATGGAGATAGGGTAATGGTGGTAGGATTAAGAAAATCAGAGCTGGGAGCAAGAGAGAATCAAGAAAGCAGAGGAAGTTTCATATCAATTCACACACAGCTCAGATTGAGCTGATGCTGCTATTTATAGATTTATTAACGTGCAAAGCACGTGAAAACCCAAACCGTTTGAGCGGTTACAATAGGTGGTCCCCACACTAACAAATCTCAGCCCTATATACACAGATTTAATAGCTTCAACACAACTCTTTAATCCCAATCGTTATTCTTACATTTTACACATAGAACCCTGCTATTGATGGACTGATACTCAATTGTGCACAGCCTATTTCTTCAAACCAGCATCTCAGCTCTTCACTGCAGCTTCTAATTTCCCATTCGACGTGTATCAAAAAACTTCTCAAAAATATTTTTTCTACAAACACCATGTGTGCTACATAGGCAACAAAACACATTTCTAAAAATTAAGTATTAGATTTCTAGGTTTCAAGTGTTTCCTATTCAAATGTGCATAAGCAACAGCAAAAAGAAAAAAGTTGAAGAAATCTTACCAAATCTCATTTTTGAATCAGACACCGTAATCATCCTCGTCTTCAACCCGTACTATTCCCCAAATCCAAATTTCGGAATTTAAAAAAACACAAATTAGAAATTGAAAATGTAATCAGGTCGTAAATTAGGTTTCATAAATTAATACATACACGACACATATATACAATTGATTAAGTTAAGCAAAAGTTCTCAAAAGTATTTTAAAAATACATTGAGTGCTACATAGGCATTTCATCAAATAGTTGTTGAGAAAATGACAGTTCTAGAAATTAAGTACCAGATTATAGGGTTTCCTATTCAAATATGCATGAGGCAATAGCAAAAATAGAAAACTAGAAGAAAACTTATCAAATCTCAATCTTGATTCCGACACCGCAATCATCTTCGTTTTCAACATATACCCAAGTCCACCGAAAATATTGTCTTGATGAACATCGTGGCTCGGAAACGGCGAAGGAGGTGGTGCGGTGCGTGGGAGGCGGCAATGTCGGAGACAAGGTCGAGGGCAGCATCGGAGGTGATGAAAGCACATGGGAGACGGCCGCAGCGTCGGAGGCGAGGAGGACGCAGAGGCACGGGAGGCAGCTCAGAGAAGAGGAGGGTGCGGGGTCAGCGGTGAGTCTGAGACGAGGAAGGTACATGGGAGACAAGTCAGATGGGGCAACGTGAGGCGGCTCGAAGGCGAGGAGGGCCCGTGGGAGGCGATGAGGGGACGTGGCTTGCAAAGCGAGGATCGGGGAGGATTTTGAAAGTGAGAAATGATGAGATCTTGGCTGTGGAGGGTTTGGGCTTTTTTGTTTTTTTTTTTTTTAATTTATGAAAACGTGTGAAATGCACATGTTAATTTAAATGTGATTCTTATTTTTTATCTCCTTTATCTATTTTAAATAAAGGAAGAGGAGATGTTTTTTTAAATTTTTTTTTATTTTTATTTTTTTATTTTTTTTAAAGTTAAAAGTGGAGTATGACCACTATGTTTCATTAATAAGATGTTAGGATGGGCAAAAGTACACAAACTATAAACATGAAATAAAATATAAAACATGCAACTACATATGAGGGAGGGACTAGCGATCTAAACATTAGAAAGGGAGAGGAGATTAACCTATTAGCCTAATATATAGTTATAATTTCTTGAGACTGACTTCCACCATGTGTGTGAAGTTAACATTTAATTCATAATCATTCATTCTTTAAGAGCATCCACTATCGTCTGCTAAAAACCTAAAATATGGAAATTTTAACGAAAAGTCTTCCACTATCGTTGGCAAAGACCTTTTTTTGGCCAAATCGTGAACAGTCGATTGCTATATATAGCATAGCGAAATAGAAAATGCAAAATATAGAAGATGATCTTCCGTCTGAAGAGTTGAATGGTCAAAAGTAGCTCTCCAATTTATATATATATATATATATATATATTTAAAATTAATAGATGGAAGAAGTTCTTCCGTCTGTCTCATTTAATATTTAATACCCCTCTACACCCTTTTTAATATTGTATAGTTTCTTTTTTTTTTTTAACTTGAGTGTAAAGTGGAGTTGTTTCAAAAGGAAATGGTCAAAAGCTGAGTAAAATTTACTGAATTTTTTTTATAAAATCACCCAGACGGAAGATGACCTTCCGGCTGGGTGATTTTATTTATTTATTTATTTTTTGTAAATCTCTCCATACAGAAGATCATCAACCATCTGAGTTGATTTTTTTTTTTTTTAAATAGCGAGCAAACGGAAGATCCAAGTTTTTTTTAAAATTTTTTTGAAACGGAACTTGGTCTTTCGTCTATCCAATTTTGAGTATTAAAAAAATTAATTTTTTTTATTAGACGGAGGATATTATTCCGTCTTTATATTTTATTTTATTTTAGCCAAATTTTAGCTTCAACGATAGTAGCGCAACTCATTCATTTCTAAATACTTATTGCCAAATACCTATAATTAAGCACCAACGATAGGGATGCTCTAATGAATGAATACGTGCTTTCTCAATACAAGTTCTCGTGCGAGATTTTGAATAAAAAGAAGCACCAGACTTCACTGAGAATATCAATATGCACATTTCAATTCCTATATAAAAATTCTGAGATACAATTAGTAAAGAAATTTCCCTTTAAAATACAATTATTGATTATACTTGTACTGTACATTTGTACATGCCAAAAATGTTGATAACAACACAAGGGATTCTTTTTTTTTTTTGAGGAAAAGGTGGGATAATGCCACCCTGTTTCATTAATAAGTGATTAATAAACAACCCCGAAGTCTCGGGAAGATAAAAGTACAGTGCAGAAAATAAAACATAACCCCCAACAAAACCCTGGGGGTGGGTTACATCATCTAGCCTAAAGGCAACCAAAACACAACAGACACAACAACAAAGTACAAAGGCCTGATACAAAATATGAAGCAGTGAGGCGGGTGTCCACTCATCAGTCCAGAGTTGGCCCGATCTCAATCTCCTCGTCATCATACTCATCCACCTGGAAAACCCTTGCAATTCTCCCTCTTGCTCCTGAAGCAGCAGCTGTAGCCCAAAAGGAAATTAGATGCATGATATGAGTAAGATTACTAGAAATAGAATTACATGAAGCACGGAAATAAAAATTGTTCCTATCTAGCCATAACACCCATGTGGTTGCCGCAATGGCAATAAACCATGCATCTTTCATATCGTGACGGGATGAAGCGAATCTGGAGCCGACCCACAGTTCCTCATAGTCTCTTGGGTAATCACTTGTTCCTAGTGCTCTCAGCACCTCTATCATGACGGCCTTGCTTCTGGCGCAGTGAAGAAACAGATGATTCAAATCTTCCACGTGTACATTGCAGAACCCACAATTGGTCGCAATGTGAGGTTGCCTCTTGGCTAGGTTCTCTCTAGTGAGTATGGCATTGTTGAGTACAAGCCAGAGGAAGACTCTAATTTTCAGAGGTGTTTTAGTCTTCCATAGTACCGTTGCCCAGTTGGGCCTGCAACCTCGGTAGTGAATCCGATGGTAAAGTGATCAAACCAAGAACACTCCCTTGTTCTCGAGTCCCCAACGCATGTGGTCTGGGCCTTGGGCACATCTCACCCCAGATTGGGCTATGCGCGTTTGTAGTTCATGCAGTTGCTGTAGCAAACTTGGGGAAAGAGTTCCGTGGAACGGCGGTCTCCACGTCCCCCTTTTCCATGTTTCCGCCACCGAGATATTCGGTCGATTTGTTTTAGCAAACAACTCTGGGAAATCTTCCTTAAGCGCATGATGGCCGCACCACTTGTCCCACCAAAATCTGGTGGTTCGACCATTGCCGATCCAAGATGAAGTTGCTGAATTGAAAGGTCCGCTGGCTTTCGCAACTCCTTTCCAGAAGCGGGAGACTTTGGATCCTACTCGAAAGCCTATGCTTCTTGTCCCCTTCCCACGAAGGTAAGGTTGGATAAAGTCCTGCCATCCTTCTCCGCCGTGATGAAACACTTTCCACCACCACTTTCCCAGGAGTGCCAAATTCATATCTCTGAGGTCGATGATGCCTAGTCCTCCGTGCCTCTTTTTCATGCATGCGATATTCCATCTAATAAGGTGGTAGCCTCCCTTATTTGAGTCTGCACCTTTCCATAGGAATCTCTTCCTGATACGGTCAATCCTTTGGATCACCCACTTTGGGAGTTCAAAGAAGGACATGTAGTATATGGGCAGATTGGATAACACAGAATTGATGAGTACCACTCTGCCCCCAAGCGAAAGAGATTTTCCTTTCCAACCGGACAGTCTGTCCTCCACCCTGTCAATAATAGGTAACCAGTCTGCTTTAGTGAGCCTCCCTGGACGGAGCGGAAGCCCTAGATACTTGATTGGGAATTCTTCTATCGCACAATTGAGAATGGTGGCATGCTCCCGAGTTTCAGCTTCTGATAGTGAAATAGGGATTAGCGCACTCTTGTGGAAATTAATTTTAAGGCCTGACCAGGCTTTAAAGCAGTACAGGACCCCTTTAAAGCATATAGTTTCTGCTCTAATCCCATTTCCAAAGATTAGGGTGTCGTCAGCATATTGGAGGATCGTGCAACCCTGATTGGAATTGCTGCTGGCCACAGGCGAAATCCACCCTTTTCTTTGACAATTATCTAGCATTCCTCTGAGCACATCCGCTACAATAGTGAATAGAAGTAGGGACAGCGGATCCCCCTGACGGAGTCCCTTCTTGCACGGGAACGAAGGGCCGGGTCTCCCATTCACTGAAATTGCCGTTTTGCTAGAATGTAAACATTGTTTGATCCATTTGATCCATTTGTCCCCAAAACCTCTCCCCCTGAGAGCCTCTAGCAAACATTCCCAGTCCACAGAGTCGTATGCCTTTTGAAAATCCAACTTGAGGAGGAAGTTCTTGGAGTTGCTCTTGTGGCAATGGTGGATAACTTGTTCAGCAGTAGCCACGCAGTCTAGGATACATCTGCCCTTAATGAATCCCGTCTGTGTTCTACTAATAAGACTGTCCATAATGCCTCCCAAGCAGATAGCTAGGACCTTAGTGATGATCTTAGCCGAGCAGTTTATCAGGCTAATTGGTCTAAAATCCCCAACGCACTTAGAATCCTCCCGTTTGGGGATCAACACAACTTCTGCAAAGTTGAACATTCCCAACCTTAGGTTATTATGAAAAAATTCCATCATAATATCCATAAATTCTCCTTTAATTTCTTCCCAGAATACTTGGTAGAACAACATAGGAAAGCCATCTGGCCCAGGCGACTTGTCAGCTCCCATCTGGTCAATGGCCGCTTTGACCTCTGACTCCGTGAAGGGTTCCTCCAAGGAGGAAACAGCTTGACCTATAGCAATCTGATACTCTTGCCAGAAGTCCTCACCCATAGGGATCCTAAAGTCATTCTTCTTCCCAAAGAGATCCTTATAGAATGACTGGAAGGTAGAGGAAATCACCTTATCATCCTGCGAAGCTCCTGACTCTGTCTGAATTGATAGGATAAGATTGGATCTCCTTCTAGCACTTGCAACCCGATGGAAGTAGGCCGTATTCACGTCTCCCTCTTTGAGCCACGAAATCCTGGATCTCTGTTGCCATTTGATCTCTTCCAGTCTATACAGATTGGCAATGTTATCACGAAGTTCTAGTAGCCTATTTCGCTCATCCTGCGAGAGGATTCTAGTTTCTTCCACCCTCTCAAGCTCATCAATTTCTTCCAGAAAGGACTCTTTATCACGCCAAATGTTCGTGAATCTAGACCGATTCCATCTACAGAGCCTTTTTCTCAGTCTACGAATTTTTGCACACCATCGAGATGCCGCGTCCCTGCTTGCCATGGGAAGAGCCCAGTTCTCCATAACCAAATGGGACCAGGCCTTTTCAAATCTGAATTTCCTAGGCTTGCGGGCTCCCCGACTCCCCACATCGAGGAGGATCGGGGTGTGGTCTGAGGTTGGTTTAGGGATCGTTCTGGCCGAAGCTAGAGGAAATAAGCTTCCCAATCCATAGAGACTAGAATCCTGTCCAACTTGGCCATAACCGGATCCGCTTGCAAATTAGACCAAGTAAAAAGTCTATCATTGATTGGGATATCAATCAAGTCAAGTTCCGTGATAACTCTATTGAATTCCTCTCGGTGCCTGTCGCTAGCGCCTCTTTCCTTGTGCTCAAAAGAAAATCTAGTGATGTTGAAATCCCCACCCACAATTCAAGGTCCCGACCAGCGCTGGCAAATGTCGGCCAGTTCTTGCCAGAAGGCCTCTCTATCGGTGGCCACGTTCGGCCCGTAGACAACAGTCACCGTCTGCATCCAATCATCGGAACGTCGCTTAAGTCGGGCAGTCAAGGAGAACGTTCCACAATGCTCTTCTTCGCAGGAGAGGAGATTCGAATTAAATCCTATAGCAATCCCCCCTGAGGCATCGACAGAGGGGCGTAGCAACCACTCCTTGATTCTGTTACCACTGACTCTTTTGAGTTTGAGCCCGTACTGGAGTTTGGTCTCCTACAGCCCTACTACATCTGCCCTGGAGTTGCTAATGACATCCCACACCATACCCCTCTTACCCCTATCCCCCAGACCCCTAACATTCCAAAATAGTGTATTCATTGGGGGGACAGGTCAAGGCAAATTGTTGTGGAGGGCGTAGGGCCGGCTACATCCTCGAGGATGATAGTCGACCCCGTGCCGACTCCAGAAGCGTTATCGGCAGATGACCTAACTCTTTGTGTTTCCCAACCCCGAATTTTATTGAGGAGTAAGGCGATATGCTCAGTGTCCCAAACTTCTAACCCACATGTGATAGCTAGACATAAAACATCAGAATCTGACATGCAATTTAAAATAGATGCTAAATAACTTGTCGTACCTCCATTGTTGAGCTTAGAGGCCTTGGCTGCAGCGGCAACCTCAAGATAGTCATCCAAGGACTCCACATGAGCCCTCTTGGGAGATCGCTGAACTCTGAATCCAACCGCTCTACGGAACTGTCCCGGGCTATTACCCGGAGCTGAGTCTGGAATTGTGGACCGGACAAGCTCCGGCGAGGTCTCCCTTTGGGTGTTAGCAATGAACTCCGTATCCTCTGAATCCTCCTCAGAAAGAGAGAAGTCTACATCAAGATTCAGCCGACCTTCTGGATCCTCATCACTGTCTGTGAGTATAGACCCATCATTAAGAGTGGGCGCTTTCACCCCGGACCCCTCATTGGGCCCGTTGCATGAAGAATCAATAATAACAGTGGACTCAACTATTGTGGTCCCCTCGTTGGGCCCGCTCCCAGTCTGGTGAATAGTCGGGATGTTTGAATCAATAGACTTGCAACACCCAGTAACATTAAAAGTTAAAATGGACACGTCTTCGTGCCCACTCGTACCAATGAAAAGCCCACTTGAAGGCCCATTAGAGGAGCCATCAACAACCTTGATATCCACAGATTCTCCGCGGCACAACGTACCGCATTTCTTGAACGAGGAGCTCCTCGAGATGAGCGGATCTACGCATGTGCCTCCTGAGTGAGCTGTCGGATAGTGATTTGGGGGGGGGGGGGGGGGGGGGGTTGGTGGGTGCAGCGCACGCCCTGTTCTCTTTAGTTGAAATCTTTCCCAACCGCACTTGCTCGCCACGTGGCCTCGGATCATTGGAGGGGCTTCGGTGGGTTTAAAATGACTTGGGTTCACCTCCTCTGGCGTGAGACCCAAAGCACCGCTTCGTCTATCTTCGTCTTGTTCAGAATGGCCAGACTGTTTCTCTATTTCGAAGCAGACTCTTTTCTCTCCTTCTTTCCTCAACAATGAGACTTTACTCCCAACGGTAGTGTTGAGAGCTTTCACAGGGCTGCTCTTTTCTCTCTGGTTGAAGCTAACCACTCTCGATGCTTTCTCCAGAGAGATCTCTGCATCCTTACTCACTGCCGTTACTAACTCTCTTCCCCTCTGCTTCTCAGAAGTATCTTTCTCTTTTTCTGACGGAAACCACCTTTGTGTCACCCACTCTTTGGTCGAGAGAGGCCTCTCCCTTGTTTGTTTCCCCAAAGTGGTAGCTTCCTCCACCAACCCCCCTCCCAAAGCCTGCATGCTACGGAAAAGCTGGGCGCTGCCATTAATGGTTGGTGCTTTCTCTGCCGCTCCCCTCTGGGCCACTGCGTCCACCTCCTGCGACAACTGCAGGGCCTGGCCACCATTTTTGGCAGTGCTTTTGCCTCTCCTTGCGAAGGTGCTCTCAGAAGTTTCCAAATCAAGCCTGTGAGACTGGATCACCGTTGGATCTGACGCGTTGGGGACTCTACTGAGTTCTTGATCGTTGGATTCGACGGGACGAGCCTTTCTCTCAGCAAGCTTGTGCGGGACTCCAGCCGAGCCACTCGCCGCAGACTCTGGTCGCCGCCCCTGTCTCTTGGCCGCCTCAATAATCTCTCTGTGAGCCCGTTCAACTTCGTGGGATCCATCAATAGTGAGCTCCTTCCTCGGTGATACTACCTGTCGATATGATCTGCCATCTCTGAGAGCTGCCGATGGTGAGGGGGGGGGGTGGATTCCACCAGCTCCTTTGGAGCTTCAACTCGTCTATCAAGAACGAATCTGATGAGGTACGATTCGTCGAAGGAAAAAACCTTGGCGAAGCGTGGCATGAGAGCAATATCAATGCTTCTGATCAATAGCCTCGCCGATACAATCTCTGATTTCCTCACCGCCTTCTCGTCAATCATCACCACCGTCCCAAAATTAGCTACAATTTCTTGGAGGGCCTCTTTCTTCCAGAAATGCAAGGGGACGTTGTGTATCCATATCCAAAATTTCTCGCATTGGGGGAGTTCCGCACCAAACATCGGAGTCCACGCCGTGAAATCTAGTTGGAAATGTCCAAACTCCACTTTACCCATTCTGGTAACTTCAGTGACTTTCTCCGGAGTTGAGAAAGAAACAAGAAATTGCAAGTGGCATAGCTTTTTTACCACCCAATCGCCAACACAAGGGATTCTTATTAATATAACAGTCTCTATCTTGACAGAAGATTCTCCTTCACCAACTCCTAATTACACCCAACTCAACACCAAACCCAAGTTTAATTAATTGAACTTGAACAGTTAAAGATTAGCAAACGACCGAATCACAAGGGCAGTATCGTAATTTAAACCCAGCTGCTCTGCTCCTTTTTATATCGAGAAGAAAAAAATGCGAAGCAAACGAAATAATTTTTTTTGCTCGTTTTATATAACCCCCTTCGTCTTCTTCCTGCTCTCTCTCTCCATCCTTTTTCCAATTCAACCATTTCAATAATCTATGGCCCCATTTCTAAAAGATCTTCAATTAACCTCCATCTCCACTCGCGCCGACGACCTGGAAGATGTACGGCTTCTCGATTCATTCAACGAAGAGGAAGAAGATGAAGAAGAGAGAGACAAGAGGTTGAAGAAAATCGAGGTGAGAATAACAGGGATGACGTGCTCGGCTTGCACTGGCTCGGTCGAGTCGGCGGTCAACGAGGTCAACGGGGTGGTTAAGATTTCGGTGTCGCTTTTGCAGAACAAGGCATCTGTGGTGTTTGATCCGAGTTTGGCCAAGGTTTGTTTTTTATTGAAGATTTGAGTTGGGTTTTAGGGGAATTTAATTGAGTTTTGTTGAATTTTGGTAATATTTTGGGGTTTGGGTGAAAAGTGTTTATGAAGTTTTTGGTGATGGAGGAGGATTTTAGTTGTTTTGAGCTAGCTTGATTAGGGTTTACTTGGGTTGGTTTGTTGGGGTTTTAGTAATGAGGTTTTAGGGAATTTTATTGTAGTTGGTCATTTATATTGGGGAAGGTATTGGAGTTAATTGCATGTGTTTAGTGATAATTAATGATTTAAGATCATGTTTAATGGATAATTTATCAAAATAATTTTGTTTTTATTTTTTGAATAAAGGGCAATGTTGTAGGGCTGGTCTGGGAAGCTGAGACCTCCCTTTACCAATACAACTCAGTGGTAATTATGGAATATACGATAATTTGCTAGGCTTTTGCAGTAGAGTAGCCTGACCTTGCATTTTGCTATCCGAAAAATACCGTCAAACAAGTTTTGAGTTTGCGTGCGTCTCTCGTGCATTCTGCAAGCACAATTTTGGTAGGTTGAACCATTGAAGGAAATATCCATCTAGAGACTAGCCCGAATAAAACCTCGTAAATGCACAGCAGGGTATTTCTAAATAGAAAATGTACGTTAGGGTATTTTATAATAAAACCAAGTAAATTACTAGTTTAATTCTGATAAGTTAGTCTAATATAGTTAATAAGCTAAAATTAGAACGTCTTTGTCCTCGAAACTTTTTTTTCTTTTATGGGTGTAATTGGATCCTCACTGTGCACCTCTGCTAAACCGTAAGGCATAAGAAATATTTATTGTAAAAAAAAATAGGGCGTATTTAAGCAGGAACAGATGCTGTCATCATTTAACAATCTTATTAGAGAAATTGATTGCCAAGTTAAAATGGCATGCTTGTTTGTTGTTTTACTCAGTAGTTAATGAACATTGTCGTATCAGTCTATGTAGTGTAGCATATAGTTAACTAAGTTAATTTGCCCTAAAAATTTCCTATATTACAGTAGAAGAACATGTAGTAGAAAAGGAAAATGCCTGCATATTGACACTGATGAGCAATTTTTTATTCATTAATCCATCTAGTTCATTCTAAAGGTTGAGAACATTTCACATCCCTCAAGCTAAGACATATTTGATATCTTCAACTATATATTCCATTCTTTACAAGATTTTTTTCTCTCTTTCTATTTTCTCCTGTTCAGTGAGTTTTTTTAGGGATAAAACCATTTTCCACCAAAGTGGTGTATGGTTCCTTGGTCCTAATTTTTAAAACAATTTCATACAGAGTGAAGATATAAAAGAAGCTATAGAAGATGCTGGTTTTGAAGCTGAGGTTCTTCCAGATTCTAATATAACTCAACGAGGACCACAAAATTCTTTGACCGGACAATTTAGGATAGGTGGTATGACTTGTGCTGCCTGTGTTAACTCTGTCGAAGAAATTTTAAAAAAACTCCCTGGGGTTAAAAGAGCAGTTGTCGCCCTAGCCACCTCATTAGGGGAAGTTGAATACGATCCATCAGTCATTACTAAAGAAGAGATTGTCAATGCTATTGAAGATGCTGGCTTTGATGCCTCATTTTTACAAAGCAGTGAGGAGGACAGAACATTCCTAACTGTGGTTGGACTGGTCAGCGAGATGGATGTAGGTTTATTGCAAGGTTTACTTGGGAACATGACAGGAGTAAAGAATTTTAAAGTGAGTGATGCACTTGAAGAAGTAGAAGTTGCTTTTGACCCTGAAGTTACTGGTTTAAGATCTATCATAGATGCCATTGAGAATGGAAGCAATGGTAAGTTTAAGGTGCGCATTCGGAATCCATACGCTAGAGGAGCTTCAAATGATGCTGATGAAGCATCAAAAATGTTTCGGCTTTTTATTTCCAGTCTTATGCTCAGTGTGAGTATGATCCCAGGCTTTCTTATACTGCTTATTTAGACAAATCTGATGTATTTTTACACAGGAAGCACACACAAACAACATGTTGGAAATTCACATGCAGTTCTCTTGTTAGAACAATAGCATCCTCAGTGATCAAAATTAACAGTTCAGCAATCACTGTATACATTCCTTCTGTCTAGAGATTATGTTATTATAACACAGAGCCATGGAAGGAAATTATTTAACAGAAATTTATAACTTAGCATCAATAATTCTGAGCAGTAACTGAGACATAATATATAATCGTTTATTTTTTCTTTCCTTCAATTTTGAATTTGATTTCGGTGGAAGCACAAGTGGAATATTTGAAGATGCTACGAAATTAATATTTAGCAGTTACCTCTAAAATTGAGTGACCAATAACTCACCCCTAAAACTGACAATAAATTGTCAGATTAGACCTGAATGTCTTCTTCTAAACCCATTAAGGTGTTCTAGATGGGCTTAGTTCTTTAAAGGAGCAGACCCAAATCCAAACTATTTACAGTTCTATTTACCTTTTTACGATTTTTCTACATTGGTTTTTGCCTTGTGTGATGGTCTTAAGATTCCTTTCCTGCAGATTCCCATCTTCTTCATATCTGTTCTCTTTCCCAGAATACCGTACATAAATTCTTTTTTCCTCAAAAATCTTGGACCATTTAAGATCAGTGACCTGTTGAAGTGGGGCCTAGTCAGTGTTGTTCAGTTTGTAATTGGCAAACGATTCTACATAGCAGCGTATAGAGCACTTCGAAATGGATCTACAAACATGGATGTTTTGGTTGCATTGGGTACTTCAGCTTCTTACTTCTACTCTGTGGGTGCACTTTTATACACTGCAGTTACTGGATATTTGTCCCCAACATATTTCGAGACAAGTTCTATGTTGATTACATTTGTTTTGTTTGGGAAGTTTTTGGAAGTTGTTGCAAAGGGAAAGACATCTGATGCTATCAAGAAGCTAGTGGAGCTTGCCCCTGCAACTGCTGTTTTGCTGGTTAAAGATAAAGGTATCTAGTCATCTATAAAATTAATGACCGTTGGTTGTATTTTCAGAAGCTCCTCAGGTCTCTCTCCTTTCTATATTCCTAAGCCGTCCTTATTGCTTTGCTATATTTCAGAAGGAAGGTACATTTCTGAAAGAGAGATAGATGCTCTATTGATTCAGCCAGGCGATATATTAAAAGTTCTTCCTGGATCGAAGGTCCCTGCTGATGGGATGGTTGTCTGGGGTTCAAGTTATATAGATGAGAGTATGGTAACTGGTGAATCTGCACCAATCCCAAAGGGGGTTTCTTCCTCTGTTATTGGTGGTACGATGAACTTGCATGGTGCCCTTCATATACAAGCCACCAAAGTGGGTTCTAATACAGTATTGAGCCAGATAATTTCTCTAGTTGAGACTGCCCAGATGTCCAAAGCTCCTATTCAGAAATTTGCAGATTATGTAAGTAGATCTTTTATTGACTCTGTTTATTTATGACTTAGACAATCCCTTAGCTTTAAATTATTGGACAGCATCTTGTATAACTGTATACGCACTCTGGGGGTAAATTTTGTAGATTAGGACAAGAGAATATACCAGTCTGCCACTTAAGTATGCTACTATCATTTATGAGGGAAATTTATTCCAAGTTTTGAAAATTGTTTGGTTAAAGGTACTCGGGCTTCGTTGGGACTTAGGGCTGCCTGTTCTTTTAATGTTTTGCATTCTTTCCTTTGTGCCACATGACTCGATGAGTGGTATTTTTATGATTTGAACTGTCTTTAACAATATTTTGACATAATTCATTTTAATATAGCCTTTTTAAGTATTTAAAAATTTTATAACTCTAGAGCATGCATTTACCTTTTTTCCTTCTTTGAGATATAAAAACAAGAGGAAAAAGAAGCCTTCCAAATTTGCAATAGGGGCATGATGATGATAAAAATGATGATTTATGTTTCTTTAAATATTCTGACAAGCCACCTTTTGCCTCTCACAGGTTGCGAGCATATTCGTGCCATCTGTAGTCTTGATGTCACTGTTAACATTCTTTGTGTGGTAAGTTGCAATCTTTACAAATATCAAAAAGTTTATTGGGCGTAAACTGTTGATTTTTTACGGTAATTATCACCTTTTTTTCTTCATCCAATTTCTCCTCAGGTTCCTTTGTGGTTCATTAGGAGCATACCCATCTGCTTGGCTCTCAGACAACGGGAGTTGTTTTGTGTTTTCACTCATGTTCTCAATATCAGTTGTAGTCATTGCTTGCCCCTGTGCTCTTGGCCTAGCTACTCCAACTGCTGTCATGGTGGCAACTGGGGTTGGTGCGAGCCATGGTGTTTTGATCAAGGGTGGAGATGCTCTTGAAAGAGCGCAGAATATTACACATGTAATATTTGACAAGACTGGCACTCTCACTCAGGGGAAAGCCTCAGTAACTTCTGCAAAAGTCTTCTCAGAAATGGAACTGGGAGATTTCCTCACATTGGTGGCATCGGCAGAGGTGAATAAAAAGTTCTGTTTTAAGAAAAAAATAAACACAATAATTTGATATTTTCAATCGAAATACACTTTGAAGTGTTTTCGCAATGTGTAACTAACTGTGTCTAACTAACTTTGTGTCTTGTCATACAATCCATAAGTTAACTGCATTTAATATTTTGGTGTACTTTAGGCTAGTAGCGAACATCCTCTTGGAAGAGCAATAGTAGATTATGCATACCACTACCATTTTTTTGGGAAGCAAAAGAAAGAAGATGTTATGTTGGAGTGGCTTACTGAAGCATCAGACTTCACATCTATGCCAGGTAGAGGAGTGCAGTGCTTCATCAATGGAAAAAGTATTTTGGTGAGTTTATACGAGTTTTTAGTTCTGTGAACTTTGTGTATAATAATCTGCTGGGGGTCCATTTTTTTGGGAATAATTGGGTCTTTCTTTTTCCACTTAGTTTCATCAGCTCAAATTTTATTAATTTTTCTGCATCTATTATCAGGTGGGGAATCGGATGCTATTAACAGAAAATTTAGTTAACATTCCTTGTGAAGCAGAGGATTTCCTTGTCGAATTGGAAACAAATGCAAAGACAGGGATACTTGTGGCTTATGATGGCAGCTTTACCGGAGTATTAGGCGTAGCAGATTCATTAAAGAGGGAAGCAGCAGTTGTAGTGGAAGGATTGCAAAAGATGGGTGTGACTCCCATTATGGTAACGGGCGACAATTGGAGGACAGCACAAGCTGTTGCCAAGGAGGTTAGTTTCATTATTCCATCCCCCTTCATCCGTATTCTGAACAAATGCCTCATTTTTTTTTCTTCGTAAAACTCTTTGGGCTTGAATATCTTACTGTTTTAAAGTGTAATGATTAGATCTAAACTTAAGGGAAATTGCTATAAAAAAAACTTTGTATATGATGGATTATTGTCAGTCTATGGATCCTAGAATCGTTCTACTTACCTAGAACATAATTTCTTCTATTATGACTGTGATCTAAAAAATAATATCCTAAATGTAGGTGGTACTGAAATAGGTCTAATTTCATTTTCCTATATTTTGTAACTGGTGTCCCTCCCTCCTTGTCATTATACTCTCAGCCACGTCACGGAACAGCGCCTGTTTAGTTAAACAACGTGAATGCATACACGCACAAACACTAGCATATCCGCTTTCTTGAGATTTAGTTAGATGTTTAAGAAAACCTTTCATGTAGATGGCCATGGCTTTTTTCTCATTTGTAGGATGAAGATGATGGTTAGCAACTTATCATAAATTGGAACCTTAACAAATATTTGAATTCACACTTTTCCCTTTCGTGTATTACTCCAATTTCAACAAACATTTACAGTTTAAAAGGGAATCCAAGGCTTTGAAATGTATATAAACATCGATTTAAGAGTTTTCACTTGCTAAGCTTAGTCATAAACAGTATGTATATGCAGGCCCGGCCTGAACCTGTGTGACCTGTGCGGTCTAGGGCCTGCCCCCTTGTTTTGTTGCCTATATATATATATCTAGGGTTTTTCTCACATGGGTCACTAACAAATATTTCAATTCCATATACCTCACTCACAAATATTTCAATTCCATATAACTCACTTACAATATGAAATTCATACCAGATAACCACTTTTGTTACCAAAATTTACTTTCATATAACTCACTGAAAAGTACTTACATGAAATTAATTATTTGTGAGTGAGGTATACGGAATTAAAATATTTGTTAGTGACCCATATGGGAAAAACCCATATATCTAATCTATCTCTAATACTATAATGGGAGAACCCCTTAGTCAGTAACCCAACCCGTGCAACGCACGGGTTGGGTTACTTTGGTAAATATTTTCGAAAGTGGACCTGTTTGGTAAACATTTTCGAAAGTGGTTCAGTTTGAAAATTATTTTCTTTTTACTTATGGACTAATTTGGGTAAATATTTTCGAAAGTGGACCTGTTTTGTAAATATTTTCGAAAGTGGATCGGTTTGGAAATTATTTTCTTTTTACCCTTTTCATTATCCTTCAATTTTTTCCACGTGCACGTGTGCACGTGTATGATACTAGTATAATAAAATGCAAAGAAAGCTATCAAGTGGCTCTCCTTCAATCCCCCAAAATCAAAGGCCCGGATCTAACATCACAAAACACATTTCCATCCCCCCCCTCTTATTACAAAGAAAGCTATCAAGTGGCTCTCCTGCAATCTCCCCAAAATCAAAGACCCAGATCTAACCTCACAAAGTACATCCCCCCACCCCCCACACCCACCCACCCAAAAAAAAAAATCAAAAAATATTTCAAACCCCAAATCAAGAGTGTGGGTGTGGGCCCAGCATGTGAGTGCTTGGAATTTTTTCCCAAACTGTCCCACTTTTTGAAAGTTTTTCCCAAACCGCCCTACTTTTTTTTTAATTCCCAAACCATCCCACTCGGTCTTTATAATACACGCGCGTAGTTATAATACGCGTGTATTATAACTATCCCACTTTTTGAAAGACCGAGTGCAGTTATAATACACGCGGTCTTTCAAAGACCGAGTCTTGCACTTTGAAAAATCGAAGAGCAAGACTCGGTCTTTGAAAGACCGCGCGTATTATAACTACACTCGGTCTTTCAAAGACCGAGTATGTCATTGTGTAAATACTTTCGAAAGTGGGTCAGTTTTGTAAATACTTTCAAAAAATGGGTCATTTTGGTAACAAGTTTCCAAAACCCTTTCCTGCAAAACCCAAGCTGTCTCTTGGCTCTACCTGTGTAGTTTTAGTGGGCTGCCGCCCAGTGATGTTGAAGGCGCGCCTCAGGCGCCGATATCCCAGGGTGCGCCTCAAGCCTCAGTTGAAGCGCACCCCTTGTTCGAAGCGTTAGTGAGGCGTGCGCCTCAGCGCGCCTTAGCGCCTTGCGCCTCAGCACGCCTCGACGAAAGGCGCGCCTCAACATTGTTTTTTCCTTGTTTTTTTCTTTATTATTTAAGTATTCTTTCTTTTTTAGTTTTGAGTCTTTTGACAGGTTTTATATTTATATTCTTTTTTATTATTTAAATTATTCTTTTTATTTTATTTTATTTTTTTAATAATATTCTTGCTTTTTTAGTTATGCAATGCTTTTGCTTTACTGCTTTATTAGGCTGCTTTTGCTTTATTATTTTATTAGGCTATTTGGATGAAACATGCTGTAATAATTAATTGCTGAATACTTGAATATACTTAATATTTAATTGTAATATTGTAATACTCTGTAATAGTGTAATACTAATACTGCACTGTGATATTCTCAAAAAAAAATTTAATTGTTGAATGTACAAAAATTATAACTTACACAGTTACAACTTAGAAATTACACTTACACCGTTACACGGTTACACTTCCAGGTTACATTTACAAAGTACGTCTTCCATACCTTACTTTTTAAGTATATGTTCATTGTATGATATATATTGTTGCCATGATGTTATTTTGTTTATATAATCTAATTTATAAATTTTAAAAATTCCAAAAAGTAATAGTGCGCCTCGGTTAACTGAGGCTTGCGCCTCAAATTGCGCCTTGTGCCTCAGACTTTTTACAAGGAATTGAAATTACTTGCGCCTTACGCCTTCGACTACACTGCTGCCGCCCATATGAGATTGCCCCCCCCCCCCCCCCCCCCTCTCTTTTTCCACATGCTTTCTTTCTTTGGACTTCCCCTTGTCTCCTCTTCTATCCCTTTCAACACTTCTTCCTTAATATACCTGGCATCAACGTACACAAAAGGATATATATATACATAAACAACATTCCAGTTAGTAATACTCATTAGTGAGTTTTTCTTCTCTCCTCTTTCACTAGACTTCCCTTCTGTGTCTACTTTTAGTGTAATATGCCCTTCACTTGAGAGTTAATTAGTTCTTCACCGTTGTCCCCTGTTGAGTGACACATGCGATAACTGTAACTCTATGTTGATGTTCGGTTGTGTACTTGTTCAGTGAACCTGGCCACCCTGCATTTTAAAAGAGAGACAAGAGAGAGATCCATTAATTTGGTCCAGTTCTAGTTTCTTCTTCCTCAAATTTACTTTTAAAGAAATTAACTGCAGTTGCAAGGTATATATTTAGCTTTAAAAAATGGTTTGTTGTATTAGAAAAAATTTAGGATAGTTTGTGTATGACTTTTGTAGGGTCTTGATCGAGAAGTTTTGAAGTGGCAGTGAGTCTGCCTGGCTCCCTGCATGCCATCTGAGAAGCATACCAAAAAAGTTGTTCTTCCTAGTTGGCATCAGGGAAGTCGAGCAGACACATATACATCACATTGCCATTTTACACTTAAATTTCAACTATCTTCATCCGACCTAAATTTGTTGATCTTTTCCATAGATTTTCTTTAGGTAATGGTTCAGTTCTTGTTTCTTAATGAAGAAACCATAAAAATGAAACACAACCCTATGTGATGCATCTGCGACTTTACTATAATTAACAGATAATTGGTTGACTCATAATTTTGTCCTTAGGATTAATTGCATGGGTGAAGGACCGTCGAGTATTTGTTTGTTTATTTGTTTTGCTTTATGAAAATGTAAATAACTCAACCTATCCTCTGAACTATTTGATTATACTCCTTCTAATTTGCATCTGAAAACAATTATAGTGCAAGTTCTTTCAAAAGTTAATTTATAAAATTAACAGGAAAGGAGCATATACAAAGGTAGAAAGTCTGTCCTAAATATTGTAGGATCGATGATCCGTTAACTCTTTTAAATGGCTTGTTATGTTAGAGATAAATTTAATTTCTGTTAAACTTCACCAGAAATTGAATGTTTTGATATCTGGGGTTATTTGTTGATATTATCATATTTGAAATACAATTCTATCTGTTGTGACTGAAGTTCCTGTACACTAGCTAATAAATTGACTCATACTTTGGCTCTTACATGTGTTTTCATGGATAAAGGTGAGCATAGTTTTTATTTATTTATCTATGCATTTATCGTGCTTTATGAAAATGTTGATAACTTTCCCTTGTCATCAATTATCGGCTATATTTATTCTTCCAATATATTCAAAGGAATTCCTTAATCTGTGATAACACCTATCTCAAATAAGTGCATTTTCTAGCTATACTCTGAGTTCCTTGAAATGTATATGTATAATTAGCGTAACAGGGAGCATATATAAAGATATTAGGTTCATCCTCAGTATAATATTTAGTGGTCCATTGAAAGTTCTCAAATTATTTTATCAAATGACTTGATTTCTGCAAGAGTATTAACACCTTTTATACAAGGAGAACTTGTTAGAGAACTTGTTACCAAAATGACCCATTTTTGAAAGTATTTACAAAACTGACCCACTTTCGAAAGTATTTACCAAAATGACATACTCGGTCTTTGAAAGACCGAGTGTAGTTATAATACGCGCGGTCTTTCAAAGACCGAGTCTTGCTCTTCAATTTTTCAAAGTGCAAGACTCGGTCTTTGAAAGACCGCGTGTATTATAACTACACTCGGTCTTTCAAAGACCGAGTGGGATGGTTTGGGAATTAAAAAAAAAAGTAGGGCGGTTTGGGAAAAACTTTCAAAAAGTGGAACAGTTTGGGGAAAAATTCGAGTGCTTGTGACTCTAAGAGGGTTAATTAGTGGGTGATGATTTGTGGTGATGTGATTTTTGCGAGGTGTGGGGAAGTGGGACCCAGGTTGAGTTCATCACGGTTTTCGCGGGATTTTGAGTCTGACGTGGATATCATTAATTCTTGCAAGTATTTAGAAAGTGTACATTAAAGTCGTATTGTATTTGAATACTAGGTTTGCCCATGGACACGTGCCTACGACACGTTTTCCTTCAACGATGCAGCATATAAAAAGTAACATGAAGGTTGGAAACCAAAAATTTGATATGCTGCATCGTTCACGAAAACGTGCCGTAGGCACGTGCCCACGGGCAAACCTAGTATATATCTAAGATCCAATGGCTGCAATTGTCTAAACAAAAGTAAAATTAGTATTATAATGTGTAAAGATGGCCCAGTTTTGTCTTTCCGTGCAAGGCCCTATAAATCTCAGGGTATCTCTGGACCAGCCATGTGTATATATGTATAATTGTATTTCATACATATCAGCATCTGTTGGCAAAAAATGACAAATGGGGAGCAAAATGCCTATTTTTTAAACTTATCCTGGTATAAATGTAATTTACTTTTTAAGATATTTGTTTTTAAGCGATGCATGTTATTGGTGATATCTGTAAACCTAAAATACCTAAATCATAAACAACATCAAACATAAGAACTTGCAAGCCTATCTGTTACTGAAAAGAGAAAACCCGGACAGGTTGGCATCGAGGATGTGAGAGCTGAGGTGATGCCTGCTGGGAAAGCCGATGCGATTCAGTCTCTCCAGAAGAAAGGAAACATTGTGGCAATGGTCGGTGATGGCATCAATGACTCCCCCGCCCTCGCTGCTGCCGACGTCGGAATGGCCATTGGCGCTGGCACCGACATCGCGGTCGAAGCCGCTGATTACGTCCTTATGAGGAACAACTTGGAAGATGTAATCACTGCTATTGATCTCTCAAGAAAGACTTTTGCACGCATACGATGGAACTATTTCTTCGCCATGGCTTACAATGTGATAGCCATCCCCATCGCCGCCGGTGTTCTCTTCCCATTTACGAGGTTGAAGATGCCGCCATGGCTAGCTGGGGCCTGCATGGCCTTCTCATCGGTGAGTGTTGTATGTTCGTCGTTGCTATTGAGGAGATATAGGAGGCCTAAGCTTACCACGATACTCAAAATTACTGCAGAGTAGTGATGTATAGTAGTGATATTTTTTCCCTGTTCCATAAGGTTAAAATGTATTCAGTGTGGTCCGTTTTCCTTGTTAATTCTTAATGAGCTCAATGAAAAGCTTGGTGGGTACGAGTTCATGGTCTCTCTTCTTGACCTTTTTGGGCTGATCTGGCTTCTCTTAGGTCTCGTTTGAAAATAAAGTTAAGATGTATTTTATGTATCTTTTAAGTGAAGGTAGAAGTACACAATTTTTTTTTTATTTTATGTAACGGATAGTCTAATGACTCCAGTCAGGTAATCAATCGTTAAATTAAAATAAAGTACAATATAGGTATTACAAGAAGTAAAACGAGAAGCGGTGAAAATACAAACAATCGACACCAAAACAAATAGCCTTGAAGGTGCCTAAGAACAACAGAGCTACACTCTCAAAAAACATGAAGAAGGAACAGCAAGCGCCAGCTTCATGGGAGAGGAGCCATCCCGGACATGATGCAACAAGGATGGAGAGATCACTCAGGTACCAAAAAACAAGGCACCAATAAGGTTCGCAATAGGAGAGAGACCACAGGGCAGAGCAAAGTACCCTCAAGCCGTCCAGAGGAAACAAACACCCTAGCATCAGACGCGAGGAAACAACGGCACCCCGAAGTCGATGGAGGAGGGCAACGCACCAGCCTAAACGAAAACCCCTCCCCCGACATTCCGCCAAAGGAGCGAACTAATATCAAGCTCAGTCAGCGGTGAAGAAAGCAAAAGACAGCCGCACAGGAAGAAATAAATCAAAATAGCAATAATAAATATGAAACAAGATACATAACCATTCTCTCAGTGCATCAAAATCAGGAAGAAAGAAACAGCAATTCAACAAACAGCACATAGCCAAGAGTCGGAGCGTCAAAAGAGGGACTGAACTGAAATAGCCATAGATACATTAAAGAAAACCATTAACAACCGGACCAGTCCACAGTCCGACTATAGGAAGGGGATGAAAACATATACAATGAGCATCCCAGCTACATTGGGATAGTACAAAAAAGGGAATCCTGCTACAACACACAAAAAGATCCCAGCTAAAACAAGTCCCAAACAGGATAAAAACGTACATCATATAAAAGGAGAAACATCAAAAGAGCCAACTTAGAATAATGCAGTTGCAGTAAGGGATAAGAACAAAGGAGAATGAGGAGCAAGGCCTCATTTCCACAACAAAACCAGGAGTCCAACCCCCTTCAACACTGCGCTACAGCGTGGCGCAACAAAAGAAACCAAGCCAAAACCTCCTCAACCCTGCAAGCAATTAAGGGAAAGAAGAAGCGCATCAGCCAAAGATGATAAACAAACACATTACCAAGAGAAGAAAATTAAAAAGCATTAAGATTTCGAAGACATTGGAATGCATTCTCCAGTCTACAAGAGAGAAGACTCTCTAGCCTCGATCTTAAGCGACGAGGACCCTCGATCTTAAGCGACGAGGACCAGAGGTTAAAAAGAAATAAGAATTCCTCAATTAATGTGCGGGTGGTTGAAGCAGAGTGACGGAAAATCCTCTTATTTCTTTCCGTCCACGTGATCCAGATGATAATTTGAAATGACAGGTACCACGGTTTGTGGTACTTGACATTAGCAGGGAGAATAGACCAGCACACAGCTAAATTGGATGGAATAGAGGGAACTTCCCAGGCAAGAGCGCTAATTTTCCATAGTGGGCGAGCGAAATCGCACACAACGAACAGGTGATCCACATCATCTTATTCATGATAGCACAGGGGACATAATTGACCCTACGCCAAGTTCCTTTTGTTGAGAATTTTAACTGTAAGCAGCCTATTGTTGAGTGCGAGCCAGGAGAGAATTTTCACTTTAAGAGGGGCACTGGATTTCCAAATGGAGTCGGCGAAGGGAGAAAGTGTGCCTCTAAAGTTAACAAAGTGATAAAAGGATTTAACAGAGAAGTTCCCTGACGAATGCCAACGCCAAGAAAAATCTTCTTTAGCCTTCCAAATGAAATTGTTAAGGGAGAAAAGGAGGTCGTTAAAATCATTCACTAAATGCGTAGGCATATTGATCGAGAAAGGGATCAACCAATGCCTTTGCAAGTTGGTAAGGATGAAAGATTCAGCTACCGTTGCTAGGAGATTGGATGCCAGTCGGAAGAGCGCTGGAAAAGAAGTGGCAAGTTTGGTATTACCAATCCAGAGATTAGTCCAAAACTTGGTCTTGGATCCATCGAAACAATCATGGGAGATACCGTATTGGAAAGCATCTGCCGCTTTCCAGACCCCTTTCCAGAAAGGGAAGGCGTTACGGTGGATAGAGCGGGGGAAAGTACACCAATGATCCGAAGAGTAGCACTTCACCTTGATGCTTTGGATCCAAGGCAAATCCTCGAATTTAAGGAATCTCCAAAGCTATTTACCTAGGAGCGCCAAATTTTGATGCCTGAGGTTTAACACCTCTAGGCCTCCAGCCTCCTTGGAGGAGCAAATAAGTTTCCAGTTACTCAAGTGAGAACCTGGCTTGTGAGTGGATGAGCCAGACCAGAAAAAATTACTTCTGATCTGGTCAATCCTCTTGATAACCCAAGAGGGAACGTAATAGAAAGACATCATGTAAAGAGGGATAAAGGAAAGAACCAAATTGAGCAGAATCAGTCTACCACCACGGGAAAGAAGTTTTCCAGCCTAGACGGAGAGCCTGGATTCGACCTTATCTATCATGGGAGACCAGTCAGACTTATGCAATTTGCCCCATCTCAGGGGAATACCCAAATACGTGATAGGGAAAGAGGTGATAGGGCAGTTGAAGAAATTGGATATATCGCACTGGCGGTTAGGAGAGCCCCCCAACCAGAGCACCGAAGATTTTTGGAAATTGATAGAGAGTCCCGATGCTAATTCGAAACAGTAAAGGATGAGTTTAAGGTTACGGAGAGAGTGAGAATTCGGTTTGGCGAATATGATAGTGTCGTCAGCATATTGAAGATTCAGAACACCATGGAATCCGCGAGAATTGCCTAGACCTTCAATAACCTGGGCCTCCCAAGCATTGCGAAGAAGTTTACTAAAAACATCTGCTACAAGGGAGAATAAGAGGGAAGAGAGCGGGTCGCCCTGGCGAAGGCCACATTTGATTTTAAATTTGTGACCTTCAGCACCATTAATAATGATAGAGGAGGTTCCCGAGAAGAGGCTGGATTTAATCCAAGCAATCCACTTGGGGCCAAAGCCTCTATGAAGAAGTAATTCGAACAGAAACTCCCAGTTAACATTGTCGTATGCTTTTTGGAAGTCAAGTTTGAGGAGGATTCCCTCCGAATTAGAAATGTGACAATGGGAAATAATCTCTTGGGCCGAAGCCACGCTATCAAGAATAAAGCGGTCCTTGATGAATCTAGATTGAGCAGGGTCAATGAGGGGAGAGATCACCTCGCCCAGTCTAGCGGAGAGGACTTTCATAATGATTTTGAAAGTTGAGTTGATAAGGCTAATAGGCCTAAAATTAGCCACGATATGTGCTCCCATCATTATAGGAATGAGCACAATGTGTGCATAATTGATGCGGTCAAAAGAGAATGAGCCTTGGTGAAGCTCCGAAAACATACGGAAGAGATCCTCTTTCAGTCAATGTCAGAACTTTTGGAAAAAGTAGGCGGGAAATCCATCCGGGAAGTACACAACTTATATAAATAGCTTTTTCCCAAAAAGTCTAGATATTTTTAGTTTATTTTTTAAGGGATCATTGGGCTTTGTTTGGTAAGATAACTAAAGGTTTTTTCGAGGTGAGATTATTGCAAATGTCATAACCTTTTGAATCCAAAAACTTTCAGATACATATAGCCCTGAATTTTTTTCTGTACTCCCCTACTTTTTGAAAATATTAACCAATCTGACCCACTTTTGAAAGTATTTACCCAACTGACACAGTCTTAGACACGTCAGCATTAACAGTCATTGAAAATAACGGCATAGGTTAATTCTATGCCGTTGTTTCCAATAGCGGATTTTCTACATAAAAAATTTCACGTATTGTTATTTGGAGTAACGACATCAGTTAACTTATTCTTAATCGTATATTCTATGTGACTTGAAAAAAATACAAGTGTGAAAAAATTTCTATAGATGATGCCGCTATTTTCAACGACATTCTCATTACAGATGCCGTTGTTAGGGATAGCAACATTAGTTATAAGATTTTTTTGCCTATAAATAGTGCTCCCCTCTTCTCCTTCCCTTTTCACTTTAGATCTGTTTCCCCTCTCTCTCACTCCCGAAACCCAAAAATCCTAGATGCCGCTATTGGAAACCTTGTAACTTTTCTCTTTCATATCCTTAACAAATTTTCAAAATACTCATCATTAAACCCTAATTATGAACACCTCTTCTCCCTCGTTCACTTGAAATTTGGCGCAGATTTTTCTACACATCTCATCGGTCTTGAAATTGTGGTAGGTATTTGGAAACCCTTAATTCCTCTGAATTTATTAACTTCGTTGATTGAGATTTTATATTGAGGGTGTAGTATATGAGAATTAGTTGTAGAGATTGAAATGAGTTTTAGTATCCTATGAATGAGAATAGATTTTATAGATGGGAGAATTGACAATATAGTATAATATATGTTGGAGAAATTGTATAAAATAGAATTGATAAATTTGTAAAAGTTAATCAGTTATATGTTTATCTATGAATGAATGTTGATATGAAATGTGTTTATATATAAATATGTAGTGTATAGAGATGTTGTGGTGGATTTGTTATATGTGTAAATAGTTTGATACGAGTATTATCAAATTTTTGGTTATCTCGACTGAATATTTATTAAAGTGGACACATGGTTTATTAATTTGAAATTCATGATATATCATTTGTTGGAAATGGATGTTTTATACACCATTTACGAACCGATTTTTGAGCAATTTTTTGAGTAAGATCCTCAATGAAATATTGAGAGATCTTGATTGATTTGTGTTCTCCTTCGTGAGTAGATCAAAATCATATATTGGTTTGCTAAAATCGGTTAAGGAGTGAATGAGAAATTGTCTCTCAAAGTGAGACGTTTTTATTCTTGAAATGGGTTAAGGGAACATAGTCCCACATCGGAAAAATCAAAGGAAATAGAACAGGATATATAGTAATCTCCTTCTAAGCATTGTAAGATGGCTAGAAGAGAGGTTCTCTCTCGCGCGCGCAAGGGGGGGGGGTGCAAATCACGGACCGGTTACATGCGACTTGTGTGCGCCCGCACGACCTGCGGACACGAATGCCGGACCGACTTGACCCCAACCCTTGTAGAGCCACTTTTTGCTACAGTTTTCTTTTTGTAACGGCTGAAATGAATGCAGAAACGGTTCTGTCTGCCGTTACACTGAAGGCAGTAAATGATGTCTGCCGTTACAGTGTTGGCATTCAAATCGTTGTCTGCCGTTACAATGAAGGCATTAACAGCCTTGTCTGCCGTTACAGTTTTAACCCAGGCTCTATATATAGAGGCCTCCCCTCTACTTTCTTCCCTGACACAAACAGATCTTCTTCTCTCCTTCTCTAAGTTTGCTTCTGTACTGTTTCTTCGGTTCTGGTTTTATTGGTAAGTCGGTGATAGGGCAGTTCGGGAGTGGTACGTGGTGCCTACGTGTTCGCTCCAAGTCGTTGCATCCTGGGAGACAGACGCCTTCGTTCATTCCAGCAACCGGAAGAGGCGAAATCTGTTTTAAGGACACTGTGTGATACACAGGCCTCGGCTTCTCAAGTTGTAATCTTCATTTGTTCTTGTAAGTTGTTTATTTAATTTTTCCTTTTTTTTTCTTTCGATTTTCCTTTTCTTCTGTTCCCTTCTATGTTTTTTGTGCCTCTCTATCTTTTGATTGTAAAACAAATTTTGTAAATTATTTTGTAACAAACTTAAAACAAATTTTGGATTTCTTTCATTTCCGGTTTTGAGGCACGGTTTTTTCTTCTTATTTCTTTAATCTGGAAAACTTACACTCGTGTTGTGTAAATTTCAGAATCAAAATGACTACTGCATCGGACAATGCTGCTGTGTCTGAAATGGTCTACGTGCCGGTTGCTGATACGACGCAAGAACCGAATGCTGCTGCGACACGAGTGCCAATGCCCACCGTTGTACCTGTCTCAGTCTCCCATGGGGAGAAACCTGAAAAGTTCAACGGGCAGAACTTTAAAAGGTGGCAACAGAAGATGATGTTCTATCTGACCACACTGAATCTTGCAAGATTCTTGAACGAAGATGCTCCAAATCTTAAAAAAGATGAGCAAGATAACCAAGTCATTGCCGCTGTGGATGCTTGGAAAAATGCTGATTACTTGTGTAGAAATTACATAATGAACGGATTAGCCGATTCTTTGTATAATGTATACATTGACAAAAGAACAGCTAAAGAACTTTGGGAATCACTAGACCATAAGTATAAAACTGAGGATGCCGGCGCCAAGAAATTCATTGTGGACCGCTTCCTAGACTATAAAATGGTAGATTCTAAAACAGTGATCAGTCAAGTTCAAGAACTACAATTGATCTTGCACGAGATTCATGCTGAAGGTATGAACTTAAGTGAAAGTTTCCAAGTGGCATGTATAATTGAAAAATTACCACAAGGTTGGAAAGACTTTAAGAATTACCTAAAGCATAAGCGAAAAGAAATGGGCATTGAAGATCTCATTGTCAGGCTTCGCATTGAAGAAGACAATAGAGGATCTGAGAAGGTTGGACTCGTTAGTCATGCAGCTAAGGCAAATGTAATGGAACATAAACAACATTCTAACAAGCACAACAAAGGTCCCAAGTTAGGGCCCAAGGGAGGGATCTCCAAGAAGCCGAAGTTTCAAGGCAAGTGCTTCAATTGTGACAAAATGGGTTACAAGTCCACTGAATGCAGACTTCCCAAGAAGAACAGGAACAGAGAAGCAAACTTGATTCAAGGAATTGCTCAAGATGTTTCCGATATCAACCTCTCAGCTGTGATATCAGAGGTGAATATGTTAGGTTCAAACCCGAAGGAATAGTGGATTGACACTGGAGCTACTCGACATGTGTGCTCCAATAGAAGTATGTTCTCCACTTTCGAACCATTAGAGAATGGGGAGAAAATGTTCATGGGGAACTCGGCTACTTCAGAAATAAAGGGCCAAGGCAAGGTGATCTTGAAAGGAACTGACTCCGAACAATGTTGCATATGTTCCTGAAATCCGTAAGAACCTGGTATCTGGTTAGTTGCTTAATAATCACGGTTTTCATTTAGTGTTCGAGACGAACAAATTTGTTTTGTCAAAAAGTGGAATGTATGTTGGTAGAGGATATATGAGTGGTGGAATGTTCAAACTCAATGTAATAACCATGGTCAAGAATATGAATAAAGCTAGCTCTTCTACTTATTTGCTTGAGTCTTCCAATTTATGGCATGGTAGACTAGGACATGTTAATTATGATACTTTGCGAAAACTAATTAACTTGAATCACATACCAACATTCCAAATTGATTCCAAACACAAATGTGAAACTTGTGTTGAGGCAAAACTAACAAGATCATCGTTTAAAAGTGTTGAAAAAAATACCGAACCACTTGATCTAATTCACACTGATATTTGTGATTTGAAAATGATACAAACAAGAGGTGGTAATAAATATTTTATTACCTTCATTGATGATAGCACAAAATATTGCTATGTATACTTACTTAAAAGCAAGGATGAAGCTATAGAGAAATTTGTTCTCTATAAAAATGAGGTTGAAAACCAACTCAATAAGAAAATTAAGGCGCTAAGAAGCGACCGAGGTGGAGAGTATGAATCGCCATTTGCTGACACATGTGCATGGGATTATACATGAAACGACAGCGCCTTATTCTCCTCAGTCCAACGGTATTGCTGAGAGAAAGAATCGTACATTGAAAGAAATGATGAATGCAATGTTAATAAGTTCTGGTTTGCCACCAAACTTGTGGGGAGAAGCTATTCTTTCAGCTAACTACCTTTTGAATAAGGTGCCCAAAAAGAAAGAAGAGAAAACTCCATATGAATTATGGAAAGGAAGAAAGCCATCCTACAATTACTTGCGAATGTGGGGATGTCTTGCCAAGGTGGCAGTACCTCCACCTAAGAAAATGAAAATAGGACCAAAAACAGTTGATTGTATTTTCATTGGTTATGCACTTAACAGTAGTGTCTATCGGTTCTTGGTATACAAATCCGATATCACTGAGATATCAAAGAACACGATAATGGAATCTAGAAATGCATCGTTCTTTGAAGATGTATTTCCATGTAAGTCAAAGGAGGAACCAAGTTCCTCTAAACGAACACATGAGACTATCAGTGAAGATAGTGAAGACCAAGATGAAGAAGTTGGGGAGGAACCTCGATGCAGTAAAAGAACAAGAATGGAAAAATCTTTTGGTCCAGATTTCTTGACTTTTATGCTTGAAGGAGAACCCCAAACCTTCAAGAAAGCGGTGAACTCTAGTGATGGTCCTCAACGGAAAGAAGCCATCAAGAGTGAAATTGATTCTATCTTGCAAAATCATACTTGGGAACTAGTGGATCTTCCACTGGGTAGTAAACCTTTAGGTTCCAAGTGGATCTTTAAGAGAAAAATAAAACTTAATGGATCAATTGATAAATACAAGGCAAGACTTGTAATTAACGGTTATAAACAAAAGGTAGGTCTTGATTACTTTGATACATATTCTCCTGTGACGAGAATAAATTCTATTAGGATGGTACTTGCCGTAGCAGCTCTACGCAATCTTGAAGTACATCAAATGGATGTAAAAACAGCTTTTCTTAATGGAGATTTAGATGAAGAAATCTACATGGAACAACCTGAGGGTTTTTCAGCTCCAGGACACGAAAAGAAAGTGTGTAAACTGGTGAAGACATTATATGGCTTGAAACAAGCTCCAAAACAGTGGTATGAAAAATTTGACAATGTCATGATGACAAATGGCTTCAAGATCAATGAATGTGACAAATGTGTATATGTCAAAGACACAGAAGATGGATATGTTATTATATGTTTGTATGTAGATGACATGCTTATTATTGGAAGCAATGATCAGATAATTAAATCTGTTAAAAACATGTTAAACTCGAGGTTTGACATGAAAGACATGGGACTAGCTGATGTTATATTGGGAATTAAAATCACAAGAACATCAGACGAGCTTATTTTAAGCCAGTCACATTATGTTGACAACATTCTTGAAAAATTTGATAAAGATAATTCTGGAATTGCCAGAACTCCAATAGATCTAACTTTACATTTATCCAAGAATAAAGGGGAGAGTATTTCTCAAGTAGAATACTCTAAAATCATAGGCAGTCTAATGTACTTAATGAGTTGTATAAGACCAGACATAGCCTATGCAGTAAGTAAACTAAGTAGATACACGAGTAATCCTGGAAGAGAGCATTGGCAAGCAATTATAAGAGTACTGAAGTACTTGCATTTTACTCGTAACTACGGGCTGCACTATACAAGATACCCGGCTGTACTTGAAGGATACAGTGATGCGAACTGGATATCAAGTGATAATTTAAAATCCACTAGTGGCTATGTGTTTACACTAGGTGGTGCAGCAGTTTCTTGGAAATCCTCAAAACAAACAGTGATCGCTAAATCCACGATGGAATCAGAATTTATAGCATTGGACAAATGTGGGAAGAGGCTGAATGGTTACGCCACTTCCTTGAGGATATTCCAAGGTGGACGAAGCCTGTGCCTCCAATCTGCATACATTCAAATAGTCAATCTGCAATTTGTAGAGCACAGAGCAATATGTATAATGGTAAATCTAGACATATTCGTCGAAGACATAATACCATTAGACAACTACTCTCTACTGGGGTTATCTCTGTGGACTATGTAAAGTCAAAGGATAACATTGCGGATCCGCTAACCAAAGGGTTAAACAGAGAGTTAGTTGATAAATCATCGAGGAAAATGGGACTAAAGCCCATGAAAGAATAAGTCGATACAATGGACACCCAACCTAGCTGACTGGAGATCCCAAGATCTAGGTTCAAAGGGACAACTAAATTGTAAAGACCAAGTTGGATCACTGTGGGGATTTTCCCATGTCCATTCCCATGATGAAACAGTGATGCCCGTAAGGTAACAGGTTAAGCTAGGCTTTTAATGATTCTTATGCGTCGGATATCCGACCAGAGTAATGCGGGTTACTCTTAAGTAAGAAATCACCTATGTAAGAGGGAAGAAGAGCCGCTTCCAAGGAAATAATATAGGGCAATATTCCTGTTAAACTCTTGCAGAACCAGGCATATGTTCATGGCCAAAACGAACATAACAGTGAGAACTGAAAATGCGTTAGAAAGATTTCTGTGTGAGATATGTCATTGTTTACACAAATGACAGAACAGTTCAAAGACATCGCGTCTACTGTTTAGTTAGTAAAGTAAACATATTTTCATAAGGGAAGGTTCAAAGAGTAACACCTACCTATCCTAAACAGGAATCAATCGTTGAATTCTATCACCAAGTCTGTCGTGTCAGTCTGTCGTGTCAGTCTGTCCTATCAGTGGTCGTCAATTTTCATTCATGTGGGGATTGTTGGAAATGGATGTTTTATACACCATTTACGAACCGATTTTTGAGCAATTTTTTGAGTAAGATCCTCAATGAATTATTGAGAGATCTTGATTGATTTGTGTTCTCCTTCGTGAGTAGATCAAAATCATATATTGGTTTGCTAAAATCGGTTAAGGGGTGAATGAGAAATTGTCTCTCAAAGTGAGACGTTTTCATTCTTGAAATGGGTTAAGGGAACATAGTCCTACATCGGAAAAATCAAAGGAAATAGAACAGGATATATAGTAATCTCCTTCTAAGCATTGTAAGATGGCTAGAAGAGAGGCTCTCTCTCGCGCGCGCAGGGGGGGTGCAAATCACGGACCGGATTACATGCGACTTGTGTGCGCCCGCACGACCTGCGGACACGAATGCCGGACCGACTTGACCCCAACCCTTGCAGAGCCACTTTTTGCTACAGTTTTCTTTTTGTAACGGCTGAAATGAATGCAGAAACGGTTCTGTCTGCCGTTTCAGTGCTGTATTTAACATTTTGTCTGCCGTTACACTGAAGACAGTAAATGATGTCTTCCATTACAGTGTTGGCATTCAAATCGTTGTCTGCCGTTACAATGAAGGCATTAACAGCCTTGTCTGCCATTACGGTTTTAACTCAAGCTCTATATATAGAGGCCTCCCCTCTACTTTCTTCCCTGCACACAAACAGATCTTCTTTTCTCCTTCTCTAAGTTTGCTTCTGTACTGTTTCTTTGGTTCTGGTTTTATTGGTAAGTCGGTGATAGGATTCAAGCGCTCATACTCAGTTCGGGAGTGGTACGTGGTGCCTACGTGATCGCTCCAAGTCGTTGCATCCTAGGAGACAGACGCCTTCGTTCATTCCAGCAACCGGAAGAGGCAAAATCTGTTTTAAGGACACTGTGTGATACACAGGCCTCGGCTTCTCAAGTTGTAATCTTCATTTGTTCTTGTAAGTTGTTTATTTAATTTTTCCTTTTTTTTTTCTTTCGGTTTTCCTTCTCTTTTGTTCCCTTCTATGTTTTCTGTGCCTCTCTATCTTTTGATTGTAAAACAAATTTTGTAAATTATTTTGTAACATCATTTATTATACAAGTTATTTTTGTTAATTTTGTTGAACAAGCCTAAAATATTTGTTAATTTGATTTAAAATTAATTTTGTTGACACATCGTTTATTATTTTTGTTCATGACACATTATTTATTGTTGTTGACAGAGAAATGGATGCTGGCCAACCATCTTCTTCACGTGCACTAGGTGTGTCGTCTTCCACCGCACATGGAGGTTCGGGTCCACTAGACCCAACCCTACCATATTTGGAAGAAGAGCATAGGTCCCAAGCGGTATGGAAGGGAGATGACAAGAATATGAGTTTCCGAATGCACACGACTTTGCCGGCCGACCCACGTATACACAACTACTTGCTAAACGCCGGTTTCCATGGAATGTTGATGTTGACAAAAGTGATATGCGACCATGCATTACTTACCACTCTTTTCGAGCAATGGAGGACAGAGACATACTCGTTTCACCTACCCGTTGGTGAGATAACAGTGACGCTACAAGATATAACGATTATAACGGGTCTTCCAATCGATGGGATGGCCGTGACCAGTAACATCTTGTTCAACAAAGTAATGATAGTGAGAGATTATCTTCGGAAAGAGGTTGCCGAGGACGACAAAGGTGTTTTCTTCGGCGAATCAATTCGGCGTTTGTGGCTCAACCAAGTGTTCAACAATAGTTTGGGAGATGAACTGACCGACTTCCAAGTGCAATATTACACTTAGGCCTATTTAATTAGTATGATTGGTGGTGTTCTCATGCCAAATTTTTAGGGTGATGTCGTCCATCTAATGTACCTTCCCTTGATTGCCGATGTACATAAGGCCGACTGTTATAGTCGGAAAAGTGCGGCATTGGCTTCTCTTTATCGTGCTTTGTGCAATTGTTCAATGGGGTTGATTCAAATGACCGGGCTGATGGGTATGTTACAGATATGGTGTTGGGAACGACTACACCTTGGCTGTCCTCGTGTAACAGTTCTTTCATAAGCATGGAGAGAGGTTGAGGAGATCGAAGTTTTGAGGGCACCTTCAAATATCGAGGTTTTGAGGAGATCGAGGTTGAGGAGATCGTGTAACAGTTCTTTCATAAATATAAATATGGGATACAACTTCAAATATCGGTCGTTTGAGATGGGCCTACAATGAGTACATTCTTACAACAACGCCTATTATGTCCACTTAACCCGCATTTAGAACAAATTTTACTCGTGCTTCCACCTTCTCGAGCATCCATATCGTTGCGAATACGAGTACTCCTGGGACGACCTTTCATCCTACGTAGACTCGCATTGGCTATGAATTTCGATCCACTCGATGTCAACCAATAAGATTCGTCTTGGATAGGATAAAAAGTTGGTGCCCACATTAGTGTTAATGAACTTATAGAATAAAATGAATCAATGTAAGGTTGATAATCAATTGCACGGGAGGCACAAGCGGCCAATACATGAGAACATGGAATGTGATAGAGCTTAAATTTCCCACAAGTACACGTACAACTCCCGAGGTCAACAGTGTGCCAATGTCCACTATTTTAATGACCATTATCCATTCTAATGCCAGTTTTAACTCCGAAAATACCAAGCCGATTTTTAAACATTATAGCCTCATGCAAATTTGATTTCTCATGCCGTAAATCGATAATATCTTGAACACGTGATGCTCATTATTTTTCTTCGCTAATAAGGATCTGTGTCACTTCACGACAGTCAGTAAAGTACAAGTTGAGATGAAAGAATATCATTTTCATAATTGCCGTGACGGGTAAGCTACGGACACCTTTTGAAACCGAATTGAACACTTCTGATAGATTTGTAGTCATTATACCATATCGACGGCCTCCATCGGCGGAAAGTGCCAACTTCTCAATCAGCTTGTCCTTCAACCAATTAGTCCCATCAACAT
This sequence comes from Hemerocallis citrina, assembly GCA_017893485.1. Taxonomy (NCBI): domain Eukaryota; kingdom Viridiplantae; phylum Streptophyta; class Magnoliopsida; order Asparagales; family Asphodelaceae; genus Hemerocallis; species Hemerocallis citrina. The sequence continues at coordinate 233,106 of JACEHZ010000284.1, forward strand.
TAGCCGCTTCGAGCTGTGTAACCTTTGTCTCAAACTTCTTTGGCTGACTTTGACACGCGATCACCTTGAGCTTGTTCATCAAAAACTTGTTCCCAATTTTTTTTTGAAAATTAGTAGAAAAATGCCGCATATAATTACGATGATATGCAAGTGGCTCCTTCCATGTTTCAAACTCATTGTTCATTGCTGACAAAATGCATGTAGGGTTACTGCCATCAAATCATCCCATAAGGTTACTGCCATCAAATCATTCCATGTTTCAAACCATCCCATAGGGTTACTGCCATCAAATCTAGGAAAATCCAGTCGAGGATTTTTGAATGCTGAGATGAAGAAGATGATCTTACATTGATTTGAGTCTCTGTCGCTACTGAACGATTGAGAACTTGATCCATCTTCTCTTCAATAGCTGCAAATCGATCCATCTTTTCTTCCATTGCGGTGAATCGACGAATCATCTCCGAGAACAATTTCTTCTGTGCCTCAACCTCATTTGTTAGTGTTTGCAGCTGCTCGCCATGAAATTGAGTCGTTTCTCGCACATCGTCCAATGACCTCCTGCCGTCCGCCATTGCCGAAGCTCAAGTCTGTGAAAGCACCAATTGATACGATAGAAACTTCACGAGAATACTTCTAATAACTTCTCACACAATCACCGAAGAAATTGAGCTATTATTGATCCGAAATCAATCAAAATACAAGAACCAGGGTTTGGGAATTGAGAGAAATTAGGGAAGATAGAAGATTAGAGAGGATTTGGGGATCAAGAAAAGGAATCAAAATATCTATGTATACATTTCTTATTACAACCAATCCTATTTATAGGCAGTTTCTAAACCCCTGTTTACAGCTGTTCCTTCCCGCCAATTTCCTTTCTCAAATAGCACGTGCGTCTCACACTATTTCGTAATCTTTCAAATACCTCGGCTGCTTAACTTCATGCCTAGGTCCTGAACTTAATCCTGATTCTCGTGCACGCGCACTGTTACCTGTAACAATGATCCACCAACCTGTTGAGCAAGCGCTCGCCGTAGGGCCCTGAAAGGAATTTGAAAAGATTGTGTAGTTGGCACGGACATAATCCATATCAGCAGTTTTCAAGGGGATCACGAAGTTATTCTACTCGAGAATCATGTAAACGTACATATGTTTCACTCATCCATGATCCATCAATATTATGAGATCTGTGCGAGATTCAACAGATCGCTAAATCATATACTGGACCACCCTATGGTACAGGGGAAGAACCTTTTATGGCAAGCATGTCTCACAATAAGGCAATCTTGCAAAGTTTCCTAGATGCATCTGAGCAGATAGCATAGCCTCCTAAACTATTTTTAAAAAAAATAATCAGAATAAAAGGCAAACAACTACCAAACCGAAGACACGCAGACTGTAAGAACAACCACACTTCTTCAAATCCCAGCTTTCTTGTATAAAAACTACAACTGTCCAATATAAATGAAGATTTCATCATTTTTATTCATACAAAATATAGCAGCGGGAATTATATCCCGTCTCTGTGTTCAAGTTTATTTCTGGAAACACTGAAAAGCCAAGCCTTCAAAAATAGTGCTATTAAATTAGCAGCACTTTCCTACAAGTCCTTCAAACTTCCATTTCTACTTTGTCTTTCAAACAAAATCAGTTGGCGGCACTCACCAAGGCCATGTGTGCAATCAGGTCCAACACTCGGTTGCTGAATCACCAAATCAAGAAGCCGTTAAGATTATAACTCAAACAAAAGAAAAAAACTGAGAAATTGAAGTTATTAGTTTTGTTACCTGTAACCCCATTCGTTGTCGTACCAAGAGACCAACTTCATGAAGGAAGAGCTCAATCCAATTCCAGCCTTAGCATCAAAGATACTTGACCTGAAATCAAGTAAAGATATAATATACAGTACGAGTATAAGAAAAGTGAATTAACTGAAAGTTAGATTCAGATGGAAAATTCAGCATCCGAAGTGATGCGGGTCTATTCCCATTTCTATCAGCAACTGAAACTTAAGTTCCTAATGAACTGAATACTTTCAAGGGTAAAAAACAAAAATAAAAGGATTTTCTTGAGAGCATGCTTAAATGTCTTTTAGAATTCTCACACTAGTACTGACTGAAATAGACTAGATAAAACATAACTAAATGTAAAAAAAAATGATTCATAAACTAGACGTGCAGGCTTAAGAATTGATCAATAGTTGAGTTGAAAAGCAGTTGTCCTGGTGAAAGTATGAGTTCGACGTTCGCAAACACATCCAATTTTAACATGGAGAATCACTTGTAATATATGTGCTTATGACTCTTTACAAGTTCCATTAACCAGAGTAATTAATTGATTCTAGCTGGACCCAAGTAGAAATTGGATGTTTCTTAGATTCTCTGATCCTATGGCACGATTAGACTTCAACTATGAGACCTCATAAGTTGGCATGGCGATGGAATGTGATAATGGAGTACTCATTACTGGTTTACATAGACAAGCTAGTGTTGCAAAGAAGAAAATGACTTACCGTGTGTCGCCAACAAAGTCATTTGAAACTACATCCTCATCTGTGTAACCAAGTATGCCAAACAGTGGTCCCTCGGATGCATACCTGAAACAAATTAATGCATCAGGCATCACTGAAATTATTTCATTGCAATATATGAACTCAAACCCAACATAATAATGTGTCAAACATTGCATTCATTGGTAAAAATGGGATACAAAGCCATTATACCAAGGGAAACAATACAAATGCTTAACTACTTAACAAAAAGTACTAGATATATGTTGAAATGCCTCTAACAACAAGGCATATTAATGTTGTTTAAAAGGATCATCTACATAATAAAACACAAAGAAAGCTATCAAGTGGCTCTCCTTCAATCCCTCCAAAAATCAAAGGCCCAGATCTAACCTTACAAAACATATTTTTCCCCCAAAAGTTCCCCCCAAAATTCAAATTCAAATCTCCCACCCAAAACAACTCCTATATTTATTTAAATTTTTTTCTCTCTCCCTCCCCTTCTATTAAAAAAATTAAGAAAATAAAAATTTTAAAAATTTTAAAATATTAAAAAATTAAAAAATTTAAAATTTAAAAACTTTAAAAATAATTCAAAAAAATCAAAAAAATCATATAATATGTTTTTTGCTCTATGTTTACTACAATTAATTTACTGGACCTCCCAAACTATTTTATATGATCAAATAAGGTGCACCGTTCCGAAGACGTGCCGTAGGCACGTGTCAACGGGCAAACCTAGTATTCTCACAAAGCTCATCAGAAAGTTTGCTCACAGATAGGAAGCAAACACAATAACGGAAACCAGGCTCCCATGATTAAATACTACAGCATAAATAAAGATGAAAACCGCAAAAAACAAAAGTTCTCGTCAAAATTTACACATTTTATAAGACCAACTCATTCTTTTGCCATATCTAACATGAGAAAATAAGACTCAATTCTTTCAGCCACAACACGCTTCCTTTCCTTCAATATGCTATTTATTTCAATTCTACAGTTGCAGCCTTGCAGGCATTCTGCTTGCTGACATATGATACAGCCATTTTATGAAACTCTTGGACCCCCGAATTTGGAGTATCCTACTTTCACGTGATTCACAGGGTTCAAACAGCAATCGATATTTCACAAGCAAGGTGTAGTACTGCTTGTATTAGTGATCCTTATATCTCGTATTAACAATCGAAAGCTGGTCGAAAGAAGAAAAAAAATCTCTATTTGATGGGGCTTCTTGATGAAATTTGTAAGGAAATTTTGTCGTTGTTAAGATAAAAAAAAAGCATTTGTGACTAAGAACAGTTCATTGCGTACTAATTTGAAGTGACAAATCCCAACAAAGTTTCAAGCTTTCTCCCTTCAGTAACGCTTCCCTTTAACTGCACCACTAACTGCCATACCCACACCCACACACACAAACAAACAAATCCTCGTTCCTTACCAACAGAGGCATGCCTCCCCCACCCACTCACCCCCACACGCAGAGAAAAATAAATTAAAAAATAAAATAAAATAATAATAACAGCCAGACAAACAAACAAACATACAAAACATTCACACACAAGCAAAACATATCTGCATCCCTTACCACCTGAGGCATGCTTTAGAAACATATATCTATTATAACATAATAAACTGAGCATCAATAATACATATACCAACATAATCCATGATTGCCTTTAAAAAAAACATTACTGGCAACGGAGACAATATAAAGTTTAGGAATAGATAAAACCAAGATTCCAATCAGAAACTGTTGGAGTTTATTGATTGAAGGTTAAAATTTAGAACGACAAATGGTCAAAAACAATGGAACCAAAGGGGCAGAGAAAGTGATAGGAAGTGGCAACATGGGGGGAGAACAAGTATAACAATTAAAAGGGTTATTAAAAGATGAAAAGAGAGCAAGGCATTGTAGGGTTCATACTTACTAAATCTAGTTTAAACAGGAGAACCAATCAAAATGATGAATAAACTTAGACAAAACAAGATAGGCAAGAGAATGATATATAGTAGTCTCTTATGTCTCTCTCTGTGTGTGTGTGTGTGTGTGTGTGTGTGTGTGTGTGTGTGTGTGTCAGAGAGAGAGAGAGAGAGAGAGAGAGATGGCAAGGTTGGGTGAACAGCAGAGAGAACAGTAAAACTTCAAGTTTTCAACTTTCCTAAGAGTGCTGAATAATCAACTCATCAGATCTAAAGTTTCAATTAATGCTGTTACTTTTTAGGTTTCTTCTCCATTCACAAAATTTCACAGAAAGCATTGAGAAAATTCTTAAATTCGTGGTGTTTGATGCCAAAAATTATAAATTTATTTTCTTCTCAGAATTACGAGATAAAATTAAAATGTTGCAACATATGAACGAAGTAAACTTTATTACTAGACCAAGTGGCCAAGTAACTATAATTAGTCTGAAGGTAATTTTTTATTTGGAAAGACCAGCAAAAAGCAAGAACAAAGGAAGTATGAAAAAGGTTTTACATGATGTTCCGGCATAAATTAAATAGTACTGTAATGACCAACAAAAAACAGAGGACTAACAAATGAGGAACATACTTTATAGCTGCTTTAACATCATCATACGAAGCGCTCTTTTCAAGTCGGCAAGTTAAGTCTACAACAGAAACATTTGGAGTTGGAACACGGAAGGCCATCCCTGTGAGTTTCCCATTAAGTTCTGGAAGGACTTTGCCCACAGCCTATAATACCACAGTGAAAAAAATACTAACATTAAAAAAGAATTACATCGAAAGGTATGTACAGCATACTATTATTATCTTCCTCTCACCTTGGCAGCACCAGTTGAGCTGGGGATGATATTTTGACCGGCTCCACGGCCACCTCTCCAATCTTTCATTGAAGGACCATCAACTGTCTTTTGTGTAGCTGAAGAATAAGTTTAAAAGTGCATCAACATGCAGCAAAGGAAAAGGCTAATAAATGTAATAAGATCAAAAACCAAATACGTAGGACATGCTAAGAATAAGTTGGCATCTTCAAATATATATGTTTGAGAGAGAGAGGGAACCTGTAGTTGCATGAACGGTTGTCATAAGACCTTCAACAATACCAAACTCCTCATGAACCACCTGCAAGATGTCACAAACTGTCATCTAAACAAAACAGAAGTCCTCAAAAGACTAGGGAAACTTGAATGCAGGTTTTAATAAAGGAGAGTCAATTAAATGTTCCATTATAAAATCACTACTCTTTCTTAACTTTGAAGCATAGCTTTTAGACAAGCTAAACTGCGCAACAATTCATAAGGTATGTAAGAAACTAATAGCTTCGAGAACAAACCTTGGCTAGAGGAGCAAGACAATTAGTTGTACAACTTGCATTTGAAACAACATTCATGTTGGGTTGGTACGAATTTTCGTTTACTCCAACAACGAACATTGGAGCATCAGCTGATGGGGCTGATATAACCACCTTTTTGGCACCACCCTATTAGAGTTTAATTAACTAAATTAGCCGTCATAATTTTGTATTGCAAAGAAATTTGCTGAAGGAAAAAAAAGTATACAAAAAAGCATCACAACAAACAAAAAGTTTGATCTGATACCAACCTTCATGTGAGCCGCTGCTTTATCTAGGGCTGTAAAAACCCCTGATGATTCAACAACATAATCTGCACCAAAATCACCCCATGTAATCTCCGCTGGATTCCTGGAAATAAAAATGGATTTTATCAAACTAGTAGGTATAAAACATACACGGAGCATAGGCTGCATAAAGTCGTATACTTTTGCAGCTCCCCCGTGTTTTTACATGAGAATACAACAGCAAAGGATGTGTATAAAAAGGAGTTGGCAGTTTGGTAAAAAAAAAGCTTTATCAAAACACAAAAAAGCAATCTTCATCAAACTAATTTAGAAGCTAACACAAACAAAATCATCTTCTAAGGTTCACACTCTTATACAAATTTATACATAGATATTGGAAAAGATAAATTAATAAGCAATACCTTTTGCTTGTAATCACAACATTCTTCCCGTTGATTTCCAGTGTGGACTCATCAACAACCTTAATGGTTCCATTAAAGATCCCATGTGTTGAGTCATACTTGAGCATATAAGCCTGGAGAGAGGATAAATTAATATGTATTCATCTTATATATAAAAGAAAGACCACAACTTTTCTTAAGTGACTGAAATTAAATACACTTAGTAAAGGATAAGAAACCGCTATCCCAACAATAAATAAATAAAATATAACTTAACAAACAAATTTCCTTAGAATAAATGACAGACCGATGAAATCTTCCATTTATATGAAGATTCATACAGAGACTATCAGAGTATCAGGGAGGTCGAGAAGAATAGTTGTAATAAATGATTATCCATGACGGCAATTGATTCCAGATAACCGTGTTCTTCTATTTTACACTAAATTATAAGCAACCCATTCACCACATGCAACAAACAGGAAGTCTTTACATAAAGATGTGTTTATCAACAAAAGTTAAGTAAAACCTATTTAACCCCATACAATATAACCAGACATATGAACAAGTTTACAAAATGCATAGACAACCTAATCTAACTAACATTACTAGGTAGCTTCTACACAATTTTTTTTATCCTTCGCCTTAAGGTGTTACAAATATGTTTTTTTATCATAAGGTGTTACAAATATGTTGAACAACAACAACAGATCCACAATGAAGTAATCAATTTATATGACAGAAAGGAAAGATGAGAATTGCATTAAAGAATGATACAATCATTAGAGAAGATCAAAGCAAACTGCATCAGAAATGACGAACATCTTACTAAGTGACCAAAGTGGACCTGTAAAATCTATGAGAATCAGAGTAGTTTGATATATTATGTTGGCTCACCATGTACTTCGCATCAACAAATGGATCATTAACTGCTACTACTTCAACATCATCCCTAGCAGAGGCAATGCGTAAAACTAGCCTCCCAATCCGACCAAAACCTACATATTTAAACATTTGTTTAAGCTAAGTAGAGCAGTAATGCTAAAAATAAATAACTAAATAACTAAAATAGAACTTAAAAATATTGCATTCAAGCAATTATCTAATTGAGAGCATGATCCTATCTGAGAAGCAGTGTTATGTAAATAATGAAGAAAAGCCACATGAAGTTAAAGACATTAGCAATAGAGAGAAAACGTACCGTTAATACCAATCTTTGTTTTCCCACCACTTGATGATCCTAAAAACACAATAAGTCCACTAGTCAGGAACATGATCACAACAATTAACTTGAAAAGACGGGAAAAAAAAGTCGGATGTTTGGATGTTACAACGAAAGGAAATATCTACCATCTTTTATGGTTTTAAGCCCCATATAGATTGGAAGTTACGGGTGAGACAACTCTTTAATTGATAGTATGTGCTAGAATATTTTTAATTGCAAAATTCCATATGGCGAAACAACAACTGAAATTGTCACAATCCAAATGTTGAGAACTTACGTTCGATATCACCACATACACATGTTAGATAATAAGTATCTTTAAGCAGAGGTAGAAGCATTTAAACTCCAATTTAGTTAACACAGCCCTAAATACAAGCAATTTAGAGAAGCAAAAAATAATTAATTTCTCTGGAAGGTGTTTACTAGTTTTCTCGTCACCCAAAAGGCTCCACTTTCATTAAAAATTTACATCTTCAATTTTTTTTCCAAATAAAAATGTAAGTAGTCATATTCATATATATATAATCGTTCAAAATAGACTCACTGTCCATCACAAAGAACAAACACTTACTTGGAACGGCAGGAGGGGCCTCTGTTACAGCGGCCTTGACGGGCTCAATACCTCTAGCACTCGACACCCTAAACAATTAAGTCAAACAACAAGCATTTCAATTAGCAAAAAGAAATAGAAAAAGAAAAACAACTTCCTGGTATAAATAGGAAATATCCGTATGATTCTAACTACTTACACATGGGAATTGTCAGAGCCAAAATGAAGTCTAGCTGAATTCATACTGCTTCCACTAACATTGCATGATACCTGCACATAATACAATATTACATCAAATATTCTATTTAATTACAGGAAAGCAATTAATATTCCCATAAAGTATTTTTAAAAAATGTCAATTCCCTCATTTCCAAGATCCATTTCCAATCACAGAATCTCAAAGACTCCATTTTTTTTTTATTGAAATCAGGAACTCTCCAATTTCGTAAAATATAGAATTAAAAAGGGGTCCACTTTCTGCTAATTAAGCGTAAAAACAACGCGAAAGTGAATCAATAACCTAAATTTGAGATTTTGCAATCAGTCAAACCCTAGATAACCAGTAGAAGTCGCAGAACAAGCAGAAATTAAAAAAAAATCCTAAAAATTGTGAAGGAGGGAGAAGAAAGACAATACCTTGAAGGACTGCTGAGCTCGAAGAGTTGAATCGGCAGAGTTGAAGAGAACGCGGGATCTGAGAGGGGCTGCAGCTTTGAGAGAAGCAACGGAGGACGCCATTTGAAGAGAGAGGAAGAGCAGCAACTACGAACGAACTCCTCTCTCTCTCTCTCTCCTTTGTGAGATCGGAGGTCGAAACCCTAGATTTTTGGGGGACGAAGAAGAAGAATGAGAGGAAAGGGCGAAGAGAGAAGACGGCGTTTTATAATGAGGTACGATTTTGGCGATTTCGTCTCAGCTCGACGGAATTCTCTATATGATTCTCTCTCCCTTTTATATGCTGAGTTAATACTCCTTGTTATGTGCACGCCTGGTTAATGCAGTGTATCCGGATCGGCTATGGGCAATCCAGTATTTGTATTTGGTTTTTTATTGGGGTTTTGTACTGGGAGCTTGATAGATAGCCTAGAAAGGTAAGGTGATGGGATGGAGATTATAATTATAACAATGTGAGAGGGCGTTAGTGGGGGCCTTCCCATCACACTCGAGAGCATAGTTATCAATTAGGATCAAGGGTCGAAGAGTCCATTCTATTTTCATCGGAGCGTTAGAGCTCAATTTCAAGTAATCGAGGACATACATAGCACGGTCACATTTACCCGATATCCGGATCCGTCATTGGATCGGAACTGATCCGATTTATACTGGTCCAGTTCCGGATCCTAAAATAAGACCCGATGCACTTTCGTGTCCGGATCTGGGTCCACTCAAAATAGAACCGACCAGAATCCGGACCCGGACCCGTTAAAAATACCCTCGAACATATAGAATTTAAATAATACGGTTATAAGAATATACGTATAAAAGTAATTGTTAAAAATAGATATGTAAATATAATATTAATTCATGTACTTAAGTGCAAAAATTGTTAGAATCGTAGGGTATGGAGTGCAAAAATACTTAAGTGCAAATATTTATTCTTTACTACCGGGTGCGATGGGTAATTTTTTTAACTAGGATCCGGACCCGATTTTGCAAGTCCAGATCCGGATCCAATTTTTGAACCCGTGAGATATCGGGTCCGGATTCGGATAGTGAAGGACCCAACCCAATATAGCCTGATAATACCAGCTCTAGACATACATATGTATCATATGCTTTGTGAGGTTATCCGTAATAAACTTACACATAGGTTAGCGAGCCGTTCCATCGCTCGAGCATACTTCGATATATATCATGTATGAGGGAAGCACAAAATTTTCTACGTGTTTTACATGGAATGTATCTTTAAAGCAATTTTTGACTATCTCGTGTTCGTAAATATGAAAATGTATCCAGATAGCCAATGGATATATATCCGTATCCAATTGCATTGCTAGAGTATAAATTGCATTTTAGAAGGGGTATGAATATCAAAACAATATTTTTGAGGGGGTTGGTGGGGAGAGAAAACGAAGGTTAGGTGTGGTGTTTTGTGCTGTGCTGGCGTCAGTTCGGCGAACTCTCGGAATCGACGTTGATAAGTTGCACCTGTGGATCAGTTTATCTTGTCTGTTGTCCTCACTTTATAACCGTCAAAAATAATTTCTATTTTAAAAGTAATTTAATTTTATTATTTGGACCTGCCGTATGTTGCCTTGTACCGCGTGGCAACGTACGAGTATCGTAGCGAACGTGGGGGCGTATCTCGAAGACATCACCGTCCCGTTGGTGCAAACGAAAATGAGAAAAACTTGTCGACTTTTGCGGTCCATTGCGCCCTCTCCACAATTTACTTAATACTGTTCTCAAATTTTTATTTTTATTTTTATTTTTTTAATGTGTTCTTAATCATGCAACGCGTATACTGACAGTACTGTACTTGCGAATTTATTTTTTTGATGAAACGGATAGTCTACCGATTCCAGCCATACCAACAAATTTATTAATCATAAACTGTACAAAATAGTTTTACAAACCGTAAAACCAAATAATACAATCAGAGAAACAACGATAAAATGAACGACGAGAAGAAAAGCAAACTTAGTCAATAGATACAAAGACACTACCAATAGAGACCAAAACTGCGATGGGGACAGCGAACCGAGACATCATCCGCGAGAATGCGGTGCGCCGTCAAGATTCCCCAGCAAAGGAGAGACCACCAAAAAATTAGGGATACACCCCGGAGAGCCAAGAACGCGCCTCCGTTCAGACACAGCGGCCAGAGGATAGCAAAAAATAGGCCCCCCACGAAACACTGTCTGAAAGAACAGACCACTCCGATAACACACCTGTAGTGGTCGCCAAGAGTCCCAAAGGAACGGTTAAGCCACAATAGAGAAACACCCCCATAAGCAGCACATCAATGGCCACCAACCAAACAGGTCGCACCGGTGTGGTGAAGGAATACATAAAAGTAGAGGGCATACAGTCTACAACCAAAAAACAGAGGAGGACCCAAAACCGATAGAAACAGCATGCAATAAGACTAACAATAAGATAATCTCCACCATGCACAGTTCACATAGCGGGGCTTCGAAAATGCCTCCGCTGAACAGAACATAGTGATCCTAAACCAAACATCGCAATGCAAATGCCACAGAACCAACAGAAACAAAGAAACAAGCTCCATAATATTGAAACATAAAAACCATGCTACCACACAACCCAGCATTTATACAGCCAGGGGAAATGCAAGAAATGCCAACCCACAAAAAACCATGGGAGCCAACTAAAGCAGGGGACCTTACCAAAAGCCCCAAGCTCAAAGCCAAGCCCGATTAACAGGAGAAAGTCAGCCAACAGGTCAAAAAACAGAGGAGAGAAAAGAAGGGAACAACCGCTACTCAAAACAAGCCCAGCTGAAGCCAAGCCAAACCAAAAGGTGCACTTAGAAGTAGCAACCAAAAGAGACTAGCCAGCACTTGCTTCAACCCTGCGAAAAAAGACGGAGGTTATCAAAAAATGCAGCAATAAGGAAAATTATAAAGCATTGAGGTTGCGTAGGCATAGTAAAGAGTCGTCCAATCTACGATTGAAAAGAGAATCTCTAGCTTCATCTTTTAACGTCGAAGACTAGAAGTTAAACAGAAATAAAAACTCCTCTATTAATGGAAAGATAGGAGAAGCACGGTGTTTGAACAACCTATTATTTCTCTCCAACCACGTTATCCAAATAATAATTTGAACAGAAAGGTTCCACGCATTGCGGTACTTATGATTAGTTGGAGGAATAGACCAACACGAGGATAATTTGGGAGGGATAGAAGGGATTTCCCAAGCTAGAACGCTAATTTTCCACAGAGGGCTAATGAAGTTGCATCCAACAAACAAGTGATCAACATCCTCAAAATGATCCGAGCACAGGGGACACAGCTGGCCCCACGCTAGGTTCCTTTTGTTGAGAATTTCTACGGTGAGCAGCTTGTTGTTAAGGGCAAGCCAAGAGGTGATTTTTACCTTAAGAGGGGAACAGGTATTCCAAATGAATTTAGCAAAGGGGGAGTGGATACCTCGAAAGTTAAGAAAATTATAAAAAGATTTAACCGAGAAGATCCCTGCCGAGTTCCAACGCCAAGCGAAATCTTCTTTTGGCCGCCACACGAAATTATTAAGGGAGGTGAGGAGGTCGTTAAGAACAGAGGTTAAAAGAGTAGAAAGCTCTTCTGTTAATGGGATGAACCAATGTCTTTGAGTTAACCAGGGTGAAGGAGTCAGCTACCGAGGCTATGAGATTGGAGGCCAGGCAGAAGAGAGACGGGTAAGCGGAGGCGAGTTTTGTGTTACCAATCCAGAGATCGGTCCAAAATTTGGTCTTGGAACCGTCGAAACAGTCATGGGAGATACCGCACTGGAAAGCCGCGGCCGCTTTCCAAACCCCTTCCAGAATGGGGATGCGTTTTGATGAATAGTGGGTGGAAATTTCCACCAATGGTGAGACGAAAAACAGTTAACCTTGATCATTTGGATCCAAGGTAAGTGGTCGGATTTTAGAAATCTCCGTAGCCATTTACCTAACAAAGCGATGTTATGGTTCCTGAGGTTCAAAACCCCCAGACCCCCATCTGCTTTGGAAGTGCAGACTAAATTCCAGTTGCTATGGTGAGTACCCGGCTTGAAATTGGAGGACCATGTCCAAAAAAAATTACTTCTGATTTGATCAATCCTCTTGATGACCCAAGAGGGGACATAATAGAAAAACATCATATAAAGAGGGATAGAGGCATATAAAGAGGGATAGAGGACAGGACCGAGTTAAGAATGATCAATCTACCACCACGGGAAAGGAGTTTTCCAGCCCACACACTGAGTCTGGACTCAACTTTATCCACCATGGGAAACCAGTCAGTTTTTTGCAGTTTACCCCATCGAAGGGGGTTACCTAAATACGTGATGGGGAAAGAAGCAATGGGATAGTTAAAGAAATTGGAGACCTCGATCTGTCGATTGGGAGAACCACCCAACCAAAGGACCGAAGACTTTTGAAAATTGATCGATAGCCCCGAAGCCAGTTCAAAATAGTAAAGAAGAAGTTTTAGGTTACGAAGAGAGTGAGAGTTCTGTTTGGTGAAAATAATAGTGTCGTCAGCGTATTGCAGATTAAAAACACCATCGAATAAGTGCGAGTCACCTAGGCCTTCTATGACCAAGCGATCCATTTAGGGCCGAAACCCCGATTAAAGAGAATATATAACAGGAAATCCCAGCCGACGTTGTCATAATATTTTTGGAAATCGAGTTTGAGCAAGATACCTTCGGAGTGAGATTTGTGACAATGAGAGATGATCTCTTGAGCCGACGCAACACTATCAAGGATAAAATGATCCTTGATGAACCCGATTGGGCCGTGTCAATGAGGGGAGAAATAACCGCACTGAGCCTCGGGGAAATGACTTTCATAATTAATTTGAAAGAAGTGTTGATCAGGCTGATAGGCCTAAAATTCGTCAGCGTGTGCGCTCCGACCATTTTGGGAATGAGCACAATGTGCGCATAATTGATACGATCGAAAGAAAAAGAACCCTGATGAAGTTCTTTAAACATACGGAGAAGATCGTCTTTAAGCCAGTGCCAGAATTTTTGGAAAAAGAAAGCAGGGAAACCATCCGCCCCTGGTGCTGAATCGCCTTTTAAAGAGAAAACAACCGATTTGATCTCTTCCAAGGAGAAAGGGGCTTCGAGAGAAGAAAGGTCCTGTGACTGAGTACCGTAAAGGTGACTCCAATCAAGTCTAATAGAACGCTGTTTGTGCGTCCCAATCAGGTTTTTATAGAAAGAGAGGAAGGTGTGATGGATCTCGTGATCAGAATTAAGATCTACCCCATTATCAATGATCAAGGAGATCCGATTACAGCGTTGCCTGTGCGACGCGAAGTTATGAAAGAAAGCAGTATTGCTGTCCCCTTCTTTTAACCATTTAACTCTGGTTCTTTGAGCCCATTTGATATGGTCCTGATGAAGGATGTCGGCATAATCTCGCTTGCACGATAGCCGTTCGGAACGAAAGGAATCCGATAAGGGACCCTGCTCCTCCCGCTTATCAATGGAATAAATGGAAGTTAGAAGAAAATTTTTAAGGAAGGTTGTGTTGTTATATCTTTCGTAACGCCATATCTTGCAACCATATTTAATAGCGTGGAGTTTGAGAAGGATACTGCCCAGTCCAGAAGAACCGATAACTGAGGCTAAACATTCCATTATAAGATTGACGAAAAGCTGGTCTTGTAACCAGAATTGTTCGAACCGGAATTTGTGATGATGAGGGAAGGGGAAATTAGAGTAGAGGGCGATGGGGACGTGATCGGAGGAAGGGTTGGGTAAAGCCTTGGAGAAGGTGTTGTGAAACTAGGAAATCCAGTTTTGGGAAACAAGGAAACGGTCGAGTTTGGCCATCGTTGGAGTTTGACGAAGGTTAGGCCAGGTGAATGATCTACCGTTAATCGGAATGTCGGTTAACTGCAGAGCTCGGATGCAATCGTTAAAATTGCAGGAGTGGAAATTAGAGGAAGAAGGGGTTGACCTTTCAGAAGCAAACCTGGCGACGTTAAAATCTCCACAGAAAAAACAGAGGCTGTTAGTGTAATTGTGGAGCGATTGGAATTCATTCCAAAATTGAAGGCGCCTATCAGATGAGGAGGGACCATAAACCGAAATAACTGAGAGATGGCAGTTGAATGCCGTCTGGTGCAGTTGGACAATAAGGAAAAAGTTAAGGCGTTGAACCGCGATAAGAGAGAACATCGATTCTTTGAATCCAAAAAGGATACCTCCCCAAGATCCTATCGCGTCTAAAGAGATCCATTTAGAGATAATGGATCCTCCGATAGCACGAAAGGTAATAGGGGAGGGAGAATCGATCTTCGATTCTTGGATAGAAATAAGGTCACAGTAGGCAGAAGCTATTAACTGATAAATTGTCATCTTTTTAACGGGGCAATTGAGACCCCGGATGTTCCAAGAGATACTAATCATTAAGATTTTGATGCTCTCGAACTCTATTACGTTCTTTCTGCCTAATGGTATAAATCCGAGGCGAAAAATCCGAATCAAGCAAAAATCCCATATCCTGGGCAAGAGAGGCCATCTCGTTATCAGACAAAGAATCAAACTGAGATCGGAATATGGAGCCTAATAATTTTTGCTGAGAATGGGGTTGGGGATGAGGAGGATTGAAGCCAGAGAGATCCATTGCCTGCGGCAATGATCCAAGGGAACGAGCTAAATTAGCAATCTCAGATTTTTTAGCTTTAATACGTGGGCTAGATCTAATGATACGGCTCGGAAGTTTACCGACCGACGAGAGCCTAAAAGTAGACCACCTTTCCTCCTTAAGAGGGGAGGATTGATGAGGCAAATCATCAGAAACGATAGGCGATAATGGAGGAAAAGAAAATAGAGATATCGAAGGAATAGGTTGTGCCGATGTCGCCAGACGCAGCGAAGCATGTTTTTGAATGGGTGTGGAACTGGAAATTGACACCCCCGGTGTACCCCAAACCAATGCCGCCAGGTCGGGTGATAACCAAGCGAGGTTCGTAGAAACAAGAAAAGGGGGGAGAAAGTCCCGGAGAGGGAGAGAAGAATAAGAATAAGAGCAACCACTCGGAGTAAACTTAAACTGCCAATCAGCGACATAAAAAACAAATTGAATGGAAATAACGGACCTAAATCTAGGGAATACCTGTTTGAGAGAATGCTCGCGATTCAGCTCCGATTCCTCTTCAAGAAGCAAATTGTCCTGATCAATCCATCCTTCTTCTTTTGTGGATAGAGACTTCTTGACTTTGATAGGGGGAAGAACCGGCGCCGACTCGCAAATGCTGGGAAAGTAAACTTGTTTTTGGAATTTATCCCAATCAGAAGCATAATGAGGGTTGACCTCCCAAGACGGCCATTAAGAGGTAGGCTCGAGTGGCTTGGAGGTGGGAGGAGATGATGAAGAGGGTAATGCCGGGGGGTGCTTCTCTAACAGAGAGGCCTTAGGAGGACCAGAGGGAGGAGTTGGGGGAGGTTGGATAGCTGGGGAAGAAGAAACAGGAGCTGTGAATCTCGCAGCTTGAAGAGAAGAAATCTCGGGGTTGATCCAAACTAGGTTTGGCACTTTGGAGGGAGAAATCTTCTTGTTGCTTAGGGAGAAATAACTCTTGTTAGGGAGCGGAACCTTTTTCCTTGATGAGGCCTTATGCGCCCCTTTCAAGATGGCTGGTTCCGTCTTAGACAAAGAGGAAGATCCAGGATGGAAGTGTGAGGATGTAGAAGGCTTAAATGTAGGCTGCGGAGTCCCAGAGGTGGGCAACGGTAAGGGCCCGCTGGGGATAACCGAGTTGTGGTATTGCACGGAGACCGTGAAGGAAGATATACCATCTCTCAGGCAATAGACTTCAATCCAGTCAGGCTTCTTAGCGCAACAAAAAAGAGCCTCTACCTGAAGACTCTCCGAGGCTAGCTTAGCTGAAGAGGAAATGCTAGTTATATCACCAATACATTTAGACATGTCCCCGACCAAACACAAAGAGTCACAAAAGGGGGGAGGCCAAAGAGAGAGACCTTGGTCGTAGATGAGCTGAGATCCCGAGTCGGAAGACTAATTTGAACCCATTTCCGAATGGAGAGGGTGATGGCTCTAATAGAGAGGGAAGAGTTGTCGATAAGTTCCTCAAGAATCTTGGGGGAAGGGCATCGGATCACCACATCACCGTTAGAACAAGTGTAGAGCACCCAATCCCATTCTTTAACATTACAAGAGATGCTGAGAAAAGAGTTTGAGGTAAAGAAGGGGATTGTACCTCCGGTGAAAGAAATGGCGCCATAAGTACCAAAAAATTTTAACCTATCAGAAAGTTCTGTTTTCGAGATGAACACCTGAGTAACGATTGGCTTGGATGGGAGATTTTTAGATGCAATCAGAGCGAGAGGAGGAGGGGGATTGCTGTCGGAGATTCGATTAGCAATAGGAGGAGTTGGAAGTAAGCCTGTAAGGGATACCTCGAAGACACTTTCTGCTTCTTGATTGGAATGTTTGGTCCTCTGCAAGCTTGCGCTGCAATGAGGGAAAATCAAGAGCGGCAAGAACTTGATCCGAAATGGGCGCTCCCAGAGTGAGACCCAAAAGCTTTTGAAGCGCGAAACATCGGTGACGCGCATGTCCAGACTTGAGGCAAAACAAGCATTTCATCTTGAACGAACAAAAATTCTTTAAATGCCCAGGCTGAAGGCACCGGTAACAGGTAAGTGGTAGCCGGTGAGAATTAGAGCGAAGAGAAGAGGAAGATGAAGAGTTAGGAGGAGCGAAGTGGCAGGAGAAGGGAGTCTTAGAGACCCCTGGATACTTCTCGAACTTGGGCGTTGGAAGCCCGGAGGAGACAGGCCCATGTTGAAACAAGCGACAATAGTTGATTTTTTTGTTATTAATCTTTTTTTTCTTAACCACTTCAACCCAGGTGTACTCCATGGGCCAAAAGTGAAATCCCAAGAATGAGAAGGCCCACTTAAGGGATAAACAAAACAGGGAAAGAAAATGGCGAAACAGTGTAGACGCACACAGGGGAGATGGTGATACGCAACAAACCAGTCGCCACACAACAGAAGAGGAGACGAGAAGCCTGATCTCGAAAGGAAATAGAGAAGAAACCCAGTGAGGGAGGGAAGAAGGTACCTACGAGGGGGGGAAAGATGATAAGGCGTTAGAAAAAAATTGCTCGCCTATATGGCCAAAGAATATACAGGTCCAAAGACCTCCAAATCCACCACAGTGGAAAATAGCCAGATCCTCAGAAGCCGAAAAGAAGAACCTTAACAAAAAGTAAAACTTACAGTGCTGGGTTGGGTAGCGGGGAGATAGCGCTGGGATAGGTAGTGGAAGCTGCTGAAAAAACTAAATACCTCCGAAGAGACAGCGCTGGGATGCCGAATGGATGGAGGCTAGCGGGGACCGGAAGCGTCCGCGCTGTCAGACCTGATAGGAGGCCCCTCTCCGAGCGTAGAGGACGCTAAGAACAGGACGATACTCGCTTGGGACGACGATGGGACTACAGTGACGGTAGGAAGACGAACGACTGAAAACAGCCCTCGTGGAGGGAGAGCACAGCACCCAAGACCGCCTGGTAAATCGCCGAAAAATGACGGATCTAAAGGGGGCGCTCCGGTGAAGAGAAGAAAGGGCAACGGCAAAAAAGTGAAGTCAGGGCTACAAGCTGAAAAGGGTTTGGAGATCTCAATGAGATCAGCCGCATTAAAGAAGGGGGGGAGGGAGAGAGGGCGCAGGAGCTCCGGATCTGAGAGCTTAAAGATTTGAGGAAGAGGGCAATAAGTCGCCAGAGAGAGAGGGCTTTTCGGGTACTTTTGTCACTTATGAAAAGTAGATTTGACTAGTACTTGCGAATTTATTTGAAATGGATGATAGTTAATGTGCATTATAAGAGTATCTGTAGTCGTTGACCAAATTTTGGGTATTTAGCAAATAGAAATAGGAAAAATAATGGCGTGTTGTAGTCGTTGTAGCCAAAATTAGAACGGACGGTAAATTATTTACCGTCCGACATTTTTTTTTTTTAAAAAAACGAAAAAATTTAATTACTCACCTTGATAGTGACATTTATAAACAAAAAAAGAAAAAAATTGAAAAAACTAACCTAATCCCTCACATGTGATAGTGACAGTGACAGTGCCAGTTATACCAAAAAAAAATTTGAAAAAACTAACCTGAGCTTGGATGGAAGATAAAGCCTCGTTTGAGGTTTTGTCTTTTTTGAATTTAATTACTGGACGGAAGATTATCGTTCGTCTGTCACTTTCGTCGTATGCTAATTCGAAGCGACGGTGTATCATTTGCCATCGAATGTTTCAGTCGAAAAATAATTTTTCGTCTCATTTAAGAAACGAAAAATAATCTTTCGTCAGCTATAATTTGGCAAAAGCCATTTCACCTGCTATATTTGGCCAGCTAGTGTTCAATGGCGACTCAAATTTTGGGTATTTAACCGACGAGTACAGTGACTTTTTTCCTATTTTTTCCATATTTTGGGTAATTAGCAGACACTACAGATGCTCCAAACAGCAAAACCAGAAATTTAAGACACTCATTTGGGAAAGAATTCATGTAATCAGCCACAACTATTGCTGTTTTTGTCAACCGATCGAGCACTTTGAAGTCTGAGAGTGTGGTTTCCCGTTGAACTAGAAACCATAGATATTTCCGTCCTCTTCCCATTAAATTTTGTAAATTATTCAGTAATACATATATATATATTGCAAGAACAATTTACAAAGATAAATTGCTCAGACTGAAAGGTTGCAGCCATTGATCTCCATCAATGTAAGAAGTATTCAGGAAGGGGGAAGCCTGTGTATCATTCAGTTTCTGACCATATGCAACCCTCGTTGTTTGATCTGAGCCTGGTCCATAGCACCTATACTCTCCGAAGAAAACAGTCCTGACAAAGAAAACAAAAATACACAGGTAAATACTTGCGAAATACATTCAAATTCCGAATTGTTGGAAAGTTTTGAGTATTCGATCATACTGGTCTCTATCGGGTAAGCCCAAGTCGTTCCAGCCTTCAGATGCAATGATGTCTGACAAGTAAGTGTATGCGAAAACAACACGTGCAAAGGGCCTCCAAGCTCGGCCTAACCATATTCGCCCTGTCCCTCCAATGGAGCAATTCACGAATGTATATCCTGTGTTCTCATCGCTTAGGTTCCGGCCATGTGCAGTCACTACTCCGTTGATCACCTTTAGCCCTGGAGCCACTGGTTTCGCGATTGAGATTATCGTGCAATTCTGATACACGAAATTTAAAAATGACCCCCCAAGTTAAACATATAAATAGTAAGTCTATCTGGTATTTAAAAGATTTTCGGAGACAATCAATGTTACAGATTTGTTTTCTGATATTAACATCTATCAAAAATATCATGAATTTTCAATGTAATTAGTAGAAATAATAAAGGCGCAATGCAATACCTCATACAATGACCTGCCATTTCCGAAGATGAAATCAATAGAACCTTGGATATAACACTCTCTGAAATAGTGCCTCCCCTTATCATCATGAAGAGTGTCCTGACCACCAAAGAATCCGCAGCCCCAAAATGCAGCTTGATCCCCACCGACTCTAATCGCCACTGCCTGAGCCAACATCTCACCTGGCTGTGCTATAGGAGCCAAATTCTGCACAGAGATGGAAATCAGAAATCAGTAAAGAGTCATCAACATTTTTTTTTCCTCTTGATTTTGATATATACCATGAAGCTAATGTTCTTTGCAATGAAATTAGCTCCAAATACAGCAACCGACGCACTGTAGAATGTACCATTCGCAGACCTAGCCGTGTCATTCCATGCTAGTGCTGTGGAGATGTACCCTTGCCCTTGGAATGTGATGTTTTGCTTTGTCACAGGTATAGTTATTTTCTCACTAGGACAAATTCATTAATTAGAATCCAAATTCATCAGTTACATGTAAAGCTAGCTATGAGATTATTGCAATTATTGTAACATATCTATAACTTACAAGTAGATTCCCTTGTTGATCCATATGACTGTTCTCTTCATGCTGAAGTTTCCTACTGCGTTAACTGCAGGCTGAACCGAGGTGAAGTTACAGCAGCCGTTGCGATCAACACAGAGGAACGTAGTTGTGTTAGTGTCGGGAGGTGGGATGTTTGTGGGAAAATCACTGCAAACGGGTTGAACTGGATCCACAGGCTTACGCCGATGATTAGAAGTTCCATCAGCTAAACATAGGCGAAGATTCTTGAACGAAGGTTTGACAAAAAACCTAAGGCAATACGAAGGGTTGAAGTATATGAATTGTGTTGAGAGGAGTGCGATAGAGAGGGCTGATAGGATAGTGAACGAGAGGGGAGGCGGTCGAAAGGCCATGGCGGATTAGTTAGATTGGCGAAGAGAGGTGAGATGAGGAGAAGAGAAGAGTGGGAGGGGAGTATATATGAGAAGCACTTGAAGTACAAGGCCAGAATAGGATGACTTGCAAACCAATTAAAAACATTGTTTCATAGTATTTCTTTAAGGCTGGTATGTCAGTCAACCTAACAAATGATAGCTTATCATTTTCCTTGTATATCAAGGCAACACTGGGAGTCAGTGTTGAACTCTTAGCAGCATCCAAGGGATTTAGTTAATAAGCTAATAATTAAACTTGTACTTACATGGAAGTTAAGATGTAACAGCAGAAAAGGAATGAAAGGGGGGCGCAAATAAAGACTAATTTGAAGTTCGACGACAAGAAGGCTGTACGTAACCTATGAGTGCTAATTAGCGAAATGACCCACCTTTTGAGAATATTTTACAAAATGACCTAGTTTCAAAACTATTTAGCTAAATGGCCTAGTTACTATTTTGATTTCTATAGTATATTTCCTATAATAATTTCTATAGAATGTGTGACCTTTCTTTAAATTCTAAAAGTTTTGGGTTTCAAGATAATTTCTACTTTTATTATTAAATTTTTGTTTCCTATTCTATAGCTTTTAAATTAGTGATTAATTTAAAGAAAATTATAGAAATTAAGTAAAAATTACTTGCTCTGTACTAGCTCTGATACCAACTGAAGTGCGAAGCATAAAATCTCTCCTGGAAAATAGAATTAAAGAGAGTATCAACAAAAACTTTAAAACTTTAAAGGATAAAAAAAATTAAAAGGGATAATTTTCTGTAATATAATATTCTTCGAAATAATGTATATTGTCTATCTCAAAAAAGTAATCAAATGTGTCTTCAAGATCTCCCATATATTCTAATTCTATTTTAGATATTTCACTATTACTATCATATGGGAGTTCTTCGAGTTCTTCTATATGTCTATTTCCTTCTCCAATCTGTTCATTTTCTTCTAGAAATTGTCTATATGCTTTCGTATGACTGTAGATATAACTACTAAATACATCATTCTTATAAAATAATAAAGATCTTTTATAAGAAGTTAGATCATCAATTATTTCGACATTTATATTACTAGTTATTGTCGCTGAAATCGGTGGGGGGCAAACAGATAAATTTGTGGATTCGAGGCAAGTTGAATAGTCAAACCTGAACGACTTCACCGGAGTTTGACCGAGAATCTCCCGTCGTTGACCTGCAAAAAGTGCAGAACACCGGGATTGATTCCGGCGACGCACCCTCCGACGCTCTTGTCAGTAATCAGAAAGATTATGAAAGAGCTTTGATTGGCAAAAGATTGATTACCTGGTAACAGTGGGTGATGGGGGGTATTTATAGCCGCCTTAGAAACCAGTTTCGGGATAAGATCAAATCCCTACTTCCCAGTGAATGGATAGAAGTGATTATGTAACGCCCCGCCTCAATACTCAGACAATTTTAATATTTTTAGAAGACAAATTAGATACTATGTAGTACAACTGCCCACCACAGGCTGCCTCTCAAAAGGTGGTTAACCGGATTGGTGACTCTTGATCATTAGCTAATTATATTTATACTCAAATTAGTTTTTGTATACTTCCCATGTGGGACTATATTTCTCAAATCCTTCTCAATTTTTTCAAATCCGCGCAGACCAGTCGACTGTTCGCTGCCAGATCTGGGGTATTACATACACCCCTCCCTTAGAAATCAGCGTCCTCGCTGAGTACAGGGCACACATCTAGTGTAGGACCGCCCTTTCTAGCCGATGTAGTATAGTCCCTTATCCCGGAGATCAGTCATTCTCAACACCGCAGATCGGATACCACACTCAACACCGATCCCGGAGATCAATGACTCTCAGCACCGCAGATCGTAGGCCCTCTACTATGCCCGGTGTCGAAAGTCGGCTCTGATACCATTTGTAATGCCCCGCCCCAATACTCTGACAATTTTAATATTTTTAGAAGACAAATTAGATACTATGTAGTACAACTGCCCACCACAGGCTGCCTCTCAAAAGGTGGTTAACCGGATTGGTGACTCTTGATCATTGGCTAATTATATTTATACTCAAATTAGTTTTTGTATACTTTCCATGTGGGACTATATTTCTCAAATCCTTCTCAATTTTCTCAATTCCGTGCAGACCAGTCGACTGCTAATCCAACCAGTCGACTGTTCGCTGCCAGATCTGGGGTATTACATAACGTGGAGATTTACCAGTCGACTTGTGGTGTGGGATTGATTGGTATCAATTTTCTCCTCACATGACGTAGAGGAGGGTATTTGTGTGGGGGGGCCCACCGTGTAGTATAATTTTGGAAGGGAAGATTTGATGTGAGGATTTGATTAATAACGGATTTGAGGAAATTTGTGAAAGGATTTGAGAAATATAGTCCCACATGGGAGGTATACAAAAATAAGTTTGAGTATAAATATAATTGCCTATGATCAAGAGTCACCTAATTGGTTAACCACCTTTTGAGAGGCAGCCTGTGGTGGGCAGTTGTACTACATAGTATCTAATTTGTCTTCTAAAAATATTAAAATTGTCTGAGTATTGGGGCGGGGCGTTACAGATTAGGACCATTGACCAAGGACAATCATAAACCCTAATTCTTTCCTATCCAGCTGGACTGGGTTTCTTGCGGGGTGGAACCCGCACCCAGCAAGACGGATCCGTTTATGGGTTATTGGGCTTTTGGGAAAAGGGTCAGTCCCCATTTCAGACCCGTTCGAAGGTGAAATTACCATTTTACCCCTGAGTTTTAAGATTCGTGCCTAATTTGGAAAATTCCGATTTAACCCTATCTTTAGCCATATCACGAGCCCCCCACTCCCGAATACTGAGTTTGATCAGCCTTTGAGGAGTAGTTTTACTATTTTAATGGCTTGCGGAGTTGTATCGGAGCCCAAATGAGGGGTTTCGAATCTTCATACGAGGTATAATGGTGATTTTCGGAGTCGGTTGTGTGCTCAGGATTGTTCTTGAGCTCTTCTGCATTTTAGGTGAATTTCCTTAAATTTTTAATTATTTTTTGGATCATTTATTTAATTTTGCGAAGCAGTGATTTATTGTTTGGGGGCATTAATTAATTATTCTAAGCAATAATTATTTTTCCAAGGGCTCAAAAATACTTTCCTGAATTTATAATTATTTTTTAAAATTTTTAATTAATTTTCCTGAATTTTAAATCATTTTTCGCAATTTTTTAAATAAATAATTCGAATTTAATAAAAAATAAATTTTTATTACCATTTATGACGTGGCAAGATCTGGGCCGCCCATCTCGCGTCAGCGCATGGTTCTGAGAGATCGGACAGCGGAGCGGCGCTTAGCAACGTGGGCAAATCTAGGGCCTTGATCGGACTATGGTACGAATTTTGAAGTGATCTGGCGGTCTGTGTCGCTCGGCAGTATTTTCTTCGCATGGGCAGCTCGAAAGGCCAGTCGCTCGGATTGAGATTCCAAGCAACGTGGCGCAATCCGGGCCGTCCATCACGTCATGACACGAATCATGAGGTCATCTGACGGTGGATCTTATACTTGGCCACGTGGTTCAATCAGGGTCGTTCATTGGGCCGAGGCGCAAATCTCAAGATGATCAGACGGCTCGTACTGCTCGGCATTATTTTCTCCGTATGAGCGGCTCGGATCGCTAGTCGCTCAGATTGGGACTCCGAGCGACGTGGGGCGATCTGGACCGTTCATCAGAAGGTTTTGCACGAATCTCGAGGCATGATGGTGCGGATCACGAGAAAACGTGATGTTGGTCATGTGGCTGAATCAGGGTCGTTCATCAGGCCAAGGTACGAATCCCAAGACGATCGGATGGTTCGTACTGCTCGGCATTATTTTTGCCGTATGAGCAGCTTAGATCGCCAATCGCTTGGATTGGGATTCCGAGCGATGTGGGGCGATCTGGACCGTTCATCAGAAGATTTTGCATGAATCTTGAAGCAAAAAGATGGCGTGGTTCACGAGAAAACGTTATTTTATCGTTTAGTAATCGTGGCTAAATCTGGGCCGTCTGATCAAGATCTTGCACGAATTCTGAGGAGAACGTTGTTTTTCTCCAATACACAGCTCGAAATGCAAGTCCCTTGGATTTGGAGTCCAAGGGAGGTGGCTCAATCTGAGGCGTCCATCTGAAGATTTTGCACGAATCTTGAAGCTAAAGGCGGCGTGGATCACGAAAAAACGTTATCTTGTCGTTTTGTGATCGTGGCTAAATCTGGGTCGTCTGATCAAGATTTTGCACGAATCCTGAGGAGAAAGTTGTTTTTCTCCAATACACAGCTCGGAATGCAAGTCGCTCGGATTTGGATTCCGAGGGACGTGGCTCCATCTGAGGCGTACATCTGAAGATTTTGCATGAATCTTGGAGCAAAAGACGGCGTGGATCACGAGAAAACGTTATCTTGTTGTTTTGTGATCGTGGCTAAATCTGGGCCGTCTGATCAAGATCTTGCACGAATCCTGAGGAGAAAGTTGTTTTTCTCAATACACAGCTCGAAATGCAAGTCGCTCGGATTTGGATTCCGTGGGATGTGGCTCCATCTGAGGCATCCATCTGAAGATTTTGCACGAATCTTGGAGCAAAAGACGGCGTGGATCACGAGAAAACATTATCTTGTCGTTTTGTGATTGTGGCTAAATCTGGGCCGTTTGATCAAGATCTTACACGAATCCTGAGGAGAAAGTTGTTTTTCTCCAATACGCAGCTCGGAATGCAAGTCGCTCGGATTTGGATTCCGAGGGACGTGGCTCCATCGGAGGCGTCCATCTGAAGATTTTACATGAATCTTGGAGCAAAAGACGGCGTGGATCACGAGAAAATGTTTTCTTATCATTTTGTGATCGTGGCTAAATCTGGGCCGTCTGATCAAGATCTTACACGAATCCTGAGGAGAAAGTTATTTTTCTTCAATACGCAGCTCGAAATGCAAGTCGCTCAGATTTGGATTTCGAGGGATGTGGCTCAATCTGAGGCATCCATCTGAAGATTTTGCACCAATCTTGGAGCAAAAGACGGCATGGATCACGAGAAAACGTTATCTTGTCGTTTTATGATCGTGGCTAAATTTGGGTCGTCTGATCAAGAACTTGCACGAATCCTGAGGAGAAAGTTGTTTTTTCCAATAAGCAGCTCGGAATGCAAGTCGCTCGGATTTGGATTACGACGGACGTGGCATGATTTCCACCGTCTGTTTGAGCATTGGGCTCGAATCTTGAGGCAAAAAACGTTCAGGCTTCAGCGTTAGTCGTTTGCGCTTCTGACGAGCCGTTACGTGGGCCCAAAGTTTTCCAAGGCCCACCCGAATTTTTCTAACTCTTATAAGTTCTCTCTATTCCCTTTTCCCCTCTTTTTTACAGTTTTACTTTCTCCTCACTTTTGCTAGAGTTGTTTTTGCTCTCGAGCGGCACTGCTAGCTTTCGTTGCCAGGCGAGTTTGAACTCCGGCGATCTATTCCGACCGTCCAGGTCACTTCAAGGTTAGTCACTCCCCCCTTAACTTTGAAAATTGTCTAGAGTGTCGTCTGGGGATGAGACCTCCACCTCGAACCAAGATACTGGCCAAGCGGTAGTGGTCGTATCGGGGAAAGGTAAGGGAGTGGTCAAGTCGGCCGGGGCGAGGACGATAGTAGAGACCCGAGGGGTGCAGGAGAGTTGGGTCGGCTACCGTCCATGCTGTCGAGCGTCGGTAGGGTCAGGAGCTACCCCGAGGACCTTTTAGAGAAGGCGGTGCGCGGGATGGCCTCGGTGTACGAGGAGAATAGTCCGAGGGATCCTTCCGAGGTGGATGAGATCCCTTCAATTATGACCGAGGTGGATCTGCATCAGATCAGGAAGGGATTTCGTATCCCGAAGGAGTACGTTCTACTGCTCCCCGGCCCTGGCTTCCGAGCGTGTACCGGGACGTCGTCGGACACGTGCGTCTTCCTGTACGACGCGCTTAATGCCGGTCTTCGGCTGCCGCTCCATCCCTTCGTGGTCGAGGTACTGCAGTGGTACGATTTGAGCTATGTTCAGTTCATGCCGAACATGTGGCGGCACGTTATCGCCTTCGTCCTCTAGTGTCAGGCGGTCGGTGTGCAACCCCAACTCATTCTGCTCCGAAGCCTCTACCGCATCTATCGAATGATTAAGATGGAGTACCGGTATTACTTGTCGCCGAGGAAGGGGGTTAAGTTGATCGAGAACCCGGACTCCATCAAACACTGGAAGGAGAAGTACTTCCTCATCCGAGGTCCCGAGCCGTGGGGGTTTTCGACAGCGTGGAAAGAGGAAGTTCCGAAGTGGGCTAAGTCTGAGTCAGTGCTCACCAGAGAAGAAGAGGAGGTAGTGACAAAAATCCTCGGCCTCCCGACCCTCGGTTGGAAGGATATTACCGAGGAGGTCTTGTTCAGTGGAGGTCTTAGTCCGATCGACCCCAGTACGCTCTCTTTCTTTTTTCTTATTTGCATGAGTGTCTTTAGTGTTTGTGTTTTTTTTTCACTAACTCTTTTGCTCGGATTTTCCTTTGTGTGTAGAGGCCCCCGGTATGGATTACTGAGCATTGATGGCGAAGAGGAGCGCTGCCGCGGCGAAGGGCACGGAGACGAAGAAGAGGAAGAGGACCACGGCAGGGCCTCCTTCCGGCCGAGCAGTACAGGCACCCTCGGCACCATCGGTCGTTGTGGACATGGTCACCGAGGCCCCTTCGGAACCGTAAGCTCCGGTCCCTTCGGCAGATGCCCCGGGATCTTCAAGCAGAGATTTCTCTGCTCGCGGCGCTCTGGCCTTGGAGGTGCCACAGCTCACAACCGAGGCGGAGGCCATCCTCATCGAGGAGCATAAGAGACTCTTCATTCCCGACTGGAGGGTGATGAAGTTGGACGGCTTCCTCGGCGATGCAGGGATGTGTATGCAGGCAGTACGCCACCTGCCAACCCCGAAGGACCGTGCAGCGTTGAGGGTCGGTACCGTTGGTGACGATGCCTTGGAGATAGCTCGGTCGATGATGTCGGTAAGTCTCTAAGTTGATTTTGATAACTCAAAAAATTTTCTAAGTTTTTCGCTCGGTTTT
Organism: Hemerocallis citrina; assembly: GCA_017893485.1. Lineage (NCBI taxonomy): Eukaryota > Viridiplantae > Streptophyta > Magnoliopsida > Asparagales > Asphodelaceae > Hemerocallis > Hemerocallis citrina. The sequence continues at coordinate 261,382 of JACEHZ010000284.1, forward strand.
AATCGTTTCTTTTTCTCTTTTTTGTTCGCAGACCCTCTGCCACTTCAGCCACATGCTTGAGCAGTTCGCCGAGCAAGAGAAGGGAATGAAGGCGGCGAACGATCGCGAGAGGTCGAAGCTCTCCAAGGCAGTTAAGCTATTTGAGGCTGAACAACAGCTCCCGGCTTCGCGAGCAGCCGAGGTGGGCGCCCTCGAGACGAAGCTTGCCGAGGCAATCAAGCATTCAGCGGCTGAGACTGCCAAGATCGAGGCGCTAGAGAAGGAGAGGGCTCGCCTCGAGAAGGAGCTGGTGAAGGCCTTGAAGGCGTCCGAGGAGGCGCTGAAAGGCCAAGCGCTGAAGGTGGCAGAGGCAGAGAAGGCGATTCGGGACGAGGCAGAGGCCCATATGATGATGAATATGGAGGAGGCCTATGCCCGAGCGCTGAAGCACGTTGCGGCTCGCATCCCCGGGTTTGACGGTTCGTCGTACTACTTCTATGATCCCATAGAGGGCGAGGAGCACATCCCTTTGGCGCAGGTCGAGCCCGAGCAAGAGGGTGACGAGGCCGGGGGAGACGGCAAGGACGAGGTGAACCTCGAAGGGGCGCTCGTCACTTTGTCTAGCGAGGATGCTTCGAAGCAGCGCCGCGAGGTGGCTCCCTGACTCAGTCGCCTCTTCTTTTGTTCTTTGTTTTTTTTTTTCTTATTTGTAATGCCGAACCGCGGACTGGCCACCGCTTTCTTGTGTACTTCTTTTTTGAATTTCAATGAAACGATGAACTTTTTGAGATTTGGCTAAGTGTTGAAAACGATCTTTGCTTTGAGATTGCCTGGTTTTGAAATTTTGTTAAGTGTTGAACACGATCTTTGCTCTTTGTGTTGAGAACTCCAATTGTTGTGAACACCTTGCTTCTGAAATTTTTTCTAAGTGCTGAAAATAATTTTGCTTAGAAATTCAGCCCGGTGTTGAGCACCCCTCGCTTTAAAATCTAGCTAAGTGTTGAGAACAACTTTGCTTTGAAATTTGGCTATGTGTTGCTCGATCTTAGTGTTGTTGTGTTCTTTCAGGCCGTCGTGTTGTGTCCAGTGGAGGCATCGCCGAACATGGTAGCGGTAGAGGTCTCTCATCTCCGAGCCGACTTAGGAGCGACGAAGTTGGCCCTTTCCCGCAGTCGAGGGTGTTTTCTCAAGAGCGAGTTGGATCTAAATCATCTCAAGCTAACGCTGTCGAACGATCTCTCCGAGTTGAAGCAACTAAAGAAGCGAGCTCGAGAAGCCCCTCCCGAAGGGGAGGTTGAATCGCTTCGGCAGGCATTATTTGATGTCACGGTGGAGAGAGATGAACTGTTGGCTGAGATTCACGACTTCACGATAGCAAAAAACGAGCTTTTGGCGGGGAGAGAAGAACTAACAGCAGCGATGGGCAAGTTGACGATGGAGGTTGACGAGCTGAAGAGGGTTACAGTCGACAAGAGCATTGAGGTTACTCATCTCCATCGAATTATCGCCGACAGTTCTGGTGCTGCAGGCTCCGCTCGGCTTCCTCGTTTAAAGATAGTTGTGAAGGATGACTCTCTGAAGGAATGAATCGTCAAACTCGAGGTGGAGGTCGCTTGCCTCGAATCCCAATCTGAAAGGGTCAATGTCCGAAACACGTCGTGTACTCGTGAAGAGAGCGGGAGAGGAATTTCCTTTTACGAGTTTACGACTTGCTCGCCCGTTGTTCGGCAGAGCCCCGGTGACGCACAAAGTGGGGTGGCTGCTTCGTCGAGCGGAGCGTCCATTGGGGCCACCGTCAGAGGTAGTGCTGAAGATGTGTCGCAGTTTGCCGGTCTAGAGATGAGCTCCAAGGTTAGGCATCGGCCATACGGCGTTCGCCGTCCCCGGGTGTCTTTAAACTGGAACATTCCTGCCCCGAGAAGGCATTGAAAGAGTTTGGGTTTTTGTTCTCCAAGTTTTGTCTAAGTCTTGTATCTTGTCATAAGTACGAGAAGTTTGTCTTGTAAATGGATTTGTTCTTCGATCTTTAATGCAATGATATTTGTTTCGCGATTTTGCACGTATTGTTGGCACTTGTTATTTGTTTGGCACACACTTGGAGCAGGGTCGAACCATGTGTTAGGCCCCAGGTTCGTGGTTTAGAGAGTGTTAATGGTTGTGTAATTGGTTCCAAATGGCGAACCGCTTTTAACTTGCTTAAGGGCAAAGTTTAGGAAGCGGGATCGAGCCAAGTTTTGGACTTCGAACTCGTCGTTTGAGTAAGTTTCAACGGTTGTGGGAGCAGTTCCGAATAGCGAACCACTTCTAACTCGCTTAAGAGTGAGCTTGCGAAGCGGAATCGAGCCAAGTTTTGGACTCCGAACTCGTCGTTTGAGTAAGTTTAAACGGTTGTGGGAGCAGTTCCGAATTGCAAACTACTTCTAACTCGCTTAAGAGCGAGCTTGCGAAGCGGAATCGAGCCAAGTTTTGGACTCTGAACTCATCGTTTGAGTAAGTTTCAACAGTTGTGGGAGCAGTTCCAAATGGCGAACTACTTCTAACTCGCTTAAGAGCGAGCTTGCAAAGCAGAATCGAGCCAAGTTTTGGACTCTGAACTCGTCATTTTTGAAAACACGATTATTGTTTTAAACAGAGAGATAAAACAATCACAAGAGAATTATTATGCGAAAGAAGTTCTTTATTAATAATTGCTAATCGGCCGCTTCTAAGTTGCAGGCCGTTATTACAATGGGAGAATAAAGAAGCAAGTACAAATAAAAAGAAGATAGGAATGGCTCGACATTTGATGGTACTCGGAGAGGCATTCAAACACCCTCTTGGTACTTCAGTAAATGGACGGCGTTCCATGTTCTTGGTATCTCTCTGCCTTCGAGATCTTCAAGACGATATGCTCCTGGCCGAACTACCTTGGAGACCTTGTATGGTCCTTCCCAATTCGAGGCTCGCTTGCTCTTTTGGCTGGGGAACGAGATGGCTAGCTTTCTGAGGACTAAGTCCCCCTCCTTGAGATCTGTGGGACGGACCCTTTTGTTGTAGGCCTGCTCGATTCTTCTCCGATAATTTTGCTGGCGAATCGAAGCTCTTTCGCAGAGCTCATCAATGATGACCAAATTGGCTCGGAGCTTCTTGGCGTTTTGCTTTTCATTATATGCAACTAGGCGAGGAGATGGCAAACCAACTTCTTGGGGGATTACGGCCTCGGAACCGTAGGTGAAATTGAAGGGCGACTCTCCTGTGGGGATTCTTTTCGTAGTGCGGTAGTTCCATAATACGTTAGAAAGTTGTTCTGCCCATAAGCCTTTGACCGACTTGTCTAGTCTCTTCTTGATGCCCGAGAGGATTTGCATGTTGGCATTTTCTGCCTGACCATTGGATTGAGGGTGAGAGACGGAGGAGAACCGCTGCTGAATGCCAAGGTCTTCACATAAGGATCGGAATGCTGTCCCCGTAAATTGTGTTCCGTTATCTGTTACTAAGACTCGAAGTATGCCGAACCGGCAGATCACATTTTTCTAGAAGAACTGCTGCACTTTATTCTCAGTAATAGTCGCTAGTAGTTCGACCTCGATCCACTTGGAGAAATAGTCGATTGCCACGACTACGAACTTGAGCTGGCCTGAAGCTGGCGGGAACGGTCCTAGTAGGTCCATCCCCCACATTGCAAAGGGAATTGGATTCAAGAGAGATGTGAGTTGAGCTTGGGGTAGGCGGCGGATGTTAGAGAATTGCTGACAAGAGCTGCATTTCCGGACATGTTGTTCTGCATCTTGAAGGAGGGTAGGCCATAAGTACCCGTAGTTCAAGACTTTTCTGGCGAGGGACCCTGATCCCGAATGAGCTCCGCCTATACCTTTGTGGAGTTCTTTCAAGGCATACAAGGCTTTTTCCGAAGAGAGACATCTCAAGTAGGGTCGGCCATCTACTTGGGTATAGGAGCATTTGTACAAGACTCCTTCAACGAGGGTGTACCGCTCCGCTCTTGTTCGGATTTGGTAAGCTTCTTTAGGATCTTCGGGGAGGCTCTCATCTCTGAGGAACTCAATCAAAGACCTCATCCAGTTATCCCTGAGTTGGACAGATAGCGACTCCATTGGGTCGGGGGCTTCTTCTTCGATGCTGGGCCTTAGTAGAACTTCGATCAGGATGGTCTGCTCGAGACCTTGGAGATTAAGAGGGCATCTGCTTGGGCGTTCTCCTCTTTAGGGATCCACTGGAGTTGTGCCTCTTCGAATGAAGCCATGAGACTTTGGACCTTGGCTAGGTACTTGGCCATTCGGTCTTCTCGCGCCTCGTATTTCCTAAGACCTGATTCACCACAAGTTGCGAGTCACCGAATATTCGTACACGTTGCGCTCCTGCCTTGCGAGCCATGCCCAAGCCTGCTATTAGGGCTTCGTACTCAGCTTCGTTGATGGAAGCTTTGAAACTAATGCGGTGGGAGTATTGGAGAAGGAAGTCATCTGGGCCTGCCAGAATAACTCCGGCTCCGCTCCCTTCGGCGCAAGAAGATCCATCTACATACACTGTCCAGATGGGAGGCCCATTTGCTGCTTGACTTACTTTTGGGATCATGCTTTCCACTATAAATTCGGCTAGGGCTTGGTCCTTGATAGAAGTCTGAGGCTGATAAGATATGTCGTGTTGACTTAGCTCGACTGACCACTTTATTAGACGTCCGGAGGTCTCGGGCTTATGCAGGACCTGCTTAAGCGGCTGGTCGGTAAGGACGACCACTGAATGGGATTGAAAGTAGGGGCGGAGCATCCTGGCTGCCATAACCAAGGTATAGGCTATCTTTTCCAATCTTGGATAGCGGAGCTCGGAGTCTCTAAGGACCTTGCTCACATAATAGATAGGCTTCTGGGCCTTGTCTTCTTCCTTCACTCGGACAGCTCTAAGGGTTTGCTCGGAGGTAGCAAAGTAGAGGTAAAAGGTTTTCCCGGGTGTCGGCTTACTGAGGAGTGGGGGGTTGACCAAGTAGGCTTTGAGTTGGTCGAACGACTCTTGCTGCTGCTGGCCCCACTCAAAGCCCTTAGCCCCCCTGAGGGCTTTGAAGAAAGGGAGACACTTTTCTCCGGACTTGGAGAGGAAACGCCCTATAGCCGTGAGGCGCCCTGTGAGTTTTTGCACTTCTTTCACATTTGTAGGAGGAGCCATGTTGAGTATGGCTTTTTTCTTCTCAGGGTTGGCTTCGATCTCCCTCTGACTGACCATGAAGCCCAGGAATTTACCAGATGAGACCCCGAATGCACACTTATTCAGGTTTAGTCTCATGTTATGCTTCCTTAATACGTCGAAGGCTTCTTGGAGGTCGGAGACATGGTCGAACCCCTGGATGCTTTTCACTAGCATATCATCGACGTAAACCTCCATGTTTCGCCCGATCTGATTTTTGAAGACTTTATTGACGAGGCATTGGTAGGTGGCACCAGCTTTTTTGAGCCCGAAGGGCATTACCCTATAGCAGTAGAGACCTTGATCTATGACGAAGGACGTCTTCGGAATATCTGGAGGGAATATTCGGATTTGGTTGTATCCGGAGAAGGCATCCATGAAGCTCAAAAGCTCATGGTCCGAAGTGGCATCGATCAAGGTGTCGATGCTGGGGAGCGGGAAAGGATCCTTGGGGCATGTCTTGTTCAAATCTGTAAAGTCGATGCAAATCCTCCAACTTTCATTGGCCTTCTTAACCATAACAACGTTAGAGAGCCACTCGGGATAGTTGACCTCTTGTATGAACCGGGCTTTGAGGAACTTCTCTACTTCTTTCTTTATGGCCTGCTAGTGCTCAGGAGCGAATTTACGCCTCTTCTACTGGACCGGTTTGGACCCCGGGGCAACACTTAAGTGGTGGACGAGGAGGTCTTTAGAAATTCCTGGCATGTCTGCAGCTGTCCATGCGAAGAGGTCCCAATTCTTCTTTATGCACTGGACTATATCAGAACAGTGGGCAGAGGGAAGGGTTTTGCTGATGAAGAATTTGCGGGTCGGATCTTCATCCTAGAAGAGCACTTCCTCTAACTCGTCTACCGGCTTCGACATTGGCTGGGTGTTCCCCTGGGGAATTTCAAGGGTCTCGAGGGAAAGGATGGTCCCCCGGTCGAGGTCATATAGCATTTGCGGGCCATCTCCTGACTTCCCCTTACTTCCCCTACGCCTGCCTTGGTGGGAAACTTCATTTTCAAATGATAAGCTGACGGGATGGCTTCTAAAGCTGCTAGGCCAGGTCGACCTAGGATCACATTGTAAGCGGATGGGTTGTCGACAACCATGAAGTCCATTGGCTCCGTTCGGATAGTAGGAGTTTTGCTAGCGGTTACGTCGAGGGTTATAACACCTTCGATCGTCACTGGCACTCCTGTGAACCCATGGAGAGTATAGCCAGTGGGCTTGAGCCTGTCCCGCCATAATTTGAGCCCTCGGAAGGCCGCTAGGAAAAGGATGTTGACAGAACTGTCATTATCCACTAGAATCCTTTCTACTTTGAAGTTAGCCATGTGGAGGTTAATCACCAGCGCATCACAGTGGGGGGTTCGGACACCCTCTAGATCTTCATCCGAGAAAGTAACCGGAACTCCAAGACCTTTGGGAGGGGAGAGGCTGTGCACCGAATTGACTTCCCTGATGAAAGCCTTTCGAGATGAGTTAGAGGTTCCTCCCATTGGACCTCCGTGGATAAGGTGCAAGATGCGTTCTTCTTCGAATTCGGGAGTCTCGTCATTTCTCTCGGGCCGCCTGTTAGCCCCCCTGGGGGGTGGAGGAAGATCGACTCGGTCCTTTCTTACAAACTTGGAAAGCTACCTTCTTTGAATAAAGGCTTCGATCTCATTCTTCAGGACCTGACAGTCATTGGTGTCGTGGCCGTGGTCTCGATGGTAGCGGCACCATTTCTCCTTATCCCTCTTCTTCTCGGGAGTATTCATTTTCGGGGCAGGACGTAGGATCCCTTCTTTTTCTACCTTTATTAGAATGGTTGAAATATTGGCGTTGAAAGGGGTAAACTTTTCAAATCTTGGAGGTGGACGATGCTGACCTCCGTTGTCCTTCTGGAGCTTTTTAGCTCCCTCGTCTTCAGCGGCCTTCCTCTTATTTCCACAAGAGGATCCCTCGAATGTGGAGCGATGTTCAGCTTCCTCTGCTCGGATGTACTTCTCGCTTCTGAGAAGAAGACCGGAGAAGTCTCGTGGGGGCTTTTTGGCTAGGGAGGACCGGAGGTTCGAGTTGAGGACATTGGACTGGAAAGTGGCTGCAGCGACCGATTGGTCGAGGGAGGCGATGGACCTGGCTTCCACAGTAAACCGCTTAACATAGTCTCTCAGTTTCTCGCCCTTCTTTTGATTAAGGAAGAGTAGTGAAATACTCATCTTTTCAGAGCGGCGGCTGCTCACGAAGTGGGTAATGAAGAGGGTCTCGAACTGTTCAAAAGAGAAGATGGAGGATGGAGCGAGGCGGGAGTACCATTCCCGAGCTAGGCCTTTGAGAGTGGCCGGGAAGGTCTTGCATAGGAGGGCATCGGAGGCTTGATGGATCATCATGAGAGTTTTGAAACTCTCGATATGATCCACGGGATCTGACTCCCCGTATATGTCTCGAACTGCGGGGGCTTGAAGTTTGCTGGAACGGGTGCCTCCATGATGGTTCGAGAAAACGGAGGTCTGCTTGGTCGGAGGGTCCTTCCTCTCAGTTCCTCGTCCCTATCGAGTTGACCGAGGCACCTCTCCATCTCTTGGAGACGGCGGTAGACAGCATCATCCTTTCGACGGTATCCTGGTGAGCCTCTGGACTCGTCTTCGTATGAAGGGGAGCGTGGGCTACGGCGACGGTAGCTCGGAGACGGGCGAGGACTAGGAATGTGATGGCGGTGGCTCGGAGCTTGAGGAGGACTTAGGGACCGATGGCGAGGGCTTTGAACCGGCTGGGGAGTGGGAACCCTCTGACCAATATTGTTGTTGTTTGGTGGGATGTTGAGGGCCGTTGCCTGGAACTCTTGGAACTCTGCTCGGGTGATAGGTCCGTTCTGATCCTCTGGGGCTGTCGACCAGTGGGAGAATGATGCATTCTTTGACGGTACTCCAAGGACTCCCTCCACCTCCTATGAAGAGGGGACCTCCTGTGGTCGCGACGGTGAAGAGATCGTGCATTTGGACGTTCTGAGCGGGAGGCTCCCTCTCAGGCCCGCCTTTCATCCAAACGTTGGCGAAGGTCCTCCTCTTTCTGCCGATTGATGATAATGTTGCGGAGGTCTTCTGAGGGACGAGGGTTATGGGATGCCATGGAGTCGGTGGAAGGGTTATGTACTGAGATATGGTCGCGGTGAAGAGGTTGCTTCTGAGGGTGAGGACGAAAGGTCCCTATACCAGCATTCTGGGGCCCGAGTGGAGCCTACTGGTGTTGAAGATTTTGGAAAGGAGGCTGCCCCTGCTGCAGCGGCGGATCGGGTTGAGGAGGGAGCTGTCCCTGAGGCTGGATAGGTTGAAGGGGAGCCTCCGGTTGCGGTTGAGGAGGAGTGGGTCCACAGTTGGACCCTCTAAATCTCAATTTCCTTGATGGCATGGCTGGAGGCGGTATTGACCGGTGGAAGAGGTTGGGCTGCTATTCGTGTGTTCCCACAGACGGCGCCAATCTGTTGCCGCTGAAATCAATGTAGGGGTAAACAAATAGATTTGTGGATTCGAGGGAAGTTGAATAGTCAAACCTGAACGACTTCACCGGAGTTTGACCGAGATTCTTCCGCCGTTGACCTGCAAAAAGTGCAAAACATCGGGGTTGATTCCGGCGACGCACCCTCCGACGCTCTTGTCAGTAATCAGCAAGATTATGAAAGAGCTTTGATTGGCAAAAAATTGATTACCTGGTAACAATGGGGGATGGGAGGTATTTATAGTCGCCTTAGGAACCAGTTTCGGGATAAGATCAAATCCCTACTTCCCAGTGAATGGATAGAAGTGATTAGGACCGTTGATCAAGGACAATCATAAACCCTATTTCTTTCCTATCCAGCTGGACTGGGTTTCTTGCGGGGTGGAACCCGCACCCAGTAAGACGGATCCGTTTATGGGTTATTGGGCTTTTGGAAAAAGGCCCAGTCCCCATTTCAGACCCGTTCGAAAGTGAAATTACCATTTTACCCCCGAGCTTTAAGATTCGTCCCTGATTTGGACGGTTCCGATTTAACCCTATCTTTAGCCATATCACTAGTTTCTCCAGGATTTATTTGATTTATTGTTATAATTATTACTCGTTGTACACTAAAGAAGAATAATTTGAATTCATAATAATCATTCATGTTTGTTACTCTATGAGGAAAATAAACATCAAAGACTACCATTCTATCACTTTCTTGATAATTAGTCATTAATTCAAAATTTTCTGAGGCAATACTCAAACTATTATTATCCATTAGTTTTATTGAACAACAATAATTATAAAATCAGTAGTAAAGAGAGATTTCTAAGGATACCCTAAAAATCAAAACAAAACGGCCCATCATGCTTCCGACCTAGTTAAACTTCTTCGAAATGCTTCTGTACCAGTTACTATCAGTGGATAAAATACCTCTGGTATGCACCCTGATTTCAGTGCTCCTTTTATGTTCCTTCCATCTCAGGATTACTATGCTCTCAAGAGAGCTTCATCCGAGAGATACGTCTGTAACAACTAGTAGTACTTCGATACAGGCAACCACAACCTAGCTCATTTCCTGCTACTAGGTGTATAGTCTAACTACTGAAGGTTACAAATGGGTCTTTCTGCAAGATCCTTCAGGTAGAGCCTTACAAAACTCTCCCTAAGTAAGAAAATTAGTTTTTCATACCTTATTTTGTACAAGATCTCGTAGTATAACTCATAGAAAGATAATTTTATTTCTCTCAATCTCCTTACAGACCAAACTTTCCTTACAAACTTATATGGAATTTCTTTCCTCCTAGATAGTCTGCCTCTCTCCCTTACCCTGCCTCCCTTTTATAGAAGAAGGGATGGCTTTACACTAGATACAATTATTGTTCTCATTACATCATTGCTTACATCATAGATAAATAATTGAGCTAATTACGTCACTGCTTACGTTGAAGATTCTTTTCTGGCCAACATCTTCACGTGCTTCACATCAGAAATAGCTCTTCGTCAGCCTTCTCTTGTTCTTTTCTGCATTTTCCGCATTCATGTTGTGGTTCCATCCTCATCAATCTACAGTAGTGGACAGATGTCTTTTTTGTCATTGTCATGTCTCCTTTACGTAGGATTCGATACTAGCTGTCAAATACTTCTTTCTTTGACTGTGGTTGTTTAATTTTTGCTATGCTGTAAATCATTAATTTTTGTGGGTCAGGGCTATCATAGATCCATATGTTACCGTCTCTATTTTGTATGTCCTTCAGTTCATAATACATTGTTCTAAATCCAGTAGCTATTCTTTCTGGGATCAGTTTTTCAAATTCTTCATTTTTATATGGTATAATATTGGTTGCTCCAAATAGGATTTGAGCAGTCATCCCTATCTTATAATATGTTCAGCTGGTAGTTCTTCATCATCTTCAAGGAATTCTGGAACAGCTGAAAATACCCGGACATATATTTGGAAGCCTTTGTAGACCAAAATAACTTTTAGTAGCTTTATATACTTCTTTTGGTAACTGGCTAGGTTCTTCACATTCTCTCACTGTTTTGGATTTGCTCCTAGTAGTATGATTGTTTTGTTCATAGGTTGTTGAGAAATAGTCTTGATAAATTGGTTGACCGGAGTGGTTTGGCATAATTTCTCAATATATTATAAAAATAAATCTTTCTTGGAGTATTTTGGAGGATCTGAGAGTAAACTCTCTCTGTAGATAGTAGGCTGTATGGATGTGAAGTTTTTCTCTTATGTGGCTATTTTTGTGATCCCACTTGTATTTTGTGTGTTAATAGGTTCACTCCTTTCGATCATTTTTTCAATATAATCTGTATTTATATGTTGGTAAAATATACTTTGAAGGCAACATATTTACAGTTGTAGTTGGTTAAATGCTCCTTTTAATTCTCCACCGTCTCATTTAGGTAGACTATATCCTGTTTTATATGCTGAACTCTACTTTCCATCCTGTAAAAATGAAATTGTTAGCTTCTTGATAAGAAATCTGCTAGGATGTTATCTTTACCATTTATATTTTCTATTGAGAAGTCGTAATGTGCTAACTCCATTTGCCATCTTATAAACCTTTTATTTGTTATAGTTAGGTCTATTATTTTGTTAATCCAACTCTTTGCTTGTGTATTGTCTGTTCTTACTGTTAATTTTGTATGTATTATGAATAACTCGAACTTTTTTATAGCTTTTAAGATTGCTAGTAGTTCTTTTTATTTATGTGGTAATTTTGTTGGGCCTGTGTGAATAAACCACTAGTATATCTGGCTAGTCTTTCTTCTTCTTCTTCTTCTTCTATTTTATTGAATTTTAATACTGCTCTCCAATTATTTTCACATGCATCTGTTTCTATTATCCATGAACATTCTTTAACGGGTAATCTTAGCTTATGTAATTCTGAAGTCTGTTGTTTTAATATTTTAAGTTTTTATTCATCCTCTGGGGTCCATTACCATTTCTTAAACTTTTTCAGTTTTTGTTGTAACCAATTTGTTTTTGCTGATAAATTTGGTATGTAACATCTTGTTTGATTTAGTAACCCGATTATAGATTGTACTTCTCTTTTTTCTTTTAGGACATTAAGAAATGTCTTTATTTTTTCTGCTATATGTGGTTGTAGTTCTATTCCTTCATGTGATAATTTTGTTTCTATAAATTCTATCTCAGTTTTGAACAATTCCATTTTTTTTTTCGATAGTATAATACCTGCATTTTTTACTCGATGCTCTTTATGTTGTTCCTCATTTTCGGATCCTATTAGAATATCATCTATATATACTAATATGAAATTGTTGTATTTTTCAAATATCTTATCCATATATTCCTGAAATATGCCTGGGCTATTTTTATAACCGAATGGTAATACATTCCATTCATAAAATCCCTGAGGTGTGCTAAATGCTGTTAATTGTTTTGAATCTTTTGTTAGTATTACATGATAAAATCCTGATTTACAATCAAATTTTGAATATATTTTTCTTGTTCTTACTGTGTTGAGTAGTATTTGCAGATCTGGTAGTGGGTATCCAAACCTCTTAGTATTCTTATTTAGTTCCTTATAATTTACTACCATTCGATATTTACCTCTTTTTTCTTCTGAATGCTTTCTTACTATGAATGTTGGTGATGAATGTGGACTTTGTGATTTTCTTATTTATTTATTTTCCATTAATTCTTTTATATGTATTTTGAACTCTTCTAGATCTGTTGGAGTGTGCCTTATAGGTTTAATTTTTATTATTTTGTTCTTATCTATCAACTCTATATGTGTTGTGGGTTTGCTTAAGTTCCATTTTGCCAAATGGTCTTCTCCGCACAGATCTTCTAATTGTTTTTGTAAAATTTCTTTTGTACTTGTTTCTTGGACTTGTTATATTCTAGTTTTGTTTGGTAAATATTGGTATTCACCACGCTGGGTTGAAGAAACTCTGATGTGTGGCAGGTCGGTTCTGGAATAAGGTTGGGTTATTACAATGGCTATTGCTTGGTGTCGGAAAGGTGTCGTAAATACGACTGATTTATGTGATATGGTTATGGGATAGTATTATTGGAAAAAGTCATTTTCTAAGAGTACATCATTATTCATATCATCAAACTGGTATATTATTGGTATTTTAGTATGTAACTTCCTATTTGTACATTAATATTTTGTTGACACTTATCAAGTATGATAGTTTGTCCAGTTAATCCAGTTATTGCTTTTTTATTATATCCATTTTGGTAGTATATTTTCGCGGCATAGGCTAGTGCCTGCTCCGGTATCTATTAGACTATAATAGTTTCTTGATTTGTATCCTTCGTAAACAAATTCTGTTAGTATGTATAATGTGTTTTTTGTTGCTCTTAATGGATTCATTTGTCCAATATTCTATTTATTATCATACTTTCATTGTTTACTATTATTGTGATTTTTTCTTCTTGAATTGAGTAAGGTTGTACTGATGTAAGGAAGTCAGTTCCTAATAGCATTTCATTAACATGGTGTTCTGGGTCTACGTGTAAGTGTAATAACATTTCCTTTCTACTATTTATCCTTAGTGGCAGTATAATTTTATGTACAATTTTATGCAATAGTCTACATAGTAATATGGGTTTTCTAATGGCATTAATTCAGTTGTTTTTACATTTGTTTGTTTAATATGTGAATTAGTAACTTATGTATCTACTAAGGCTACAGGTTTATTCCATTTTTCATTGTCATAATATTCTATTTGTATTTTAAATTTGTTATTTTTTTGGTGTTCTAATGTATTTATTATTGGTAATTTCAATGCTTACTGTTTATTTCTTATTGATAGTGATCTCTTTCCGAACATTATTTGTGGTGCTTTTCCTTTTTCAATTTCTTTTGCTTTATTAAAGTCAAATTCTATATAATTTGGTATAGTTATTTCAGGGTTTTCTCTAGCTAGTTTGTATCTTATAATTTTGCTGAAGAGCGACTCTATTTTAAAATTATCTGGGTTTCTATTTTTTTCTTCATACTTACTAGTGAAAGCATAAATATTTCTTATTTATATACTCATAACTTTGCCTTTTTCTATCAAGTCTATTCCTGATAATCTGTGGTACATGACTAGACTTTTGTCTTTATATTCTTCTGCCATGCTTATAGAGAAATTAGGTTTTATTGTAAATTTTATCTTTTGGTACATTAGGTTTTCTTGTACTATTCCTAATAAGGCATCTTGTGTACTTGATATTATCCTATCATCCATTAGGTATATTTCCAATGGTGTATTTATCCCTTCCTTAAAATAGGCTTTTATTATTATTTGTACAGCTCCTAAATGTATGTGTCTTAATGTTTTTCTGGTTTTCACATTTTTTTTCCATCTCTTGTCTAGTTATTCTTTCGGTTATTAATAGGATTATGGTTTTTCCTTGTGCTCATTCAATGTCTATAGGTTGTTCATTATTCCTAGCTATTATGATGGTACTTTTCTTCCTTTCGAATATCGGTAGTTTAAAAATTTCTTTTGGATTTATATCTAATTTAGTTGCTCTTATTTTATCGTATTTTTGTATGTCAAAGCCCCTTTTTTCTCTTAGTTCTTCATTGTTTTTTTCTCTTTGATGGTTCTCCTATTTCTGTTATTTCTGTCATCATGTTTATTTCACATTCTTCTATTTCACCTTCACAACTTCCATTATCTTCTTCCATTACCATTATTTCTTCATCTTCGCTTATTTCTAACCATTCTTCCTCATATTCTATGGGTTCATAATTTATGTTATTTATTTCTTCAATTTCTTCTGCGTATTTTACATTTTCTTTTTTCATTCTTTCAGGACAATTTGATGATATATGTCATACCTCTCCACATACATAACAATTACATTTCTTAGGGTTTTTCGTATACAGTCTATTTTTATTTTTATTTATTCTTCTAAAGTATTTTTTATAGGGTTTTTTATATCTCTTAAAAGTTTTTCTATATTTTTTGTTTATATTTTTGAAATTTGTGTTTACTCTTCTTTGTATAATTATAGTTATTATTACATCCCCAATGATTTGGTTTTGCATCTTCACAACAAATTCTTTGCTTATATGTTCTATAGTATTTCATTGTTACTCTAGCATCTTGGCATACTTTATTCCTATAATTTTTTACGAATTGCGTTCTATATTCTGAAGTGTCTACTTCTGATTTTACTTTCTCACCTATGTATGCACTATATATGTTTATACTCCATAGATCGAGTAGTTTTAGAAAGAATTAGTCCAGGATTGGACTCCTTTCTTCTTTTGTGTAATAACTATCTTGAAAATATTCTCGGAATTTACAAGCATAGTTGTCAAAATAACACACGTCGCATATTTCTAAGTTGCTTAGTCTCCATCTTGCTTGATTCTTTTTATATATAGTGTGTTTTTCTCCTTTATCGTATACACTGGATTCTGTTCTTATTGCTATTTCATAATTTGTAATTATTTCTTTTAGAGCTAAGGTTTGTTGTGCTGAGGTATCTTCAGTTCCTCTAACATCAATTGGTCATGATTTTCTTCTAGTATTTCTTTCTTCTTCCTTTAGTCCATTCCACCATTTTGCTACTACCCCTATAAAGGTGGCTTCTATAAATTTCTCAAATGTGTTTCCTGTAAGATTTTGCCTAAATCCTACTATTAGTGAGGACTTTACCCATTCTTCAATCGTCCTATCTACGTCTTTTACGCAATCTAGGTCTAACACCCCGAATTCCAAATACGACCGAATTCGAAGTTCCACAGGATCTTTACACTTCACTTCGTACAATTTTACAAGGAAAATTGAACTTTTTATAATACAACAGAGTCCTTTACAATTATTTACACAGCGGAAGGTAAAATGAAGTACAATAATGAAAAATTATACAATAGCAACATCTTTAACATTTAAATAAATCAACAGCAGCATATCAACTTTATATCTTCATGAAAAATCCAGCTCATGCATGTAAAACTGTGGGTACGTTAGTTGCTTACAACCGACGAAAATGCTACACATGGTCATCCTCTTTATGCCGAAATAATAACGATCTTAATACTTTAACAAACCACAAACTTGAATGTAAAATAAAGTGTTAATATGTGACTACTCTAAATATGTGAGTGTATGTAATGCCTTAATGTCTAATGTAGATATTTTATATTAAGATGCCACTAATGCATACTTGTTCGGATTCTATCAATCCCATACTACATAGGTCCGAGGACAAGCACCTACGTACTCCACATTAAAGGGTTCGGTCTCTCGCCATGAAAACTACCCAGTAATAAAAGCAAGGTTTAGACATTTCATGAGTACGAATCCCAGTCCCGAAGTACACCGCCCGACTATTATAACAGACTCCTCGTCGTGTGAACATCCCGCAAGTGCCCCTCTAGCCCCGGTATACGTATATACACTAGAGTACGGCAAACTATCCGCCTGACTATGCACAATCCCGGATTTAAAATAAAAGCTCGTCTCCATTGAAGCAACCTCAGTCCCGGAGTACATCACCCGACTATATAGAGTGCCCCACTTACGTTTGCCCAGGTTTATTATATCTTCTGTAGTATCCAGTTATACCCAGAACACTCCTAATCTCTTTCACTATGGTCGGTCTTGGCTAATCTTTCTCTGCCTCAATTTTCTGTGGGTTTGTAGCCACTCCCTCCTTAGAAAGGATGTGACACAGGAAGGCAACTTTGATTTTACAGAAGTCACATTTGGACAGCTTTGCATACAGTTTCTGTTCCTATAGCTTCTTCAGTACCTCTGCTAGGTGCTCGGCATGCTCTTCTTCTGACTTGGAATAGACCAATATGTCGTCGATGAACACAACGACAAAAGAATCGATGAATGGCCGCAGGACCCTGTTCATCATGTCCATGAAGATAGCAGGTGCATTGGTTACTCTAAATGGTATGACTAGAAACTCATAGTGACCATGTCTAGTTCGGAAAGCCGTCTTGTGCACATATTCTTCCTTTACTCAGACTTGGGGATATCCTGACTGCAAGTCTATCTTGGAGAAAATAGCTGCTCCTTGTAGACGGTCGAACAGATTATCGATTCGAGGAATTGGATACTTGTTCTGCACTGTAACCTTTGTTCAACTCGATGTAGTCGATACACATCCTCAATGATCCATCCTTCTTCTTTACCAAAAGAACTGGGGCTCCCCAAGGTGACGCACTAGGCCTGATGAATCCTTTGCCTAACAACTCTTCAATCTGCTTCTTGATCTCATCTTGCTCAACCAGTGCCATTCTCTATGGTGCCTTGGAAATGGGTGCACTCCCTGGCTGAACAGTGATGCTGAACTCTACATCTCGATGAGGAGGAAGCCCAGGTAGATCTTCAAGAAACACTGCTCGAAAATCTCGGACCACTAGAATCTGCCTCACTTCTTCAGGAATCTTCTGCTCTGCCAAAGCTGCTACCAACTGCTTACACTTCCTCTTCCCTTAAAATGTAACTGCTGGTCCTCCTGGTGCCTTCACCCCAACCTCCTTGCTCTTGCACTCAATAGTGGCACTGTAAACTGACATCTAGTCTATGCCAATGATGATGTCGACCCCCAAAACTACCAACTCAATGAGGTCGATGCCAAAGAGCCTGCCTCCGATCTCAAGATCACACCCTTCATAATATCGGTCGGTAGTCATGTTTTCTCCTAACGGAGTAGCCACGGATAGAACTTTGCCAGGAAAAATTTTAGGTTCGACTCCCAATCGTTTTGCAAATGAGGTTGACACAAATGTATGCGATGATCCCGTATCAAATAAAACTAATGCTTTTATTCCATTTATCTGAATGTCTCCTTTTACATAAGAGTACTCTCATTACATAATATTTATTACATAAGTGGAAAAGCAACAAAGCAACTAAACATCATCTCCCATACTCATGATGACGTTGTCCACATCATCAGCATCGGCCTCGGTCAAAGCGAACACTCACCTCTGTCGGAATTGCTTCTGCCCTGGGTTGGAATGGTTCTGACTCGACCCTTCTCGCTGAAGCTGAGGGCATAATGGCTTGATGTGACCCTCCTTGCCACAAAGATAACAAGTCTTGCTTGCTTGCGACTTGGTACACCCAGGAGCTAAGTGGCCTGACTCTCCACACTTGAAGCAGGTGGGTACTCTTCGAGTCACTGCAATAGCATTTGCTCCGGTTGGTTTGAAACGCTTTGCTGGTGGCTGTCTCCTGAAATTGCCCGGCACTGCAGGCCTCTTGCCAATGCTCCAGTTATTCCTCTTGACCTGTACTGCCTGGAACTGGTTCATATCTGACTCAGTAGCGGCAGACATCCTGACCAATTTCTCAAATCTTCGAATACCTAGGGGTATCATGCGGGTCCTCAAGCTTGGCCTCAACCCTTGCTCATACTTCCGTGCTTTCTTGGCTTCAACCTGAACCATTTCTAGCGCATACCTTGAGAGTTGGTTGAATTTGGTCTCATACTTCCGCACAGTCATACCACTCTGCTGCAAGCCCAAAATTCTATAGCCTTCTTTTCTTGAACATCTATGGGAAAATAATGACTCCTGAATTCTCCAAGAAACTCTACCTAACTAAGCTGCACATTGCCCAAAGTCCTCCTCAGTGATTGCCACCAAACTCCGACATCTTTCTCTAGCCGAATGGTGGCCAACTTCACCTTACTTGCCTCAGGGGTCTCTAGCACTTCAAAGACTGAAATCTAGTCATCAGCAGCACCTGGATTTGCCTGGCCCTCAAGCACAAATGGTCTCATCCTTTTGAATGACTCTACTAGCCTGATTGCTTCGGGGACCTGCACAGCTAGCCCTAGCCCAGCAATCCCGGCGATGTTGGCAGCGAAAGCATTTAAGGTCTGATATACTCGAGCTAGTTCGGTCTTCAAATCTAGCCCATTCTCACCGATATGGCCTTCACCGTTCCTGTTCCTTCGTGCCATTTCTAAGTCATAAAATTCATCAGTAATTATCATAAATAGCACAAATAACATCTTTTCAACAAAATTTATTCATTCCAAAATTAAACTTTTTACATTCAGAAAGAAAAAACTTTGCTTCAATACATCCATTACATACTTTTAACAAAAGACATCCTAGATTCTACGGTTTCTCTTGGCTGCTCTGAGCTCTTCCCGTAGTTCCTGGATTTCCTCCTTCATATCTTCAAATCTCTGATGTCGCTCCTGCTTGTCAGGGGCGAAGCCAGAACAATTTTTACAGGGGGGCCAAAAAAAATTCTATGACTATATAAATATATTGGTGTTTTTTCATAATTTTTAAGGGGGGCCAAAGAATAAAATTTAATAGATTTAAGGGTGGTTTTTTAAAAAATTCAAAAATTTTAAGGGGTTTTCTAAAAATTTTTTTTTGGGGGGGGGGGGGGAGGGGGCCACCCCGGGCCCCAACATAGCTCCGCCACTACTGCTTGTCCCAGCGAGTGAGGTGGTCCAATTTGACAAAGTGTCAATCATTCACGTGCTGAACCTTCTCGAGTTCGCACACTTGAAAACTCAGCTCCTGAATGCGCTCCTTATCTTTAGCCCATTGCGCTTCCAAGTAGTTTACTCACCACTTTTGAGCATCCAATTCTCTTCGAAGAGAAGCAACAATATCATCTTGGTCATCTGGAACGAGTTCTTCGTCTGAGGATTCTTCGGGAAAATCATACGGAGGTGGAGTAATCTCCCTGAACTCGGGGAATTCCTCTTCTATCTCCTCTGGGTCTTCTTCTTCCTCCATTGGCTCTTCCTCTTCATCCTCGAAGGAAACAAACCAATGTGCCTCATTCTGGGGATCAATCTGATTGACCATCTTATAGGAAAAAGAGGAGAAAATGTCAGCATATAGAGCAACACAAACGTAAGTTACTTACATTTAAATCTCTATAAGTTGAAACTCACACTCTAATATCCACTCTAGGGTGTCATTCGTCATAAATTTGTACTACTTATGAAGCGTAGTTCTGATACCATCTGTAATGCCCCGAATTCCAAATAAGACCGAATTCGAAGTTCCACAGGATCTTTACACTTCACTTCGTACAATTTTACAAGGAAATTTGAACTTTTATTAATACAACAGAGTCCATTATATTTATTTACACAGCGGAAGGTAAAATGAAGTACAATAATAAAAAAATTATACAATTGCAACATCTTTAACTTTTAAATAAATCAACAGGAGCATATCAACTTTATATCTTCATGAAAATCCAACTCCTGCATATAAAACTGTGGGCACGTCAGTTGCTTACAACCGACGAAAATGTTATACACGGCTATCCTCCCTATGCCCGAAATATAACGATCTTAATACTTTAACAAACCACAAACTTGAATACAAATAAAGTGTTAAAATGTGACTACTCTAAACATGTAAGTGTATGCAATACCTTAATGCCTAATGCAGATATTTTATACTAAGATGATACTAATGCATACTTGTTCGGATTCTATACATTCCATACTACACAGGTCCGATAGCAAGCACCTACATACTCCACATTAAAAGGGTTCGATCCCTCGCCATGAAAACTACCCAGTAATAAAGCAAGGTTTAGACATTTCACGAGTACGGATCCCAGTTTCGGAGTACACCGCCTGACTGTTATAACAGACTCCTCGTCGTGCGAACCTCCCGCAAGTGCCCCTCTAGCCCCGGTATACGTATATACACTGGAGTACGAAAAACTATCTGCCCGACTACGCATAGTCCCGAATTAAAATAAAGACTCGTCTCTATCGAAGCAACCTCAGTCCTGGAGTACGCCGCCCGACTATATAGAGTGCCCCACTTATGTTTGCCCAGGTTTACTAAATCTTCTCTTAGTGCCTAGTTCTTAAGTTCAAGATATGAATAAATTATCATACCTAGAGTTAGTTTTATCCCTAAATGAGAGTAAGAAAAATAAAGATGGAAAAATTAGCACGTGCATCGTACATGCATAAGAATACTTGTTAAATATATTTTTCAATTTTTGCACGCACGATGCACGTGCTAATTTTTTCATCTTTATTTTTCTTACTCTCATTTAGGGGTAAAACTAACTCTAGGTATGATAATTTATTGGCGCGTGCACCCACTGTCGTTGCTTGGATCTTGTGGGTGTGTGTTGTTCTTGTGTGTTCGTGTGGTAGTGGTTCATGATTCGTTTGTTCGTTGAGTTCGTGTCTGGAAATCCGCCTGGAATCCGTTCCCGTTATTCTCGTCCTTGCTCCGTCGTTTTCGTCGTCAAGTATAAGGTAAATAACTTGTATTCTTTTTTTTGTATAATACAAGTACTAAATACCTTCTGTAGTGTAATTGCTTCAAGATCTATCCCCATGAATCCCTTGTTTGACCTTGTCTTTAGTTGTTGATTCATCCATAGTTGTCTCGTTACACACACAACATGAAATAACTTAGAAATAATAATTTCTTGATATATTACATGCATGTTGTTCGTGATTTATGAAGTGTCGTATGATCTTGTATGCTTGATGTGTTAGTAGTAGTATAACTTGTTGTAGATTTGTTAAATACCCTATAGCATGTTGCTTGGACATCTAGTATACCATATTCCGTATTTTATTATGTTTTGGATGTGCTTCATATGAACTAGTTGATTGTATACATAAAGAAGATTTCAGTTTTTGCTGTTACCCCGTTTTGGTTCAGTATTTTTGACCCTATTAAGGTCAGCATATAAAAATTATTTGTGAATATGAATTATAGAGAATACTGTCTACTTTCTAGAATTTCTGACAGAACTCAATTTCGATTTGTGAGTTGCAGGTTATTGCTGTTTTACTACAGATGTGTAGAAAATTCCAGATTCTGTTATATATGAATTCTGTATGGTTATTTATTTTTATACTGATGTTAAAGATAATATTTTGAACCAATATTTTGCTAAATACAACTAGACCTGATTGGATTAACCCTTAAATTTTGTGAATTTAATTGATGACTTCTATAAACTATTTTATGCTTGCAAACAACTACTATACTTGCAGAATTTTCATGATGTTCAGTAAAGAACCTAAATTTCAACCTGATTCTATTTGCTTTTTATAAAAACATTATGAATATGAAATGTAGCCTACTGTATCTATTTTATCACCTTTTGAACGGATTTGGATTTAGATTTATATTCTGTAATCTATTGCTGTTTTAGAACTGTTGTGTTTATGGTTTCATATTTACAAATTTATTGTATCTTGTTGTTTTCTGATTTTATTTGACCATACTATTCATACTGGAAAATTATGAAACTTTATTTCCTGATACTAAACATACTAGGGAATACCCCAGATTTTTTTTGGGTTTAATCAGTAAGTTTTTATGCTGTTTTCCTGTTTATGAATACAATCTTGTAATTTCTGGCTGAACATGTTTTCTGGATACAAATCTGTTTTGAGTCTTGTTTTTGTGAATTACCATATGACTTATATATATTTGTTGGATTCGGTCGAGAGTATATTTTCTAGACCTTCTGACGGATCCAGGTTTGCATGTACGTGGCAACGGAAAACCCAGATTTGGTGCAGTACTGTCTTGCTGTCCAAAACTAGAATTTTCGTTGTCTTAGTCTATTTTGAGTCTTTCATCACCTGTTCGTGTCCTTTGTTCAACTTGTACTTTCCCTTGTTGTCTTTCCATGTTTCTTGAATTATTTGTGCACATCCATGCTTGCTTGAATAATAATAACAAGAAACTAAGCCGGGGTTTAAAGGAAAAGATCTAATAGTGGAAAATACAGAAACGTGTACTCGAAAAAGGATCCATAGATCCTACTTGGTTATTTGGAGCTTGATACATGGTTATTTGGAGCTTGACACGTGATTACTTGACACTTGCACACTTGACACGTAATACTTGGTTATTTGGAGCTTGATACTTGTTATTTGGAGCTTGATACTTGATACTTGGAACTTGTCCTTGAGTACACTGTCCTCTATGATCCACTATGAAATCTAAAATGCAACTTGTTTGAATGTAGCAACCATGTGGTAAAAATTTGGGACACATGAAGTGCTACCTAGATAGGACTAGATACAAGACTTGAAAACAACATGATCACTTGCTACTTGTACATGATACTTGACACTTGTTACTCATTACTCGTTTACACAATACTTGTTAACTTGACACTTGTTACATGTCACTTGCATCCGTTCATCTTGCCATGCTAGTTATTTCTATTCTTATCTTAGAGTAGTTGCTCTATTTTGGTGTTACATCCTTTCCATGCTATACTTGCTTCCGTTGTCACTCTATACTTGTTTATCTTTTCTATACTTGTTGCCTGCACTACAAGCGGCCTGTAACTTGCATTGACGGGCATTTTGTTTTCTTTTCTTTTTCCTGCAATTTGTTAAATTGCAAATTATGGTGATTAGCTGCTCGATGGAGTAGGTGATTTGAGATTCTAGTTGGATGGAGTTTTTGCTATATCTATTTATTTCTTGTTGCTTATCTTGAATAATTGTACTTGGTTACATGGATATTTGTATTGGGCAATTTGTCCCAGACTTGTGTTTTATTACAGACATGATTATTTGAAATTCAGTATTCTTGTTCCTTTTCAAGTAATCTTGTTGACTATATTGATTCAGTTATGCATGCGTGGTTGACTATTCTTCTTGTATCTCTCTTATTTATACTTGTGCTTGTTGTAAAGATCCGGACAGCTTATGAATAGTTCAAGCCATTCGCTGGACTTAGTCACGTATCCGTAATCCGTATCTCCTTTTTGGGAAGCGGGGCGTGATAATATTACTGGTTGTATTCATTATCGTTTATGGCTACTTTAAGAAAGATGGAAAATTAATATGGTAATAATGGTTGTGTGGATTGTATGTTGCTATTGTTGCTTATACTATATTGAATTTATATCTTCCTTATGTTAGTTTAGTCGGTGTTTGATTGCGCCTATACTTGATTAGATATGCTTAATTATATAGCTCGTCTATTTGCTTTATTATAAGAGTCCAAGTTTCCATTTCTTTGATATATCTTTAATTTAGTATAGCAATTTTAGCATACAATTGCCATTTGTATGCATATTATGTAATTATATGTGCATATATTCTCGAATGATTTTTATTCGAATTTTGCAATCATACATTTAGGAAGTTTCCGTTTTCATACCACCGAAATTTTGGTTGCCATGTATAGTGTTGGATTTTCACGAATCGCGGAACCATTTTGGCAAACATAGCAATGTTCACTAACCATGTATAGCAATGTTCACTAACAATGTAACTTCAATCAACAGATGCCGCAGTTTCCAACTGCGGTCTATGTACAACTTAGGCCGCAGTTTTCAACTGCGACTGTGGTGTTTTTAATTTTCCAGAGAGTTGTCAAATCTCTGGAAGTTTTAGAAGACCACAGTCGCAGTAGGTAACTGCGGCCTTAGTTGTACATAGGCTGCAGTTTTGAACTGCGACTGTGGTCATTTAAATTATTCAGAGAGTTGGCAACTCTCTGGAAAAGTGAAAAGACAACAGTCGCAGTTCAAAACTGCAGCCTGTGTACAACTAGAGCCACATTTACCTACTGCGACTGTGGTCATTTAAATTATCCGGTGAGTTGGCTACTCTTTGGAAAACTGGAAAAACAACAGTCGCAGTTGATAACTGCGGCCTATGTACAACTAGGGCCACAGTTACCTACTGCGACTATGGTCATTCAAATTATCCAGAGAGTTTGATACTCTCTGAAAAAGTGAAAACCACAGTTGTAGTTGATAACTGCAGCCTTTGTACAACTCGGGCCGCAGTTACCTACTGCGACTGTGGTCATTCAAATTATCCAGAGAGTTGGCTACTCTCTGGAAAAGTGAAAAAACCACAGTCGCAGTTGATAACTGCGGCTTATGTAACTAAGGCCGCAGTTACCTACTGTGACTGTGGTCATTTAAATTATCCAGTGAGTTGGCTACTCTCTGGAAAAGTGAAAAGACCACAGTCGCAGTTGATAACTGCAAGCTAAGTTATACATAGACCGCAATTTGGAACTGCGGCATCTGTTGGTTGAAGTCACAGAACTTAATAACAGCACTGAATTTTCTATTTACAACTCACCCGCATTCAAGCTAACATTCAATTCACACAACATATGCAATGTTCCCAACCCCACCAATCCATCTTCAATATTAATATACGGAGTCAAACAACGAAATCATTAACACCACAAAAAAAACAACCATTAAAAGCATCAAAATTAAATATAAAAAAACATGCAAGCAACCAACAAAAGTTATTCTTCTTGTATTCCGAAATTCATACATGGGAAAAAGCAAACTAGAATTTAATTTAAATATACACTACACATTTCCTACAAGCCTGTAGACGGATTGCTTGAAGAAGTCCTTGTACCAGATCTCGTTTGATTTCATTGTACGACATTTCATTGTACCAGATCTTATTTGAAGAAGGCCTATAGACAAATTTACATTGTACGACAACAACCTTTTGTTTTATTTCACTATTACAAATTCTCGATGTTCTTTAATAGAGAACATCTTCACTGTATGTTGGATATTATCTTTGCATTCAAACTTTTGCCACATGTACAATATTCCTATCTCCAATGAACCACATGATTCTTCTAGATTTTGAAATACTTAGGCATTATTACTCCCTTCAATGTATTCAAATTCAGGTATAGTTAGACTCACGAACTGAGGCATGGAGGGATGCGGGGGTGTATCATTGACTGCAGGTTCCTGAACATCATTAACGTTTTCATCTGCCTTGTTCTACATCTACCTCCAATTCTTCATCTTCTTCATCATCGTCTACTAAATCATTGTTAATCATAGCTTGATTGAAATCTCAAATAATGTGTTCGTTATCAACAAGATTGCGGATGAAGTTTGAATTCGATGGTGGCAAGTCATGTACAGGAGAATTTGTTGGTATTAGATTTGTGAACAGGTTTTCTTGTCGAGGCGATGATCTTTCATGTGGGTCAGGATCCGGATGTGGATTCATCTCTTCAGTCGGTACTTCACGTACCGGGCTTAATATATGATTAACATGTGGCGGGCTATTAGGAATCCTAATTTTGTCAAGGTATAACTCTAATGCATTCAAACTACAATTCGGATCAACTGTTCTTGCAATCATGGAAGCAAGAGCATCATCATTGACTACAGGTACCACCATGAAAAATTGGGACTCTAATTTTCTAGCTGCATATCGACCACGAATTTTAACTTTCTATTCACTTCTATCCCAATTAGTAATTTCGTACACCTTCTCTACTAGTTCGTGTTGTGTAATATTACGGGGAGCCCAAACTACTTCCGGTTCAACATCACTATAACAAGCTTCTAACTTTTGGTCTCCAATTATTCCACCCCCGTAATATAACCAAATAAAAATTTTCTGATCCATATCTACAAGTCAATGGACAAATATGCGACTAACTATCTAATAAAAAACATAAAACACAAAAATTTTACTTTCGTGGTTTGTATGAATACCTTCAAGAATACAACTATTGTTTGAGAGTGGAGATGACGACACAGATGAGTTCAGATAGTATGAAGACGTTGCTAATCGTCGGGGGTGTTGTCAGCTTCAATGTGGGTGGCGAGGTTTGGAGAATTTAACGACTAGGAAAATTAAAAGCTTGGGGATTTGGGGATTGAAGGTTGATAGGGAGAGGAAGATGAGGTGAAGTGGATTCTTTAATTAAAGAGAGATTTTACGAAGTGGGAGGAGCTAGATTAGGGTTATAGGATTTTCAAGGATTTTGAGTTTCGGAGTTGGGAAAATTATTTGGACAGAAGAAGTGAAGTTGAGAATAGGGGGAAGAGGATTTTAAGATATCTGGACCCGCCAGCGAGGCCGTAGTTGTGAACTGCGGCCTAAGTATTAATGAGGCCGGAGTACGCAACTGCGGCCTCAGTGAAATCTCTTTACAACTTCTTCGGCCTTGAGAATTTTTTTAAAGAAAGCCTTGGAATCTACATTTTTTTTTGTACGTACCTAGACCGCAGTGAGGTACTGCGACCTCATTTTCGAAGAGGCCGCAGTTGGAAACGGTGAGTGGTATATTTTGGGAATTAGTTCGAAAAAATTAATTTCAAAAAGTGGTATATTTGGGGGGGGGGGGGGGGGGGATCCAGTTATAAATGGGTGGAGTGGAAATCCAACCCAACAACAATATAAAGTATCGAAGAGATTTGAAGTAGCAGAATAAAGAACATGCAACATAATACACGACCAGTTAAAGCATCCACTATCGTTTGCTAAATCGTTAAAATATGCATATTTTAACAATTTCACTCCTGCTATCATTTGCTAAATACTCATTTTTTAGAAAAGTTATGAACAATTAACTGCTATATTTAGCAGCAAAATATAGCAATTGCCAAATATAGTAGACGGAAGATCTTCCGTCACTCAATTTTTTTCAATATTAAAAGAGGACGGACGGAATCTTCCACCAACTTTTACTGCAGAAAATTTGAGATTCAAAAGATCTTCCGTCCTCTACTTTTATTATAGGCCCAGAAAAATTTAAGCAATTTTTTTCTCTAAATTTACGAAAATGTCATTCTTTATTTACAAAAATGTCATTGTAAAATCTATATAATAAAACACAAAGAAAGCTATCAAGTGGCTCTCCTTCAATCCCCAAAAAATCAAAGGCCTAGATCTAACATCACAAAACATATTTTCCCCCCAAAACTCAAATTCAAATTTCCCACCCAAAACAACTCCTATATTTATTTAAATTTTTTTTTTCTCTCCCTCCCTCCCTCTTCTATTCAAAAAATTAAGAAAATACAAATTCTAAAAAAAAAATTAAAATAAAAAAAAATTAAAAAACTAAAAAAATTAAAAATTTAAAAACTTTAAAAATAATTCAAAAACAAATCAAAAAAATCATATAATATGTTTTTTGCTCTATGTTTGCTACTTCAATTAATTTTCTGGACCTCCAAAACTATTTTATATGATCAAACAAGGTGCACCGTTCTGAAGACGTGCCGTAAGCACGTGTCAACGGGCAAACCTAGTATAAAAATAAAACTCAGGAGACGGAAGAAGATCTCAAAACTTTCTTCAAAACTTTTCTTTTCATATTTCCGAAAATGTCATTGCATATTTAAAAATGCTTTTTTCAAAAATTAAAGAATAAATTTGTTAGACGGAATATGATCTTCTATTTTTTTTGCTTTAGACTGCAGCGCTCTTCTTTTGCTATTTCCAAAGTGCTATTTATGCATATTTAGCATCAATTAGATGCTCTTAGAGCATCTGTAGTCGTTGAATGTAAAAATATCCATATATGGATAAATGGAAATAGAAATCCAACTTTTGCTGCACTCGTGCAAAGCTATTTTTTAGCTAAGACGGCACATGAAGTGCCGTCGGAAAGGTAAAAAAGAAAAAAAATAGTAAATTTTTGACGGACGGCACTCGAAGTGCCGTCGGAACGCACGTGAAGAAAAAATAATATATCTTAAAGAGTCGGAGAAGGAAAAAAAAAAAAAAAAATCAAAGGAAATGGGACGGACGGGCACTTCATGTGCCGTCCAAGAGCCCAGTGGGCATTTTTTGTCCTCTTCTATTTTTTTGAAATTGCAAAAAAAAATCATTAATTACAAAAAAATTTCAAAAAATTACGAAAATATTTTAGAAATTGTAAAAAAAATTAAAAAATTGCAAAAATATTTTCAAAAATTGCAAAAAAAAAATTAAAAAATACAAAAACTTCCGGACGGCACTTCAAGTGCCGTCCGAGGATTTCGGCAGCGACCGCCTTCTCGGCAATAATTTAAGCGATTAATTAATTATTTTTTCAAACGGACGGCACCGTCCAACGAATAAAAAATTATTTTTTTTTCATGGGACGGCACCGTCCCTCACTTATCGATAAAAGCTATATCGATTCTCATTTATAGCAATCGACTGTAGCGATTTATCGATAAAATGGATATTTGGCAAACGAGTGCAGCACGTTCGTTTGCCAAATATCCATTTTATCGATATTTGGCAAACGACTACAGATGCTCTTAAGCTTAGCTCGGTACATATTCTACCATTATATGTACGCTGCATACTTGTATTATACATGTCGTTCTGTCCATTTTTTGCCGCTCAGTGCAATACTCGACCAAAATTATCTCTAATACAGAAAATCCCATGCCTACAGCAAAACATACATCATGGAAATATAACTAGATACCCATTGCAATTACCGAGACAAAATTCGTTATTACTAGAAGATCCTCTTAGAGCGGGAATTGGACCATATTGTAGAACTTCAACAAACATTCCAAGATCTAAGGTTTACACAAGAGGGAAATAAACTATAAAGTTACCAGCCTCAATGATCTAGAGAACAAAACACAATATCTCAACTCCAACAAATCAATCATGCAGAACAGAAGTAATAAAAATGTAAGATTTCAAGTTATTTGAGACTTATTTAACTGACAGCATCATCACTGGAATAACCACAGGAACAAATAGTCACGATTAAAAGATGACAAATAAAAATTCATAATCAAAACTAATTGTACTGATTAAAAATAAACAAGTCTGTTGCCTAGTCAAACAATATTTTACTATGCAATAACACGACTCCATAATTGACCAACGCCAAATAGAATGTAGTCCTCAAACTGCTGTGAAAGCCTTCTTTCCTCCACCGGTTGATCCAGCAGGAATAACCCTCAACACATTGAACCTTACAGTCTTCGACAACGGCCTGAAATTTAGAAAATAGACAAAAATATAAAAATTGATGTGGTAAAATCGAATATTTACAGACAACATATAATCCATAGAAGGCATCGTAGAAACATGACAAACTCCTAGAAAGACTGATAATGATTGCTAGCAATAGACTGAATCATATGAAATGGTTATTTCTATTCCGAAACAATTTAAAACAGCCATATATTTATACGAATTTCTGGGTAAATTCAGTGCATCCACATTTAAAATGTAAAATATTATATTACTCAAAAGACTGGATCAGTAAACTAGCAGTTATTTCCAAAAAAACAACTATGGCTTGGTCTTATTAGCACCACTGAATGCAAAGTCTAGTTTACACCCACTTTCAACATTCCTCAGAAAACAAAAGAAAAAGGGCGGCATTCTATTTCACCATCAATCACAAGATAGTATTTAATTAGGTCAAATGCTTATCATCAATAACTAGTCTTGGATGTAGCACGAGTTTTCAGAATTCTTCCTAGAAATTTATTCTGAGAACAAAAGAAACAAGGGCAGTCTTGTGTAGAAAAAAGTTGCTTCTTTGGGAGAGCTGGATACTAAAGCAGTACCACTACAACACTACAACAGGGACAAAGCATCACCCAGGGTTTTTTAACTTTGATTTAGACCAACACCTTACAACACTTTGAACAAAACCTAAAACCTATGATTTGATCATGTAACAATAAATACAAAATGCATGACATACATACAAAAAAAACCCAATCAAATCACAAAATGCTTTTCACCTGCACTGGCCGATGATCACATGATCTCCTTCCTTCACACGGAAGCATGGGGAAACGTGCGCTGCAATATTGGAGTGCCTCTTCTCATACCTGTGTGAGACAATAGTTAGATACATAGAGAAACTTGAAAGGAGCAGATGAGCACAAGGAGAAAATATATAGAACTTACCTCTGATACTTCTTCACAAAATGGAGATAGTTTCTTCGGACAATGATAGTTCTGTTCATCTTGGCACTGTGGCAAGTGCCAGCAATGATACGGCCTCTAATAGAAACATCACCAGTGAATGGGCACTTCTTATCAATGTAAGTACCTACAGAACACATTTGCTTGTATAAGTATTTAAGATCAACGAAAAAAAATGAATATAAGATTTACAGGAAAATCCACTACTATTTAAAATATTTGAAGTAAAAAGATTAGTGACTAAGGTTCATCTATGATCTCACTGAGTCAACTCTAGCATATGGCAAGAAAGGGAAATTGCTTCTGTACACTTTCAAATTTCTTAATTCGTATTCAGTTTCAGAACCATATATACAAACTTGGTTTTCCAAATTGATAAGAAACTCTTACTAATTATTGCACATAAATTGAATATTATCACATTAAAACTCTTAATGCAAAGACAAGTTATTTACGTTAATCTAAATTCATATTACTGAAATGGGCATAAAACATTGCATTTGGAAAATGCGGTTATGTCAAATTGAAAACCAAATGGGTATAAAAGAATTCAAAAAACATTTTCACAGGCAATTCTCGCTTTAAAAAAAATTAAATTCAGGATTACACATCTGAATCATGTGCATGTTCAAATGACATCTAATTAGCTATGAGCCTAAATAAACATCTTAAATTACCCTTCAAAATGTTCTCCTACAACCTAACCACAAGTTAGACCCCACCTCAATGAAAAATAACAACAATAAGCTCTCATAAACGAAAGGAAAAGCCAATCTATAATCAACAATATAGATTTGCAGCCTATAACTGGACACAATAAAAGATTCATGTTTTTCATTTGAAGATGTTCTACTTCAGCTTTATGTCATTATCCTACAAATCCATCATCCTCAAGATTAACCAATATAGGTAGGATTTACTTGGAGAGAATTGCCTTCCAAGGAAGCCACCAATCAAAGGCATATATATCCCCATAAAGCAGCAAAATATAGCTAAACCCTATTGACACCAAGGGCGTATAGCAGCACAAGCAAATGCTTTGGGCCCCCAATTTTATAGGGCCCCATATTACATTAAGTTACTACATATGTATATAAATTTTGTTCTCGAATTTTATAGGGCCCCAATTACTTGTTAAGTCCGTCCGAGTATTATTTTGGTCCGATGCTTTACCGAACCGAGTTCGGACTATAAAAATTTTGTCTGATCTTGACCGAGCCAGACATAAGCCCGTCCAAGTAAAATTTCAGTCCGACCATGAACCTATGACTGTCTGGTCCCGTCCAGTCCGATTTACAGTCCTAACTCCTTCAATATTCATGGTCAGCAGTCAAATTCAACTAAATCAGCCTATTATTACTGAAAATAATACAAATTATGTATTCAGAAATTCTTATTCTATGTGAAAATCCTTTGATCAACAAGGCTCATCTTAACAAATAACTTAGCCATTAAAAAACTAGTATAGAAACAAGTTCTGTGATATCCTTACAAGCATGTCAGCATTACAAAAGTAAACTAACAACATATTAGATCAGATATTTCTTTGCCCCTAATACTCTTTTTTGTCCTCTCAAACTCCTAAGGAGAAATGTAATGCACCCTCGAGCTATCAACCACTCCGTGTTTAACCTATCTTCCATTTTCTTTGATGCACGCACTTGTATAAATTGCAATACTATCTTATTAACAAATCAGCAAATATCATTGCTCTCTCCAAAGTCTCAAACCTACTATACATAACAAGACTAAATACCAAAAACAAACTAGAAAACAATCATTTTATAAACTCGCAACTCACAATATATAGACCACTTCACTTGTTCACAACATAAACGAAATAACCCCCGAGAGAAAACTTGCAACAAATATAAATGGTCATCTCTCATGGTAATAATCACTTTGGCACATACGAAACATCAAGCTAGGGAGACTCATTAACCACACAGAAATACGAATCACACCAACGACATCCTCATATATCACTCTAATGACATTATCTCCCAACAAAACAAGTGATATTTACAGTTCTAAAAGAACTTATATCATTAGCAATATATATATATATATATATATATATATATATATATATATACATATATATATATATAAAGTAATGCTCCATTGAAAACAGGTTTGTTTTCACCGGGTTGGAAAACAATGATCTGAGTCGTTGGATCGCTCTTGATCGGGATCAATAGCTCAGATCGCTGCCACCCATCACTCAATATCACTTAAGTGGCAGAGGGTTAATTTGGGAATTTTGTCCCAAATAACTCTTCGCCTGATTCGCTCTGAAAATTGATATAACCTACACCGTTGTTGAGAACAACGGCCTAGTCTATAAAATTTTAAAGCCTAGGTTATTTGAAACAACGAAATTTTATAGCCTAGGCCGTTGTTGGGAACAACAGCATAGGTTATAAAAAATTGAAAGAAGGTCATTGTTCCAAACAACGGCCTATGATTCAATTTTTTTGTAACCTAGGCTGTTGTTATATCAATTTTTCAGAGCGAATCAGGCGAAGGGTTATTTGGAACAAAATTTCCAAATTAACCCTTCGCCACTTAAGTGATATTGGGTGATGGGCGGCAGAGGTCTGAGCCGCTGATCACGATCAAGAGCGATCCAATGGCTCAGATCGCTGTTTTCCGACCCGTGAAAACAAACCCGTTTTCGATGGAGCATCTCTCTCTCTGCATCTCTCTCTCTCTCTCTCTCTCTCGAGCGATCCAATGGCTCAGATCGCTGTTTTCCGACCCGTGAAAACAAACCCGTTTTCGATGGAGCATCTCTCTCTCTGCATCTCTCTCTCTCTCTCTCTCTCTCGAGCGATCCAATGGCTCAGATCGCTGTTTTCCGACCCGTGAAAACAAACCCGTGAAAACAAACCCGCATATCTCTCTCTCTCTCTCTCTCTCTCTCTCTCTCTCTCTCTCTCTCTCTCTATATATATATATATATAATGCAATGAGCACAAATTCAAGTTATCTGCAATCTAAGATTCTTCTTCGTATTGTACTATCCTATCTATTTCATTCACACTTGGCTATTATGCAATCATTTAATTCTACAGATGAAAATTTATTAGCATTGCAAACAAGACAATGAATTTTTTAAAAAAATCACAACTTTGCATCAGATCAGTAAACAAACCTTCGATCGCGTCTCTTGGGACCTTGAATCCAAGCCCAATGCTCTTCCAAAACCGGTTCCCGCCTTTTCCAGGCCTCTTCCCCTTCCCAGTCTTCTTCGAGCTACAAAATCAACCCCCCCAAAAAAACGACATTTTTAAAGAAAAAAACCCCAAATCGAAGCATTTCGAAATGGGAAAAAAGGAATTGGGAAATTACCAAAGGAAGACCTTCGGTTGCTTCAAGAAAGCCTTCTCCGTCTGCAAAAGGAAGGATTTTTACTGCTGTTAGAATGGATTGGAAGGGAATAAATTGAATAAAATGATAGATTTTTACGGTTTGAGATTCAGGATCTTACCTGTTCCGCCATTGTTAGTGTTTAGGGTTTTGGAGAGCGAGGAGAGGGCGGCGCTTCGATGAAGAAGTGGGAAAGGATCTGGGAATGAACCCTAGATAAGGGATTATCCGATTATGTAGAGTTAGGAAGCGGGCGAGGATTCTGGGTGTGGAACCCGACCCGGAATGGTGGGGTATTGGATTGGGAAAAGGTCTGGACTTTGGGTTTGGGCTTCTTAGATTAACCATTTTTAAGGGCTGGGTTAAGGAATCCATAATGCAGCATGGTTTTTTTTTTTTTTTTTTTTTTGAGGAAAAGGTGGGATAATGCCACCCTGTTTCATTAATAAGAGATTAATAAACAACCCCGAAGTCTCGGGAAAAAAAGTACAATGCAGGAAATAAAACATAACCCCCAACAATACCCTGGGGGGTGGGTTATATCATCCAGCCTAAAGGCCAACAAAAACCCAAAATACAAACTACAGAGACCAGATACAAAAACCAAAAAGCCACCAAGACCTAGAAGCCTGACCCCAGGAGTGTACTAGAGCGGCGGGTGCCCACCCCTCAGTCCAGAGTTGGCCCGATCTCCACCTCCTCGTCGTCAAACTCCTCCACCTGGAAAACCCTTGCGATTCTCCCTCTAGCTCCTGAAGCGGCCGCTGCAGCCCAAAATGAGATTAGATGCATGATATGAGTAAGATTACTAGAAATAGAATTACATGAAGCACGGAAGTAAAAATTATTCCTATCCAGCCAAAGCACCCAAGTTGTTGCCGCAATGGCAATAAACCATGCATCTTTCATATCGTGACGGTGTGAAGCGAATCTATGGCCGACCCACAGTTCCTCATAATCTCTTGGGTAGTCACTTGCTCCAAGTGCTCTCAGCACTTCACTCATGATGGCCTTGCTTCTGGAGCAGTGAAGAAACAGGTGATTCAAATCTTCCACGCAAACGTTGCAGAACCCGCAATTGGTCGCGATGTGAGGATTCCTCTTGGCTAGGTTTTCTCTAGTAAGTATGGCATTGTTTAGTACAAGCCAGAGGAAGACCCTAATTTTCAGCGGAGTTTTAGTCTTCCAGAGTACCGTTGCCCAGTTGGGCCTGCAACCTCGGTAGTGAATCCGGTGATATAGAGATCTCACCGAAAATGATCCCCTGTGCTCAAGCTCCCAACACCTGTGGTCTGGGCCTTGGGCACATATCACCCCAGACTGAACTATGCGCGTTTGAAGTTCATGCAGTTGTCGAAGCAACCTGGGAGAAAGAGATCCTTGGAAAGGCGGTCTCCACGTCCCCCTTTTCCAAGTTTCCGCCACCGAGATATTCGGTCGACTCGTTTTATCAAACAGCTCTGGAAAGTCTTCCTTGAGAGTATGAGGACCGCACCATCTGTCCCACCAAAATCTGGTGGTACGACCATTGCCGATCAAAGAGGAGGTCGCCGAGTTGAACGGACCGCTGACTTTAGCCACTCCTTTCCAGAAGCGCGAGACTTTGGGTCCAACACGGAAGCCTAAGCTTCTTGTCCCCTTCCCTCGGAGGTAAGGTTGGATGAAGTCCTGCCATCCTTCCCCGCCGTGGTGAAACACTTTCCACCACCACTTTCCCAGGAGTGCCAAATTCATATCTCTGAGATCAACGATGCCAAGCCCTCCGTGCCTCTTTTTCATGCAAGCGATCTTCCATTTAACAAGATGGTACCCGCCCTTATTATTGTCTGCCCCCTTCCAAAGGAATCTTTTCCTGATACGGTCAATCCGTTGGATCACCCACTGTGGGAGTTCAAAAAAGGACATGTAGTATATGGGCAGATTGGATAACACAGAATTGATGAGAACCACTCTTCCCCCCAGAGAAAGTGACTTGCCCTTCCAACCGGACAGTCTGTCCTCCACTCTGTCAATAATAGGTAACCAGTCAGCTTTAGTGAGCCTCCCTGGTTTGAGCGGCAGCCCTAGGTATTTGATTGGGAATTCTTCTATCGTACAGTTGAGGATGGTGGCATGCTCCCGAGATTCAGCGTCTGACAGTGAGATAGGAATCAGTGCACTCTTGTGGAAGTTAATACTAAGGCCTGACCATGCTTCAAAGCAGTAAAGGACCCCTTTAAAACATATGGTTTCCGCCCTGGATCCATTACCAAAGATCAGGGTGTCGTCAGCATACTGAAGGATCGAGCATCCCTGATTAGCAGAGCTGCAGGCAACAGGTGATATCCACCCTTTTCTTTGGCAGTTCTCTAGCATTCCTCTGAGCACATCCGCTACAATAGTGAATAAAAGTGGGGACAGAGGGTCCCCCTGGCGTAGTCCCTTCTTGCACGGAAACGAAGGACCGGGTCTCCCATTCACTGAAATTGCCGTTTTGCTAGACCGTAAACATTGTTTGATCCAACTAATCCATTTGACTCCAAAACCTCTCCCCCTGAGAGCCTCTAGCAAACATTCCCAATCCACAGAATCGTATGCCTTCTCGAAATCCAACTTGAGGAGGAAGTTCTTGGAGTTGTTTTTGTGGCAGTGGTGGATAACTTGTTCAGCAGTGGCCACGCAATCAAGAATACATCTGCCCTTAATGAATCCCGTCTGTGATCTACTGATAAGACTGTCCATAATGCCACCCAATCGGATAGCTAGGACTTTAGTAATGATCTTAGCCGAGCAGTTTATCAGGCTAATAGGTCTAAAATCCCCAACGCGCTTGGAATCTTCCCGTTTGGGGATCAGCACCACTTCTGAAAAGTTGAACATCCCCAGCCTCAGGTTATTGTGGAAAAATTCCACCATCATATCCATGAATTCGCCATTGATCTCTTCCCAGAACACTTGGTAGAACAGCATAGGGAAGCCATCTGGCCCGGGCGACTTGTCAGCTCCCATCTGGTCAATGGCCGTTTTGACCTCTG
The DNA here is from genome assembly GCA_017893485.1 of Hemerocallis citrina. Taxonomy (NCBI): domain Eukaryota; kingdom Viridiplantae; phylum Streptophyta; class Magnoliopsida; order Asparagales; family Asphodelaceae; genus Hemerocallis; species Hemerocallis citrina. The sequence goes on from JACEHZ010000284.1 coordinate 298,012, forward strand.
ACTCCGAGAACGGTTCTTCCAGGGAAGAGCCATTTTGACCTGGGACCAGTTGATACTCTTGCCAGAAGTCCTCACCCATAGGGATCCTAAAGTCATTCTTCTTCCCAAAGAGCTCCTTATAGAAAGACTGGAAAGTGGAGGCGATCACCTTGTCATCTTGCGATATACCCGTATCTGTCTGAATAGATAGGATGAGATTGGATCTCCTTCTAGCACTAGCAACCCGATGGAAGTAGGCCGTATTCGCGTCTCCCTCTTTGAGCCACGTGACCCTGGACCTCTGTTGCCATTTGATCTCTTCTAGTCTATACAGGTTGGCAATGTTACCCCGGAGTTCTAACAGCCTGTTTCTCTCTTCCTGCGAGAGGGTTCTGGTTTCTTCCACCCTCTCAAGGTCATCAATTTCTTCCAGATAGGCCTCTTTATCACGCCAGATGACCGAGAATCTAGACCGATTCCATCTACAGAGCCTCTTTCTAAGCCTACGGATTTTCCCACACCATCGAGAGGCTGCGTCCCTTCCGGACATGGGAAGAGCCCAGTTCTCCATAACCATATGGTGAAAACCCCGGATTTCCAGCCAGGCCTTTTCAAATCTGAATTTCCTAGGCCTGCGTGCTGCCCGAATCCCCACATCGAGGAGGATCGGGGTGTGGTCTGAGGTTGGTCTAGGAATCGATCTTGCCGAAGCGAGAGGGAATAAAGCTTCCCAATCCAAAGAGACCAGAATCCGGTCCAACTTGGCCATAACCGGTTCCGCTTGCAAATTAGACCACGTAAATAGTCTATCATTGATAGGGATATCAATTAGCTCAACTTGGCCATAATGCAGCATGGTTATAAATGAGACCGGACGGGATCAGACAGCTATATATTTAAGTTCAGGCTAAAATTCTACTTGAACAGGTTTATGTTTGGCTCGGTTTAGTCCGGACAAAAATATTATTGTATGAACTTGGTTTGTTATAAATCAGAAGACGATGTTTGTTCGGACTGTTCGGGCTCGGACCAGACTCGGTAAAGCATCTGACCTAATAATTGTTCAAGTTCGGTTCGTACTACAGTTCAAATGGTCCACGGTCGGGCTATTTCTCGGGCTAGACTTGAACAAACGACATACCGTCCTATTTATTTTACAGCCCTATTAATGCTGCGCATCTCTCTCCCACATCTCTCTCCCAAAAATTAATTAATTAATTAATTAATTAAAGAATAAAGTAATACATATTAAGGTAACGTTTGGTCCAGCTTAAAATTAGCTTATCTTCTCTTTTAGAAGGAGAAGCTGGGCCAACTGCATATTTTGAAAAGCTCTACAGAAAAAGAAGTAGTTTATTTTTAATGAAAAAAAGGGAGCTTCAAAAAAAGCCCTCGAGAGCAACTTTTGAGTTCTCAATTACTCTTTTTTTTTACCTTTTTTTTTTTTTGGCTCTTTCCACATATCAAACCCTAACCAAAAAAAATTCCCCCTTCCACTTCCTCGCCAAACATTCGCGACTGGGGAATACCACCGTCGAACCCCGTTGTCGAACGTCGTCGAAGAGTTGCACATTCGCGTTGGATTGGGGTTAGATGAGTATACAGTTCTTTCAAAGCCTGTTAAATTTGAAGTGAGAAATATAACAAGTAAATCAAAAAACTAAATGAACTTCGTGAATATAAACAGCAGGTAGAAGATAATCTGACAAAATGACAGACGTAATTATATTAAATTATGAGTAGGAAGTTCAGTAACTTATGCAGCATGCAGAATTTTGAACCTTAAAGGTTATGCATCCACGCAGGGCCTGGGCCTGCGCAACCTGTGCGGTTGCACAGGGCCCAGTCACAATGAAGGCCCAATTTTTTTTTTTATTTTCCAATCTTTCTATCTGAAAAAATTGCCCAATTATAATAAAGGCACAGTTACAATGAAGGCCCAAAATTTTGCTTTAACTGAAAAATCTTTTGATCTACTCAAGAAAACCTTTTCATCTTCCTAGAAATCTTTTGAACTACTCAAAAAAAAATCCACCTATCTCTAATCATCAGAAAATTCACCTCTCTCTCTCTCTCGCACACACAATCCGATAAAGCTAGACTGGCCTTTCAGCGAGTCCTGCAAGCAAGTTGATACTTTTATAGCCATAATCATTTGGTAGTCATGTGTATAAGTATATTTATGTTGGGATTTTTGTAGGCTACTTTAAAAAAGTAATTAACAAATTTTTTTCTCCATATACACTAAGTAGTTAGATCCAGAAAATGTTGAGGGTCTAGTTGCTCTTGGAATCATGGATTTGCACACAAATGAAGGTAATATTAGTTTCTATGAGTTGTGTTATGAAATAATAATATCTCTATCTTAGGGAACAAACTCTTTTTTGGTATTTTTTTTTCTTTCAAAATTAAGGCTTTGCATAAACTTATTCGTCTTTATTTTAATATTTTGTAGCTGATGGAATTCAGAAGGGAGTGGAGAAAATGCATAGGGCTTTTGAAATATACCCTTTTTGTTCCATGGCTCTAAATCATTTAGCAAGTCATTTTTTCTTCACTGGCTAGCATTTTTTTGTTGAACAGTTAACAGAAACTGGTCTTGCTGCAAGCAATCATAGTCTGACGAAATCAAATTCATACTACAATCTGGCAAGGTCTTACCAAAGCAAGGTTGGAAAAAAAAGAAATTTACTTATGTAGATTTTAGATGAATAGTTTCATTACTGGATTTGGTTCTTGATCATGCATTTTTTGAGTCTTCTATTTTTCATATCTACTCTTTATTTCATAATTTTTCTGACAGGCTTTACATTTCATATGATGAATCAGGGTGATTTTGAAAAGGCTGGTCGTTACTATATGACCCAATTTATTGGAATATGTAAAGGAAGGTCCAATTTATTTTTTTCTACAAGGCCCTAAAAATCTTATGACCGGCCCTGCATCCATGATGTTAAAAAAGGACGTGTTTACAAACAATTAATATCCACAATTATTTCCACAAGAAAGGAAAAGCAGAGAACCCTTTAAAATATTTACCACACAATAATCTACCAAGAGCACTAATTCGAATGAGATACAAACCACGTGGACAGCTAACAAATATGTTCATTAACGTTTAAAATATATTTTTTTAGAAACTCGGCTCCAAGCTCCAAGAGTGTTTTACATCAAATTTAACATCCTTTCATAACTCTTTTCCAGAATCAACAATGAGCGTGAAGCAGTGCATTAGCAATTCAGGATAAGAACTGTTAAGTCTGTGACTATCTTAGATTATCACTTCATATAACTCTCAAATCTCTGTAACTAGTAGTTCATCAATAACAAACCCTTTTCTTATGGCAGATATCTATGTTGCAGGTAGATACTCAAGCATTTTATTTTACATGAATGTATCTGTTAGTCAGGCGCATTACCTAATCAAATATTTTTTTCTCCCTTTTTACGAGTTTTCTAGATTATTCTAAATATTTTATTTATTAGTAATATAAAGATTTTTTTGCTAATTTGATAATTTATATTTTATTCTTAAATAAAATCAAAAGCTTAAATTGAGTATAAAAGTAGCTTACAATTGATATCTCATGCCAAACAACTTTCAGCTTAAAAGTAGCTTTAAAGTTTAAAAAAAAAAACTGACTATCCAAACAGCTTCAACTTTTAATTTCAAAACTCTATTTTCTGGCTTCTACTTCTGAAGTTGCTTTAAAGCCCAAAAAAAGGTAGGCCAAACGCACCCTAAGTTAATGACCAAGGAAAATTTCACTTAGTCATACAAAATTTTTACCAATTAGCACTTAACTTTTATTAAAGGTTTTTTTTTCACCCCGTCGCGGATAGGCTTTTTTTTTTTTTTTTTTTTTTTTTTTTTTTTATATTAAAACTTGCTCCGTTGGCACTTAATTTCCACCTCCACCTAGACAAAAGATTGGGCTCACATGTTCTTATTTTCTCACACTAAAATATACAGTACATCGAATATCCTCTTTTCTTATCATAACCAGAATATCCTCTAAATTATCCAATTTTTTTCATTCATAAAACTAATAAATCAGAATGTGAAGGACTAATCTGAGAAAACACTCCTCGCAACGACCAAAACCACCCAAAAATAGTCTCCCCTCTTTTTCCTTCATCTACCGCCATGTAAACCTCATATCCGCTCAAAAACACAACCGCACGAAAATTAAAGCAAAACTATTCCCAAAATGTCCTTCCTTCTTCCCAAAATATCCTCCCCTCCCCTCGTTCACCTCCCTCCCCACTCCACAAAATCTTCCCAAAATGCCCTCCTCAAGCTCCAGCCCCCTCCCTCGCAACTCACCAAGCTCGAGCTGCCCCCTCTCCGCGATTCGGCGCAGGACAAGACATCGCCGGCGCAGCATAAGCAGGGGGTGGCGCAGGATAAGGAGAAGAGGGAGAAGGATGAGTTCTACCTCAACGTCGGGGTGGCCGTCCGTACGTTGAGGGAGGATATTCCTGCGCTGTTTTATAAGGACCTCAATTACGATATTTACAGGTTTGCCACTCGATCTTTTGTGATTTTCTTTTGAATTTCTATTTGTTGGTAAGATCAAGGTGGTGTCTTTATGTAAGGAATGGAATTTTTTTGGTTGTTGGGTTAGTGGGTTCTGTTAGTTGAAGTTTTAAGTTTGGAATTTGAAGAAAATGTGTTAAATCTGGGGATTTGGGGTTGAGAAATGGGAAATTGAATGGAGGGGGGAGGAAAATTGGGTTTGATTGCTGCTATTGAAAGTATAGGAATGGTATGTTTATGTCAAACAATTCGAATTGCGGTGTAATGTTGAAAACCCGGAAGGCATGTAGGTGATATGTGCTTACGGAGATTTTACAAGTCCTAGGTTTATGGTTTTGTTGTGACTACATACAGGACTTGTTGGCGACGAGAAGTCCGGGTTAGTTCAGAGTATTGAGAGATAATTAAGAGACGAAAGAAACAGAAGAGCATTGTGTATTTATCGTTATCTTCATTGTTTTTTTTTTATAAAAGGAAAATGTGGAATATAGCCACCCTGTTTCATTAATAAGAGCTTAACGAAACAAACTCAGAGTACTGGGGCAGATTACAAACTACAGACAGAAAATAAAATATACATAAAGCAACATGACCCGTACAAACAACAAATCCCTCAAATAACCCTGGAGGGTGGGCCGATAAATAAACTCGGTCCAGTATGTACGTCAGTTTAGCTTCGTACATTGTCTTCACGGCACACACCCACCTGAAACAAGTATGGTAGGATTTTATCACCCGCCGAGCCATGCCTCCTCCTCGCTAGGAGGACCCCATCTTTGGGCCCAAGCCCCGCATGTAGAGTTTTGACAACCGCCAAACTCTGTCTATACCTCATATCCTCCCACAATCTTGCAATAATCACCCCCTCGCCAAAAACCGTAGTCAAGAAGAGAGCCGTGAAGATGATACCTTCACCTCTCTCACGCCCTTGCTATCTCCAGTGATTTCTCACAAATACAGACCAACACCAACATAGAGTAGTGAGGAGCAACATCTTCACTCACCCACTCTCTCACTCTCTCTCTCAATCAGAAAACCAATACAAGACCCAGCTGATTGAAGTATCACCTTCTCCTCTCGCCACAACAGGCGATGGCGTTGGACGCCAACTTCCATTATGAGGGCGTAGTGTGGTGATGCCCCGATGACTGTGGTCATCAGGAGAAGCAACCCGGATGCAGCCTCCCACAATCTCCTCCACTCAACCTACAAATGCGCCAACAGCTCCCACAACCACTGCCAAAGAGAGAGTCGTGCAGAGGATACCTTCACCTCCCTCAAGTTTGTGCTTTCTCAGACGATTTCTCACCAAACAACTATCTCGCTCCCCCTACCCAAAAACTCCGCTCCAAGAGAGAGCCGTGGAGAGGATACCTTCACATCCCTCATGCTCTTGCTCTCTCAGGCGATTTCACACCACACAGACACACGTTGTAAGAGGCAGTGGCCTAAGATGGAGGAAGCTCAATAGTATGATGGTAGACGCTGTGAAGACTGCACCGTCGACATCGTTGGACTCCCCGAAAGTTGAGATAAGAGAACACAGATCATGGAGGGACCCCATCTTCGGGCCCAATCTCCACAAACGTGCAATATAATACATCGCCGCCCTCCCCACCAACACACTGTAAAACACAAAATCCCCCAATCAGGTGGCACACCACCTCCGCCATTAGCTGCGGCAGATTGTCGAGCAACAACGCCAACATCGCAGTGGGAGGTCTCCGTCTGGGACATGGTGAGCACTTGCTTGTCGTTTCTCCTCAAAGTCGAGCAGCAGTAGAACGGGGAGCTCGTCGTTTCTCCCCAAGGTCGAGCAGCGGCAGAAAGGGAGGCAAAGACAACGACAGTTGGTTTCGTTCCTCCACCGTTGTCGAGCACCGGGGGAACGGCGGCGTCGCAGTAGTCGGAGGAGGTCCCCGTCCGGGACACGGCGAGCACGAGCTCGTCGATTCTCCCCCAAAGTCGAGCGTCGGAGGGAGGCTTGGTCGGTGGAGCAGCAGAATGGAGGAAGGAGGTGGAGGTTTCCTTTCCCCGTCTGGGACATGAAGATTGAAGAAGATGAATAGGATAGAGATTGAAGAAGGGCGTACGGGGAGGGGGCGACGAGATCCCGGCTGCCACCCCCTCCAAACTCAAATCTAGATCTAGGGTTTTCTTTTTTGGGTTTTTTTGGGGGAACTTCTCTCTTTAGAAAATCTAGAGAGAGAAACTAACTAGTTTTTTTTCCTCTCGTTATCTTCATTGTTGGCATGATCTAAACTTGTTCCAATGAAAATGGCTTGCCTATGATTGTACGCCCATACGGAAGTGCTCTATGGAAGATTTGGATTTTTTTCCCTCTCCTTAGCCTCTTCTGAAAATACATGGTATTAAGCTTCACTCAAATTTTACATGTGAGGACTTACCCGATAAAAAAACTCAATTGCGAACTACTTCTTAAGCACAAACTCACTCTCAATTCCAAACAACGACAAAGAAAGAAAGAAAGAAAGAAAAACAGCTAAATAGACGTCGTAGTTGAGAGTGAGAGATTACTTGTACTTAAGTCGTAGTTCGGAATTAAGAGTTATCATGAGGTAAGGCCTCACATAAAAATTTTGAAGCAAAACATAGTATAATATTATTTTCGAAAGGAGACTTAGTTTGGTAAAAGACCTCAAAATTTTGTAACTAGCTGATTTGATCTTGCGCACAATTGCAAAATTCTTATAGCACAATAAAGTATCTAGAAGAAGGGTGAAGATGATTTATTATTATTATTATTTTCCTTTCATCCTTTTAGGTATGATTCATATGAATGAGCGAAAGGGTCAAAACAAACTAATATTCCCATTGAATTATCTTTAACAGAAATGCATGATTCAAACTAAAAATTAACAATGGTACATATATAACTTATCCTTAGTGCAATTCCAACTTTATATTAGATGATAATGATATACATGAACCTATTAGAATTAAGAGATGAAAACTTTCTACTTCTTCAAGTGCACCAGGAACATTAATATGCTTGTTTGTAGGGAGGTCGACTTGTGGTCCTAATTCTTCCTTGGTCCTTTTTACTAGACCATCCGAGGTCATTGTTGTCTTTCTTTCATATGTTTGAGGGGCAGGGCCCATAATACAATTCATTGAACCTGATAACGCACTCCACTTGCTTAACCATAACACTCTTAATAAAATCTTCACTTTACAATGTCTTGTGCTTTTTGTTGACTAGTCCTTGAGTTTCAATGAGCTTCGCAAGTAACTCTCACTATCTTACTCTTGTTCTCCCAACTACTTTAGAAACCAACCTGCTTAGAATAAACATGAAATTGTCTAATCAATCTTTTATCCAGCAGGATTCTATGACCACCCCCACCCCAACAAACCCCACCCCAACAAAAAATAATAATTGTTAGAGATTCTTCCATATTGACACCTTGAAACTGTATGTGGTTCCATATTCACAGCTAATATTATTGAATTTTCCTGTTAATACCACAAATCGTTTAGCTATGGAAAAACAAACTGATGTTAATGAATGAGGTAACGACTCGTACACCCTTATCTCTTGTCAGTCCTTGTTATTTCCCTCGTATAAAAGATCCGCCTTAATATATTCAAAGTTGTTGAGCTCTCAAAACCCCCAAATTCTTCCCCATCACAAAAATGCTGAAATAGAACAAGGGAAAGAAGAAAATAGGAAATAGTAAAGAAGAAGAATAAAGTTAAGGAAAGAGAACATGACTTTGGATTGGATAAAGAGGAGATTTCTTTGAGGTAGGATTGGGTGAGAGATTGAAGAATAGGAGATGACTTAATTTTAGGAGAGGACATTGAAAGTAAGAAAAGAAGGTATTTTGGATTAATTGTCTCTTTTTTAAAATAGATTTTGACGTAATTTCAAGAATATTTCATAAATATTCCATGAACATAGGTACTAACCATGGTATCAAGACTCATTATCGGGTATCGTATCAGATGTTCCATTTAGGTCTCAGTGTCGGATTTCTCTGAAATATGAACCTTTTTCTTCTCGGTGTCTCAGGATTTTTAATACGGCTTCTTAATGTGTTTTTATTGAAATTATGGAAAATAGTTAAATATTTGAATCTTAAAGCAAACATTCCATTTATAATACAATAATAAACATAGATTGGAATACTTTTGTAATTATTGTTTCATGTACAAAAAAATAATTTTTGTTATAAAATATATTCTATTTAAAAAGTGTAACTTGAATTTTGAATAAGAGTGTGGAAACCTTTAAGGTACAAAAGATATATACAAATCTATGCTATATATACTCTGAATATGTTTCCATTGCATCCAATAAATCCTGTTGTCTTTCTCTTACACTCTTTTACGTACTCATCGGCAGTAGCACCAATAATGTGTTCTATATTCTTCTGTTTCAATTGCTTAATATTGATTTGCTCTTCTTTCCTTGTTAACTTAAGTATAGGCAAATATCGTGATTTTAGGCAAATGTCGCATCGGGTAGGCAAAAAACCGAGACGACTTGGAGAAACTTGTCTCATTCTCGGCCGACATTTGATACTAAGGTACTAACAACAAGGGTGGATTATCCACACTGAAAAGATTTTAGGAGAATATGAGAACAAAAAGAAGTAGGTGCTAATGTGGAAGTAGGCATAATTTTAGGGGTTGCTATGGAAAATCAGTAATTATTATAATAATCAAACTCAAACATGCGGACACCTCACAGAAAAAAATATGTAATTTACTAATCTAAAAAGGAAAAAGAAATATCATCTTAAGTAAAGGTTTAGGACAAAAAATCACTCCTACGAAGATCTCTGTCAAACCTTTGATTTTTGTAATAGGGTTGGGCTATTTTCTGTATTTCTTTTTTAATGAGTCAACCTTGGTTTCCCGAAAGTGTACTCCTTACTTTCCAGTTATAGAATTTGGTCGGTGTTGTGTACTTTTTGGCTTGCTTCACACTCATTGGGTTTATCAAAAGTAATTTCGACCCCCTCGCTCTCTCCCTTTTACTGCTGGAAAATATTGGAACAAATGGAACAGGGCCCTCTAATTTCCAATTCTAGTGTTTGGTTGGCATTATTTGTTCAAACTATAGTCTTAATTTTTAATTTTTCTTGGAAAATTTTAGGGATGACATCACATTCATAGATCCTCTGAACACCTTCCAAGGGATTGACAACTACCGCCTAATCTTTTGGGCACTCCGATTCCATGGACGGATCCTTTTCAAAGAGATAGGGATTGAGGTATATAGAGTTTGGCAGCCTTCAGAAAACTCAATCTTGATCCGGTGGGAGCTTCAAGGGGTCCCACGTGTGCCTTGGGAAGCTCGTGGTAAATTTCAAGGGACATCAAGGTACAAAGTTGATCGAAGAGGGAAAATTTATGAGCATAAGGTGGATAATTTAGCTTTCAATTTCCCTCGGACTGTGATGAGGTCATCAACTGTGTTGGATTTGGTCAGTGCTGCTGCTTGCCCACCAAGTCCGAATTTAACGTTTTTTGAGGATACATTAGAGGAATCAGGATCACGGCCATGGGTTGAACTCTATCAAGCAGTTAGAAGGACTCTAGAGCATGAGGGTCAGATTTTGACGGGCGTTGGTCTTGAGGGCTTGGTCACTTGTTCTTGATTTGGGTTTTAGTTGCAAGGTTGAAGTGTATATAGTAAGTTTGGAGAGCAATGTTCTGGTTAGTTCTCTTGGTTTAATACTGTATTAAACACAATATTTTGCAGATGTATCTTATAAATTCATGTAGTTAACTCTTTGAGTAGCATAATAATCCAATGGTTATATATCTGTATGTGGCGTCTATTTGCATCTTCAACTTTCATTTTGAGAGAATTTTTTTTAGCGGAAAGCCCCCTGCATTTAATTAATAAGAAATTAATAAAACATGTATAACATCTTTAACTTCCATTTACTTTTGAGAACCACCTTAGTTCTTTATTGGTAGTGGCTCAAGTGACTCGAGTGAAGTTAGTGAATCCATGCAATACAATAGCTTAGAGATTCTTACATTAGCTTGTTTGGTTAATGAATAGAAATATCTTTACTCTAGCAGATCGAATAGCCTTGATGATTTCATGAAATAATTTTTAAGTTTGTCAGAGTTTTCTAGGAGTGTGAACTAATCAAGGACTATTACTTATTCTTCATCTGAATGTTCTGATATTATCTGATCAAATACAAATATCCAAATTAGGTTTCTGTATCGTATCTGATTGGGGTTCTTTCCATTTCCATTACAATTCTTACCAACTGACCTCTCCTCTCTATTAGATGTGTTGTGTAATCCTTGTGCATAGGTGAGATTGTACTTAGTGTTGACTGTTGAGAAACACCTTCAAACTCTTTTAACCTTTTGTTTGTACTTCTTCATTCGTAATGGTCATATTTATCATGCCAAACTTCTTTATTCGTTCTGATCAGTATGCGATGATATATATATATATATATATATATATATATATATATATATATATATATTTTTTGAATCTAATAATAGAGGATAAACACTAGTTATTAGTTTATACAATCTTCAAATTCAAATGTTTGTTTCCTAGTCATATGGAGTCTCCTAGGACTTAGGATTAGTTGCTAACAACTCTACTATTTCGATGATGTTTGTTGTATCATGTATTATAAATAGATGTATTGATCAAACTAATAAATCAATCAAAATTTGATTCACTCTTATACCTTCTTATGGTATCAGAGCACCTTTAAAAGCTAGCTGCTTATCCCTTTCCTTTTTTTTCTTCCAGCCAATGTCTCCAAGTACAACCACCCCTACATCTCTTACTATCCACTACACCAATGAAACTCATAGTACCATTATCAGCATCAACGTTGCCACACAAACTCACATCTAGCAACTACCTGTCATAGAAGCAGTGGTGGAGGGAGTGAAGGGCCAGGAGAGCAGCCGCTCCCCCTGAATTTTGTCAGCTCTTTAAAAAGCCCAGTACATAAAAAAATCTGCTCCCCCTCACTCAGCCCAAATCGCTCCCCTCCCAGGCCCAAGCCCAAATTTGCTCCCACTCAACCCAAAATGAAAATCCGCTCCCACTTCCCCTCTCCGACTTCGACAGTTCGACGCCTCCCTTCTTTCTTCTATTCTTTCTTTCTTTCTTTCTTTCGGTGCTTCAAAATCTGAAATCCGAGCTCTCAGCCTCTCAATCTCTCATTCCTTCTAGCCTCCAGGCCCTCCACCGAAACCCTAGGCTCCCTACCTCTCTCTTCTTTCTTCTTTTCTTTCTTTCTTTCCATGCTCCTATCTCCATCATCTACCGAACCGAAACCCTAGCTCGTAAATCATAATCCATCATCATTCGAAGCCCAGGCCATGTTGTCGTCACTCGTCTGATTCTGAGAATCTCAAAGGTCAGTGATTTTTTTTTTGTGAGACTTTTTGTTATGTTGTTTGAGTTTGACCATGGTTTGTTGCACTGTTATTTTATTGGAGAAAAATTGGTTGAATTTTGACATGGGCATAGTTGATAGTTTGCTATGACAATTGAGATGGGTGTCGTTCAAGATGGCCAAAAGAGTTGCTATTTTTTTATGGATTTTGTTTAAACCTCTAAGTGAGCAAAATTTTGAGATGGGTTTTGTAGAAAGTGGTGAATTTTCTGATGGGTAGTGTTTAAAATCCCCAAATGAGCTGAATTTTGGGATGGGTCTTGATTAGAGTTTGCACAATCATCTGCTTCATACTCTGTTACATGTGAGCCCACTAAATTGAATTTTGAGATTGGTATTGCTATGATGGCAGTTCAACCCTTTGCAATTGTTCTTTAGGGAAAGTATTCAGTCATTTTGATTGTTCGATCACTAGCCAGTTCATCAATACCATATATGATTGATTGTCCATGTGAAATATCTGTCCATAAAGATATTACTATACATCTTATATCAAAAAAATATCTATTTTGGATGTTTAAAGACTTTTATAAATTTGTGGTTTTTATGATTTCGCTCCCGCTGGATGAAAATCCTAGCTCCGCCACTGCATAGATGCAACAATTTCATACCTTATTCATAGGCTATGACCTACTTGTTTATATAGATGGATCAAAACCTTGCCCAACAACAACTGTTACCCAAGACTGTGTTACCCGACCAAATCTCGACCACACCATCAGGAATCGACAAGATCAATTAATTCTCAATGCCATTATAGGCTCCATCGACCCACCCATAATACCATTTATTGCCCAAGCTAAAACCTGTCGTGAAGCATGGACAACCCTCGCAAACACCTACGCTAAGCCCTCCCGTGGACGAATCAAAGAAGTCAAAAGTCAACTGAAGAATATCACCAAAGGAACACAAGATGTTACTACGTTCATACGAGATGTTAAAGCTCGAGCGGACGAACTTGCTCTCCTTGAAGCCCTAATTGATGAAGAAGACCTGATGGATAAAATTCTTGATGGACTTGGTGGTGATTACAAAGAATTAGCGCGAGCGGTTCAAGCCAGAGACACTTCCATCACGTTCGAGGAACTCCATGAAAAGCTGCTTAACTTTAAAACAACTTTCCCAACAACCAAACTTGAACCATTACATTTTCCAGCTGTTGCTATCCCACAAGTAAAACCACAACAAACTGGCGCCCGTCATCCAACCAAAAAAACACCAACTCCCCCCGGAACCCATCCTCAAACAATGGAAATCACTACTCGGGACCAACCAATAACGCCTCAAACCCAACTCATGGAGATCGCCCTTCTCGTCCATATTTTGACTTTTGTCAAATCTGCAGAATTCAAGGCCATACTACAAAACGATGTCCCTCTTTCCGCATTGTAGCAGTTCAACCGCCTAACAACAATTCATCTTCACCATGGCAACCAAGTACTCAATTTGCGACCAACTCTTCCAAAAATCCATCGCAGCTTCTAGATGTTGATGTCTACATACTCTCTTCATTATAAAATATAAGTCATTCTAGCTCTTTTTTTTGTTCCACAATATAAGTCACTTTAGGTCTAAGTTTTGACAATCCGTTTTGGTATAAGTTCTGAACCAATTCACTTTTCAGACTACCTGCAGAATCTTCAACGATATTCGATTCTTTTCAATAGTTCTAAAGACAATAGAGACTAGGGTCACTACATTTCTACACTGCACAATCGGGAGTGAAATGTTCACAAGACTCATATCGGAAAGCCTGGGGGATGGAAAATAACATGTAACGCCCCGTAATTTTTAATACAATATTTTTAATTAATAAATAATTTTAAAATCAATTATTTAATTATTTTGAATATATGTAAAATTGGCATTTTTACACGTGCAAATATTTTTGAAGTGAAAATTTCCACTTTTGAATTTTTGAATAAATTTTTCTATTTATAATCGAGTATATTCTAAATTTTGGGATTTTCTGAATAAAGAAACTATTTTTGTAAATACTTTGAAAGAAAAGGGTTTTTGCGCAAAATGTCATTTGGAGGTAAATTTGAATTCAAAATTTGGTTGGGCTGTTTTGGTAGGCTAGTTTTGACAGGAGAGAGATTGGGGGGGAGAGATTTTATCCCTCTAATTTGATTTGATTTGATTTTATTGACTATATATATTTATGAAATTTTGGGATTGTTTGGCACTTTATTGCAAATATTTTTCTTGGGAGCTAAAAAGTCAGAAATTTTATTTGAAAAATCTAATCTTTATTAGTAGATAATAATTCTAAAATTTCTAGAGTTTTACGAATAATTTATGGAATATTTGTAAATATTTCAAAGTGAATGACTTTTTTGTAAAATTGTCACTCGAGGCAAATTGAAAATTGAAATTTTGGGTTGTAGTGGGGGCCGGCCAGATTTGAGGAGTTAGGGGGTTAGATTTTTTTATTTTATTTGATTTGATTTAACTAATTAATTTGGAAAGATCTATACATGTAAAAATATATTTTCTTAAGGGATTTTTTTGTAAAATCTTCGTATAAACCCTAGAGTGGAGTCCCGGCCTATATTAATAGCAGCAGCAGCAGCCCTCCTCTGTGGTGAACAAAAAATTATCCTTTTATTATTTCTTGGAGTTTTGGAGGCTTGGATCTCTCAATTTTCGCAAGGAGGAGTTTCTTTTCTTATTATTTTTTGTCTTCTTTGAGGTGGGTAACCTTCCAACTCTCTTGATGTATTTTTTTCTATTTCTCATGAACAATATAGAATCATGCTAGAATTTAGATTTTGTGAGATTATGATTATATTAGCATGAATGTGATGTTTTGTTTATGGGATGATTGTAGAGATGATAAAAGTTAAACCTTGATGACATGATACTCTTATGTTGATTCTCTTTGAATAATAAATATTTGATGCATGAAAGATCATATTTTATTTGTGGAAAATTATTTTTTTATGAACCCATATATTATTGTGGATTATTAGAGTTGTCATACGATCTAAATATTCATGTTGATCTAAAATAAGTTGCTCTCGAATAGTTGAAGTTTTCTATGCATGAAAGATTAAAATTTTGTTTATAAAATTAGATCTGATGAACATATATCTTAGTGTAGATGTGTAGATCTATATGCATGATTAAATAATATATTCTAAATAATTAAAAGATGAAAATTTTGTGGGTTATTCACTGTTTTGAGATAAATTTATGATGAATTGAAAATTTTAGTTTTTATATGCAAATACATGTCAAAATAATCGAAGAAAATATGCAAGAAGTGGTGGAGAACCTAGGGTAAGGTTTTGGGGTTTAAACCAAGACCTAAGGTTGCTCGGCTTGGGGGTTGTGCAGCAACCGAGGGTTGCACAGTGCCAACCCGAGCGCTGTTCAAACCCAGGTTGCTGTTTGGCTCTCGGGTTGGGTGTTTGGACTTGGATTTTGAGGAGTTTCGTGTGGGGGTTGTGTGTTAGGGATTGAGGATACTGGTGTACACATATAGAAGTGCATATGTAAGTATTTAATCTAATATTTATGTGAGATTCGATTGAGTTTTGGTTTCGAAATTGTTAAATTTCAGATTTCTGTTGAATCTAGTTCCAAATTTTTGATAAATTTAAATAATGTTTTGAGAAAAATAAATCTACATTTTGAGGGATTAAATTCTCAATTTTGAGGGACTATTTATTTTAGTTTTTAGAGAGGAAAACTTTGAGTTCTAAAGGGGTATTTTTCAAATTCTAATAGAGGCAAGTTTCAGATTTTATGAAAAGTATGAGTTTCAGTTTATTGATGATTTGAGGCTTCTAGTTTCGTGCGAATGAATTATAAATTTAGCAACGAATTCTATGTTTATGGAGTAAATATAAACTGAATTTTCCAGAATTTAATATTCACTTTTAAATGGACTGCTCTTAAGGATAAGAATGGATAACTTTCAGATTTTGGATAAAAAGATAGTTTTCAGAATTTGTTGAATATAAACTCTTTAAATTAATTTGTTTGGGTTCAGATTTTTAAGTTGAGTTCTTTGATATGTGCTGGATTTAAATTATTTTTTCCATAATTTAATATTGATTTTGGAGTGTACTGTTTTGAATAGCAAAATCATATAACTTTCAGGTTTTGGTGAAAATCTAGTTCAATTTTCGATATATTCAAGTAATGGTTTAGGGGAAATAAATTTATATTTTTGTAGATGAAATTCTCAGTTTTGAAGGGTTATATGCTTTAGTTTTGAAGAATAATTATTCCAGAATTTTATGAGTTATTTCAGTTTTAAAGATGTATAAATTTCAGATTTTGGAAAACTACAAAATTTTAGATTTTTTGGGGATGAGATCCCAAATATTTAAGAGATTTGTTTCAATTGAGATTGAATGAATTTATAGTTGAATTAATTGAACTTTATGAATAAATGAGAAGTGAGATTCAAAAGGTCGAGTTTAAAGAATTTCCGTAAGTTTAGTTTGTTTCCATATATGAAAGAATATTTTGTATTATTGAACCAAGTTGGGTTTGATTTGAGATTAAGGTTATGTTGTGGACCCTAGGAAGTTGGTTGGGATTTTTGTATTGTGAGCACTAGAGGTTGAGCAGGACCCAGAATTACCGGCAGTGAATTAATTGATTGTGGGAATTGGCCATGTAGGGCTGATGTTCCTACTTTTGTGGGTTTAAGTTCAGTAGGGTGGAGCTAGCTCTAGGTAGCTCAGATTACTTATATGTATGCATAAGGACAGACATTAGATGGTGATATAATGAAACAAGAGCAAACGTGAGTTATGAACTCCAGAATGATCCGTAGAGTGAGATAATTCCCAGTATTCCGAAATGATGGATGAAATAGGCCACATAATGATCCACGGAGTGGGATTGATCTCCAGTATTTTGGAACGAGAGCGACGCTCATGGGATATTTGTGCAATGAGGGCTCTAGAATTATCTGCGGAGTTAGACATTCCCCAGTATTCCGGGACGATGGATGAAATAGGCCACAGAATGATCCACATAGTGAAATTGGTCTCTAGTATTTTAAGGGCGAGAGTCAATACTTGCAAAATGTCTAAATCTCGTAGTAGTTATGGTGATAGGTTGCATAACGAGGGATTGAACCTTATAAAGAGGAGAACGATAAGGACTTGCACTAGACCTATATAGAATGGGATGCATAGAATCCGACAAGTATGCATTAGAAATCATCGTGTGCATTGTGTTTTCTTGAACATTGTTTTAATGCATTTCTTTTTTGTTTTATTGACACACACTTACTTAGTATAGTTTCATTTGTTGTTTATTGAACCTTTCATTGTTATTTCATTTCATGTTATGTGGCAAGTTTGTGATTGTGAGACTTTGGAAGGTTGCTCTAGCTATAGTATTGCGTCAGTTGCCTTCAACTGACATGCCCACTCTTCAGTTTATTTTGCAAGATTTGCAAGTGAGTTCCCCAAGTAAAGTGGAAGCTTGGATTTGAGATGATTAAAGTTTAAGTGATGGGTTGTGCTGTAATAAATGTATTTAATTTTTTTGCTGTGCAAAATGTAAGAAAGAACTGATGTAATAAAAAGTTTTATTTTTCCTGTATTTGATACTGTGTTTGGATTACATTGAAGTTGATTCCGGAAATTGTGCCACTTATTTCTAATTTTATTTAATGAAAATTCGGGGTGCTACATAACGGGTCCTTAACGGTGCTCTCTTTACAACCGAATCCACTTTAGAGGGTGTACACAGAAATGATGAACGATACTTTGGAATGTCAAAACGTCTCTGAAAGTAAGAGTCTTCATTTGGCTAGTACTCAACGATGCGATCCTGACAAGGGAGAACCTTGCTAAAAAATAGTCGAATATCGCAATCAACTGTGGATTTTGCAATGCACATATAGAATCGAAAAACTATATGTTCATAGAATGCCCTAGGACCAAAGCCATTCTGATCGAGATCCTGAGGGCCCTCGGAATAAATGTAAACTCACGAACTATGAAGATTTGTGAACATGTCTCAAATTGGATAACGAGAGGCACGAGATGAAGTAAGCATGGTATATCGTCATCGCCGCAACGACCTAGATTTTATGGCTTGATAGAAAAAAAAAACATTTTATTTTCGTGGAGCTTATAATAGTATTTCTGGTAATCAAACCCATATTATACATTTATTTTATATTCAACCATGGTTGCGGGTGTTGGAAATATTTTTGGCAAATTTTCCGAACCTAATTCCGGTGGGCTCCGACCACAGACGGTGCCGGAAAGTGATTGAACTGTGTTCCCTTCGTCAAATACTATTCCATAATGTACTCGTTTGCCAAAAACGGATTTTGTATAAATGAGAAATGTTGGTCCAAAGTTGGGTACTTGAAATGTACTAACGAAAAAATTTGGAGAAAATGGATAGCCCCACATCGAAAGTTGAGAAAGATTTCTCTAGTATATAAGCTAAAGAAATAGACTAAAAGATGTAGCCCTGGGGTTACCACTGACGTGTAGTGGAGAGAGGACCTAGCCAAAGTTACAAACACACGCGCGCGCGTGCGCCCGGCTCGACTTGGTTTGGTTTGGTTCTGGCCAGCCTAAACTATTTTTTGCCCCGCTTTGAATTTTTCCTGGGATCCAGTTTCTCTCCCTTCTGTTGAGGCATTTGGAATTCTGTAACTAATGTCATAACTCTGTAACGGCAAAATAATTGATCCATCAATTACGCTTTTGTACCATTACTCTGCTGTTACAGAGTAATGGATCCAACAGTTATATCTTTTATCTCCTATAAAATTCAGTCATTTTGGTCAGTCATTAACACTGTTTTGAACTTTTTATCTCTTCTCCTTTTTCTTCTGCGTTTGTCTGAGAGTGCAACACAGGTGCTGGTTCGCTGGTGTCTCTGAAGCTTGGGTGCTGCTCTTCAGAGAAGGTAATACAGTTGTATCCTTGGAGGCTATTCGTCAAGAACCATTACACTACGGGGCAAATTTTGCTTTAAGGACAAAGATTTTAATCTCGACTCTGTATAAGTTTTGTCTGGTTTGCATTTTATTACCTGTAACTTATCTTCTTCTCAAAGATTATTAGAAACAATTTACTTTATGAAATTCGAGTTCTAACAATCTTAAAACAAAATTTTTCCTCTATTTATAACAGTTTTTGTGAAGACTTTTACAGGTGCTGTTTATCATTTCGGAAAGAAAAAAAACAACAATCCAATTTTCTAACAGTTGAATTTTTAACTGTTTAAGAAGAAGAAGGAAAATGGAGAACAAACAAACTGAGAATGTCAGTGGTCAAAACTCTGTGACACAGAATGTGACTGTACAACTGGCTGCGGCACAAACGGTTGTTCTGCCCACACATATAATTATGGGAGAAAAACATGAAAAGTTCAGTGGAAATGAATTCAAGAAGTGACAAGAAAAGATGCAGTTCTACCTGACCACCTTGAAGCTTAAAAGGTTTCTGACTGAAACTGCCCCTATATTGGCACCTATGGATGCTCACTCTATTAATGTTGTTGATGCATGCACTCAAGGTGACTATCTATGCAGAAATTACATTCTAAACGGTTTGGTAGATCCGCTCTACAACATGTACTGTGTCTTCAAGACATCCAAACTACTATGGGGTCTTTGGAGAAGAAGTACAAAACCAAAGATACTGGCTCCAAGAAGTTTATAGTTAAAAAATTTCTGGACTACAAGATGGTTGACTCCAAGACTGTTGTGAGTCAAATTTAGGAGCTGCAAGTGATACTGCACAAAATTGCTGCAGAGAACATGACATTGTGTGAACCATTCCAGGTTGCAGCGTTCATTGAGAAGCTTCCACCTGGATGGAAGGACTTCAAGAACTATCTCAAGAACAAGCGAAAGAAAATATCTCTTGAGAACCTGATTGTCATGTTGCGGATTGAAGAAGACAATCGTAAGGCTGACAAGTCCTATAGAAATAAGTCCATAGAAAAAGCCAACATGGTGGAGCACGAACAGAAGGGCAAAAAAAGAAAGTTCTTGCCACATGGCTCGAACAAGAAGCCTGCTACAAAGAGGTTTGCTGGAAAATGTCACAAGTGTGGTAGGCTTGGGCACAAGATATCTGAACGTCGCAGTAAGGATGACATCCGTCCTAGAACTGGAAAGACGAAAGGGAATAAGAAAGTCCATGCGCACATAGCTGAGAACCTGTCCACTATTCTCTCCGACTTGGACCTTTGTGTTGTTGTATCGGAGGTCAATCTAGTGGGGAGCAATCCTCGTGAGTGGTGGTATGATACTGGAGCCACCAAGTACATCTGCTCGGATAAAGAGATATTCACTTCATACCAAAAATGCAACAAGGATGAACAGTTGTTCATGGAAAATTCTTCCACTTCCAAGATTGAAGGAATAGGGAAGATAGTGCCGAAGAGGACTTCTTGCAAGGAACTAACACTAACCAATGTGTTGCACGTTCCGGATATTCACAAGAATCTAGTCTCGGGATCTGTGCTGAGCAAGAATGAATTTAGCGTTGTGCTTGCTTCTGACAATTTTGTCCTTTCAAAGAATGAGGTGTACTTGGAAAAAGGGAATGTTAAAGATGGACTGTTCAAATTCAAAGTAATGACAGTCATCCCAAAATCTGTTGTTCCTGTTGTTCCCAAAATTAATGAAATGAATTCTATTGCTTATATTGTTGAGTCTTCTTTTGTTTGGCATGAAAGACCAGACCTTGTTAATTTCAATTCTCTGCGTAGATTAATTAACATGAATTTACTACCAAAATTTAAGGTAGACAACTACGAAAAATGTGAAGTTTGCACAGAGGCCAAACTCACTAAAACTCCATCCCGTTCTGTAGAAAGAAACACTGAAACTCTAGGTTTAATTCACATGGATCTGCGTGATTTAAAATTCGTGCAGACCAGAGGCGGTAAAAAATATTTTTTAATGTTTATAGACGATTGCACAAAATACTGCTATGTATACTTGTTACATAGCAAAAATGAGGCCTTGGATAAATTCAAGGAATATAAGCTTGAGGTTGAGAATAAACTTGGCAAAACGATTAAAATCGTTAGGAGTGATAGAGGAAGGGAATATGATGCACCGTTTAATATGTTCTGCTCTGAACATGAAATAGTTGATCATACCACTGCACCTTACTCACCTAAATCAAACAGTACTGCCGAGCGCAAGAACCGAACTCTGAAGGAGATGATGAATGCCTTGTTGTTGAATTCTGGGCTACTCCAGAACATGTAGGGGGAAGCATTGCTGATCGCCAACTATATTTTGAATAAAATACCTCACAAGAAAACTGGCAAGACACCATACGAACCGTGGAAAGGTAATGTACCTTCGTATAAATACCTCAAAGTGTGTGGGTGTCTAGCAAAGGTAGCAGTACTTAATCCCAAATAGGTCACAATAGGACCTAAGACTATTGATTGCATATTCATAGGCTATGCACACAACAGTAGTGCATATCGGTTCTTGGTATATAAATCGGATATACCAGACGTGCATGTGAATACAATAATAGAATCAAGGAATGCTTCATTCTTTCCTTCTTTGAACACGTGTTTCCATGCAAGGATGTTACGTATCCCAAACGTACATGTGAACAAGGGAGTGCAAGTACTTTGGTTGATGAACCAGGAGATGATAATGATGAACCTAAACGAAGAAAACAGGCTAGAACATCAAAGTCATTTGGTCCTGACTTTGTAACGGCATTTCTGTTAGAGAACGAGCCTAAAACATTCAAGGAATCCATATCTAGGCTTGATGCTCCTATGTGGAAGGCAACAATCAAAAGTAAAATAGACTCCATCATGCAAAATCATACATGGGAGTTGGTCGATTTGCCTTCTAAATGTAAAGCTGTAGGATGCAAATGGATTTTCAAACGAAAACTGAAACCAGATGGTTCAAAAGAGAAACATAAGGCTAGACTTGTGGTACAAAGATTTAGGCAAAAGGAAGGCCTAGACTTCTTTGATACTTATTCTCCGGTCACGAGAATAACTTCCATAAGAATGTTGATAACTATTGCAGCTCTACGCAACCTCAAAATACATCAAATGGATGTCAAAACTGCCTTTCTAAATGGGGATTTAGAAAAAGAAATATACATGAAACAACCAGAGGGTTATGTAGTTCCTGGACAGAAAACAAGGTGTGCAGACTTGTAAAATTATTGTACGGATTGAAACAAGCGCCAAAGCAGTGGCATGCAAAATTTGACAATGTTATGATGTGAAATGGTTTCAAAATAAATGAATGTGATAAGTGTATCTACATCAAAGATACTCCAAATGGATACATTCTGGTGTGTCTGTATGTAGATGACATGCTCATTATTGGTAGCAATAAGACATTATCAAACAAACTAAGAAGATGCTTAGTGGTCAATTTGATATGAAAGATTTGGGAGTTGCAGATGTCATACTAGGAATCAAAGTTTCCAGGACATCTGAGTGAATTAATTTGTCTCATGCTCTTTATGCTAAGAAGGTACTTGAAAGATTCAAGAATTACTCCAATGGGACTGTCAAAAGTTCTGTGGATCCCAGTCTTCACTTGTCCAAAAATACGGGTGACAGTATATCACAATTAGAATATGCACGTGTAATTGGTAGTCTGATATACTTAACAAATTGTACAAGACCAGACTTTGCGCATTCAGTAAATGTACTGAACTGCTACACAAGTAATCCAAGACGAAGTCATTGGAAATGAATAACTAGAGTATCGAACTGCTTGCGATATACCCAGAGTTATGTGTTGCATTACAACAGATATTCAGCAGTAGTGGAAGGCTACAGTGATGCCAACTGGATATCGGACTCCAAGAACTCGAAATCCACTAGTGGGTATGTCTTTACTCTTGGTGGTGCAGCTGTGTCATGGAAATCCTCTAAACAAACGTTATTGGTCAGATCCACCATGGAATCTGAGTTTATTGCTTTAGACAAAGCGGCAGAGGTAGCAGAATGGCTTTAGAACTTTTTAGAGGATATTTCTATGTGGAAAAAACCAGTGCGTGCTATATGTGTACACTGTGACAGCCAATCGGCTATAGTAAGGACACTGAGTTATATGTATAATGGTAAGTTTCATCATATCAGAAGGCGACAAAAAACTATTAGACAACCACTCTCAAATGGAATAATCTCTATAGAGTATATAAAATCAGCTGACAACCTAGCAGATCCATTTACTAAAAGGTTTGTCACGAGAGCAGGTTGTGAGATCATCAAAAGGAATGAGTTTAAAGCCTATGACAAAAGAGGATACTTGATGGAAATCCTACCTAGGTAACTGGAGATCCCAAGATCTAGGTTCAAGGGGACAACTAAATCTTGTTGAATCGACGTGAGTACTGAAAGATTAAAATCTCGTACCCATTCTTAGGATGATAAATAATGCTACTTACAAGGGGTTAGGATAAACTTGGCTTTTAATGATTCTCATAGCTTTGAAATAAAAGTGGGGTATGGTAGGATACTCTTTATGGGCAATCACCTTATGAGTGTGAAATGGGGCCGTTTCTAGGAGAATAAAGAGATGCTACATTCTCCAAGTTCACTCACGATTAACCAGGGTTGTTCAATGTCAAAATAAACACAACAAGAGAACCTAGTTCTGTGAGGAGATGAAATTGTGTGATAGTCATTGTCTAGGTTCACATCAAAGCCCGGGTAGTTCAAGACATCATGTTCACTAATTGGTCAAGTGAATCCGATTAGCTACTCACTAGGAGTGGTTCAAAGTTGAAAAATTACTACCATTACTGATGCAGTGATTTTCTTATTGTACTATCAGAGTCTAATATGCCGTGTCTTTTTCTGTTGTGTTTGGATTGCATAGTCTGGTAATTTTCATTCACGTGGGGGATTGTTGAAAATATTTTGGGTAGAATTTTGGGCCTGATTCCGGTGGGCTCCAGCCACCGGCGGGGCCGGAAAGTGATTGGACTGTGTTCCTCTCATCGAGTACTATTCCGTAATGTACTCATTTTCCAAAAACGGATTCCGTATGAATGAGAAATGTTGGTCCAAAATTGGGTACTCGAAATGTACTAACTTGAAAATTTGGAGAAAATAGATAGTCCCACATCGAAAGTTGAGAAAGATTTCTCTAGTATATAAGCTAAAGAAATGGACTAAAGGGTGTAACCCTGGGGTTACCACTAACGTGTAGTGAAGAGATGACCTAGCCAAAGTGACAAACACACACGCGTGTGCGTGTGCCCGGCTCAGCTCGGCTCGGTTCAGTTCGGCTTGGTTTGGTTTGGTTCTGGCCAGCCTAAACTATTTTTTGCCCCGCTCCGAATTTTTCCTAGGATCTAGTTTATCCCCCTTCTGTTGAGGCGTTTGGAATTCTGTAACTGATGCCATAACTCTGTAATACTAGAATAATGGATCCATTAGTTCTGGTTTTGTGCCATTACTCTGCTGTTACAGAGTAATGGATCCAACAGTTACACCTCAAATCTCCTATAAAATTCAGTCATTTTGGTCAGTCATTAACACTATTTTGATCTTTTTATCTCTTCTCCTTTTTCTTTTGCGTCAATCTGAGAGTGCAACACAGGTGCGGGTTCGCTGGTGTCTCTAAAGCTTAGGTGCTGCCCTTCAGAGAAGGCAATACAGTTGTATCCTGGGAGGCTATTCGTCAAGAACCATCACACTACGGGGCAAATTTTGCTTTAAGGACAGAGATTTTAATCTCGACTCTGTATAAGTTTTGTCGGGTTTGCATTTTATTACCTCTAACTTCTCTTCTTCACAAAGATTATTAGAAAAAATTTACTTTATGAAATTCAAGTTCTAACAGCTGGGACGGGATCGAGAAGGAGGATCACAAGAGCCTTCGAGGTAGAAGAGTAGGACGAGGAGGAGGTAGTGATTGATCATATTCTTGACTAAAGTGAAGTGTCACAGATCAGATTCTCACCCTTTAAAGTTTTGTTGGAGGGACCTCTTTTATTATGTTTGTACTTGTTACATTGCTCTTTATTATGTACTAGTAATATGCACGTGCGATGCACGTTTTTTTTTTAAATATGTAGGAACAGAGCAAGTTCCACTGGCAACCTCTTTTTTGAATAACTCCAAAGCAATGATGGGTGATTCTAAAGTAACAAAGCTCTCCAATTCTCTACTCCAGTTCATTAGCAGGTCAGTCATATTTTGAATAAATGCAAGGCACTTCTCCGGACTTTACCTCACCCCTGTGTTATATATTATAATTTTAAAAAAATATATAATATAATATAATTTTATATGAAAATTATATTATATAATATAATTTGTAAAAAAAAACTAAAAAATTAAATGTACCTTAATCTTCTTTAGCAGATCATACCCAGTCATTCCAGGCATGCAGTAGTCTGTGATGACCAAATTCACCACAATTTCCTGAAAAATGAATTCCACAAATAAACAATCCAAAAACTGAAAGTTTAAAATAAAAAAAAAACATTGGAAACAAAGGAGCTTGGGCTGTCCTCTGATTGTGCAAAAAGCTTGTTACTTGTATCCTCACTGAATGCATGAATATTGCTACAATATTTCAGGAATTTATGAAGAGTACCCTGAAAAATGAATTCACCATAGAAAAAAAGCATCGTGAAGATACCTGCAGTACCATCGAGATTGGAAGGAACCCCAAACTCCTACCCGTTAACAGTCTTTAGAAACCCGATCCGCCTCCCGAACTCGCCTCCATCGACTCTTCAAAATTTCTGGAAAAAAAAATGTTAGATTAACCCTACAAATCAAAATTGGGTTAAAATGAGTCAAGTATTATATTTTCCATATCTTATTTTCTTCTTTGAAACCCTAAATTCTTATATAAAAAAAACCTTAATTTTTCTTACCTACAAAATCGAGATAGAAATTCGTTCAAAATAGATCAGAAACTCTAACCGTAACACAAATCAATTGCATCAATCGGAAGGAAAAGAGAGAAAAAAAAGGAGATGAGATGAAGAGAAGAGTTGGATGAACCTGTGGATTCGACGATTAAAATAGGCGCCAAATTCCGCGCTCGATTTCGACATGGCAACTCACACGCTCCCAGCTTTCTGATCAGAAACCCTAACCGTAATAATAGTATAGATAGATATTTTCAGAGTCACGCGCTCCACACTCAATATAATCATCGCTTGTAACTTTTAATAAATTCAAATTCAAAATCAAAATCAAAATCAAAAATTTCAAAATCAAACAAAATTACATTACCTACCCTGACGCAATCAGAAGCTCGTAATAGTACAGCTCCAACGGCATGGACGTCACGTGGATCCCAAAGAACGTCGCCAGATTCCTCACTGTCGCATTTATTGACACCATCTTCGTCGGCACCCCTGTGTCGTCCATCCCCGCTTGCACATTGTACCCCTCAAACACCACACTCTACACAGTATATAAAAAAACAATTTTGTTAAAAGAAAATATTAAACTATTGAAATCATAAATTTAAAAAAAAATCATTTTTCACCTTGACGACAATTTGAGGGTTGTACGTCCTACTAGCTCCCCATAAAATAATTGAGAACAATCCAAAGAGAAATGTGAAACCGATAACGAACATAACGATGTAGCATTTGATTCCTACTTTGTATTCTTCTTCGTCGTCCACATCATCTTCTCCGACTTCGCGGTGTCGGAAAACGGGGAGTTTGAACCACGGCACTCCACTAGTTTTGAGGGAAGCAGAGAAGCGAGTGTTGGAAGACTCACGTGAGTGGTGGATGGGGGAGCTGACGACATAGCGGTGGTGGTGGTGGTGGCTGTGGTGCTGGAGAGGGGACCCACCGGGGGTGGAGCTGCCGTTGAGCAACATTTTTTCGGCGTCGGGGTGGGAGGGGCTCATCACGTAGTAGATCGGACGGCGAGGGGAGCGCGGTGGCGATGACGCGGTGAGGGGATCGCGGCGGCGATGATGCGGCGAGGCTTGTCACCTCGGAATCCGTTTCGCGTGGATTTTTTGGGGTTTTTTGGTTTTTGAAATTTGAGATTTTGTTTTTGACTCGGAAGATGGTTTAATAGTTTTTGAAATTTGAGGAGAGTGGTGGACAGCTAAGCGTGGATGGGTTTCTTGTTTTGGAGAATTAATTTTGGGGATGTTGGGTTTTTGTCACACAGATTTCGAGGGAAAACATTGGGAACTGGGATTGGACGGGTTTAATGAAATGGGCCCGTATTTTTTGATAGAGAGAGTTTGATTTGGGTGAGAATTACGGTTGTGACCTTCTTTTGTGTATGGTTTAGGGGTAAAATTGACAAATTTAACCCTATATTATTTTTTAGGTGTGTTATGTATATGAGGGCATGATAGTAAAAAACCACTAAAATAAGGCTTTGCTTAATAATAGTATAGATGGACTTACTTAGATTTGTCCCATCCTCATATGTATATCTGATGTACTATATTTTATTTTTTGTTCACTAAACATTAACTTTATTTCGTTAATCTCCTATTAATGAAACATGGTGACAGAGAGAACAAGATCAGATATTTTGCACCGGGCCATTGTTTTGAGAGGAAACTATAGTGAGGACCCCATGTATCATCAAGAGTGAGTCGAGTAAATAAAGTTAAATCAAACATGCTTCTTAAACCTAGAGAAGAAATCAGTCTTTCTCTTAGAGCATCCACAGTCGTTTGCTAAATTTTCATATTATGCATATTATAGCAATTGTGCATCTGTAGTCGTTTGCTATTTATTCATATTTTGGCAAAATCGTTACAGAAGATTGCTATATTTGAGAGGCGATATGAGAATATGCATATTATAAAGGACAGAACTTCAAGTTCCGTCCCAAATAAAAAATAATTTTTATTATATCGGACGGCACTTCAAGTTCTGTTCCAAATAAAAAATTAATTGTTTATTATATTGGACGGAACATCTAGTTCAATCCCAAATAAAAAATTATTTTTTTATTAACTTTTTTACCTTGGAACGAACTTCAAGTTCCTTCCCATGATTAATGGACCTTGGACGGAACTTCAGGTTCCGTCCAACTTCAAGTTCCTTCCCATGATTAATTATACTTAGTATACTAATTAGGCTTAGTTAAATATACTTAACTAATTAATTAGGGGGTAATTAGAGGGTTTATATTAATTAGTGGGCAATTAGGGGGTAATTAAGTGGGTTAAGGCTGGTTGAAAGTGACAGCTCCCCCACGGACGAACTTGAAGTTCCGTCCAATCACCTTTATTCAATACAACGGATATAAAGCGATACACGGCCGTATCTTTCAAACCGAGAGTCAGAACTCACCTCTGCAAAGTTCTGTTGGCTAGTGTTTGGTGTGCCAGACTTGACGGCCAAATTTAGGAATTATCTCGTTTTTGTTGTTTTGACGCATATATGAAAAAACTTTAATCTACCTCGGAATTTTTTAGTACGTTCTGAATAGAAAAATGCTTAAACGAAGTCCAAATAATACAAAACTGTGCGAGTAGGTTGGGCTAACCATTTACAATCCAACGCAACTTGTACATGCAAGTTCCGACCCATGGTTTGCGAGATACGTCAATGTATCGCTTTCCGCTCATTTTTCAAGAGTGAAAGCGATACACGGCCGTATCTTTCAAACCGTGGGTCGGAACTCGCATGTACAAGTTGCGTTGGCTTGCATTTGGGGTGCCAGACTTGACTGCCAAATTTTGGAATTTTTGCATCTCGTTTGTGTTATTTTGACGCGTATATGAAAAAACTTTAATCTATCTCAGAAATTTTTTCGTACGTTGTCAATAGAAAAAATGCTTAAATGAAGTCCAAAAAAACGAAACCGTGCGAATAAGTTGGGCTAACCAATCACAACCCAACACAACTTGTATTTGTGAGTTCCGACCCACGGGTTTGTGAGATACGTCAATGTATCGCTTGCCGCTCTTTTTTCAAGAGTGAAATCGATACATCGGCCGTATCTTTCAAACCGAGAGTCGGAACTGACCTCTGCAAGCTCCGTTGGCTTGTGTTTGGTGTGCCAGACTTGACGACCAAATTTAGGAATTTTTCCATCTCGTTTGTGTTGTTTTGAGGCGTATATGAAAAACCTTCAATCTATCTCGAAACTTTTTTAGTACGGTCTCAATAGAAAAATGCTTAAACGGAGTCCAAAAAATACGAAACAGTGCGAGTAGGTTGGGCTAACCATTCACAATCCAACGCAACTTATATTTGTGAGTTCCGTCCCACGGTTTGCGAGATATGTCAATGTATCACTTGCAGCTCTTTTTTAAAGAGTGAAAGCGATACACGGCCGTATCTTTCAAACCGTGGGTCGGAACTTATTTCTACAAGTTGCGTTGACTTGTGTTTGGTGTGCTAGAGGTGACGGCCAAATTTTGGAATTTTTGCATCTCGTTTGTGTTGTTTTGATGCGTATAAGCGAAGTTTTGAAATTTTTGCATCTCGTTGGTTTGTGTTTACTATTTTTCGGCGAATAATTAGTTTTATATATGTGAACTTTGTTACAGAGAAATGGCTAGAACGAGGGAAACCGGAAGGACATCTCGGGATGCTTAGGGGGAACATTCCACAGAGACTGTGAGAACTATTAATTTGTATTGTGCATTTTGTATTTAGTGATATTGTTATTACACTAATAATAATTGTATTTTTGGGTTCGTGTAGGTTGGTGCATCATCTTCGATGGCACCACGTCGTGGTCCAGGACCAATATATGACGGCGAACTGACCTTGCAAGACCGCCACAGATTCGCAGCAGTGTGGGATGGGACGATGCGGAGGTGTAATTTCTGCACCCACGAGACCATGAAGGTGCACCCACTTATTGTCGAGTACCTAGTAGCGGCCGGTTTCTATGGAATCAGCATGATGGGTCAGGTTAAACTCGACCGAGCACTTCTCTCAGCACTCGTGGAGCGATGGAGTCAGAGTCGCACACCTTCCATCTACCGGTCGGAGAGATGATGGTGTCACTACAGGATATAGCAATGATCTCCGGTCTTCCAATAGATGGGTTGGTCATGATGGGTAATATAAACTTTGATAAAATAGAGATGTGTAATGAACTGCTCGGTACAGAGTTTGATGAGGCGGCCGCAGAAAATAAGGATATTTTTTTCGGACAATCAATCTGACTATCTTGGTTGAAGGGACGTGTAACCCCTGTTTCCGATTATACGGATTTCTATGTATTCTTGTATTTCAAATTCCGTATAAATCCTTCCAATGCATTTAAATCATTTTGAATCTCATATTGAAACCCAAATTTAGATTCCAAGTTAGAATTTGTCTCTCTTCTTTTATTTATCTCATTTGGAGCCCATTGATTTTGATACATGTTATGTTATTTAATTGAAACCCAACAATTCCTATTGAATTTATTATATTCATTTGAAGCCCAATAATCAAGCCCAATTTCATATTTTGATTTTAACTATTTATTTAATTAATCCGGCCCAAAATATTTTAGCCCAATTGTTTTAATTAATTTTTGAGCCCAAGAACCAAACCCACTAACCCAGAACCCATTACTCCTATATTGTACCGAATCAAATCTATGCACACAGCCCTATACAATTTCTTCACTTTTCCCCACTCTTCCCACAATCTCGTAACCACTCTCCCACTATCTCTCTTTCCCGTTATTAACAACCCCACTTCCTCTCTCTCCCGTTCAATCTCCCCTTCTCCTTCTCTGTTTCTCAACAAAAACCAGAGAAACAAAACCATACAGAACAACCCATACTACCGATTCACCCCTCTCTCCCATTCTCTCTGTTTCTCTACCAAACCAGAGGAACCAAACAAACCCAATCGAACTCCTTCCCCGCTCAGCCTCACACCCCGCTCGACCACCGCTCGCCCCCTCCATCGCCATTGCCGTGCATCCCCTTCAAGCTCACTCCATTGCTGCCGTCACTCGAGCTCCGTTGTCTTCCCCGTTCGAGCCCCCCTCGTCGCCATTCACCATTGCCGAAGTCGAGCTCTGCCTCCCCCGACAGCACCTCGTCTTCCTCCTTCGCTCAACTCTGCCAACGCCTTCGCCTTCTCCGTTCGTCGACAACTCGCAAACCCCAGCGTTGCTCGAGCCCAGCCGCGCTCCACCTCCGTCAAAGTCAGCACCACCAGTCGCTCGCCTCCAGCTCCGTCGATCGCTCCTCAACTCCAGCCCGTCGCCACAGCTCCATCTCGCCAGCATCGAGTCCCCCCCCGCATCTCCCCTCGACTTCTCCGTCGACGCACTGCTCACCACGCCGCAGCGTCGCGACCTCCAGTCGTGGCACCCGCCTCCTGTCCCCGCAGAGCCGCTCCCCTCATCCCGTCGCCCCTCGACGCCGCCAGTCGAAGCCCGTGCCCTCCTCTGTCGTCATCCGCAGTCGCTTGACCTTCTGCCGTCGTTTCCCATCGCGCCGCCCGCCTGGAGCTTTTCCTGTCGCAGTCCCCTTCTCCCGCTCGCTCCCTCTCTCTCTCTCTCTCTATCGTCATTTGAGAAGAATAAGGAAACAGGGGATTGGGATTGGGATTGTTGCTGTTGTTGTTGATGTTTGGGTTACTTTTTAGTTGTTTTGGAGTTGTACTGGTTTTTGTGAAGTGAAGAAAAGGGTTTGGAGGTCTTGATTGGCTGTTGTGGAGTGGTTGTATCATTGTTGCTGTTTGGGTACAGTATTGGTGTTGTGTTGGTGTAGGGTGCCTGGTTGATGTTTTGGATTGGGTTGTGAATTGTTGTGGATTACGAGGTTGGAGTAAAGTGGTTACTGTTTTAGTGTTGTGAGGTGGAGTTGGGGTGGTTACTGCATTGGACTTGTTGAAGTGAAGTTGCTGCTGTATTGGGAATAGGAGAATCTTATTGTATTTGGTGTTGGGGTGGATTGTTATTTGGTGTGTTGGTGGTTGGGTCACTATTTGGAGATTGGTTGCTATTTTGGGAGTTGCCTTGTGGAGTTGCTGTTACTACTTTGGAGTTTTGCTTTGTGGAGCTGCTGTTGCTGATTTGGCGTGGCTGCCACAAACATTTCGCACATGTTCGACTGCCCGGGATACTGATCCCGTTATTCTAGTGTTCAGTTTCATCAGCGTCAACTAACAGGCAAGTCCACTTGAACTCTCTTATTTATTTTAGTTCAAGCTTATTGATCTCCTGCAAGTAGTTCCATTTTTAATCATCTTAAATTGCCTTGTGTCCCGTCTCGTTAGGAGCATTGAGGGTTTACACGAGCTAACCCGACATACTCTTAACCTCCTAAAATTGTCCATTGACTCAAACCTAAGCCCGTATAGATATAATCGAAATGAATAAAATGAATAGAATTGTGTACAAAGGAAATGAATGGTAATTGTATACATTGATTGAATGAGACAATTGTGATTGGATTAATGACTTCATAAAGTGGATTGTACACAGAAAATGACATTATAATCGTTATATGACATTGTAATGGGTTCCATAAATTGTAGTAGCACATTAATTGGCATTTTAATGAACGTATGCGTGATAGTTTTTATAAGTTACTGCTGCATTGTCTGCGTTGTACTGAGGTTTCGACCCAGTTATAATTGGAATCGGTTTAAATAATAAAAAGAGAATTGTTGTTTTAAATTTATTACTTCATGTTTATTATTTAGCAATGCATCATGTTGCCGTATTATTATCGTTCCCTTGACATCCTTATATACACCTGCATGAGCATGAATGATTTAACAGTAAAATACTAAACAAGCCGGGGTTTATAAGGGTTGACCTAGTAGTGGGAAATCTCAGAAAATGTACTCGAGGGCCTATATTGAAATGGTATTGAAATGGAAGGAGAAGTAATGAATGTGAATGAATGAATGAAAATGGTAAATGATTGTTATTGAAACCGAGTACACGCTCTGTAGACCCCACCACTATGTCTCAAACGTACACTGTTTTGCGTGCACCGAACCTGTGGTACGGCACACATGGGACACAGAAGTACGTGCACTAGATAGGAGAAATGACACTCTAATGAACATAAATTGACATATATGTATATTTTATTAAGACCATTGTTATTACTACCATTATTGTCATCGTATATTTGATCTTGATTCATATTCCTTCATGTAACCGTTTCCTTTACTCTCTGCTTGTCACTACTTGCTGTCCGTACTTGCTCTAAGGACAAATTTTCCTTCTTTTTAGATAATCAAGCACATGTGCATAAAGAGAATTTTTAGGAGGCATTGATTAGCAGATCTTCTACAATTGGAGCAGAAGTCTATCGAGTTATTTTGGTAAGTCTTTATATTCCAGAATTGGTTATTGAATTTCATTCTCGTTTATGTGATTATTATGTTTCTGCGTGGTTGTGATTCTTTTTTCTTATATTGTTGAGCTAAGACTGATACAGCTTATGGATGATATGAGTTGGCATACTTATATCATTCGCTGGGCCTCAGTTACGTGTCTGTATTCTCGTATTCCGGGAAGCGGGGCGTGACAGGACGTTTTGATGGGACATTGACCAATGCATTGCCCGACCACTATGTACAGTCTTACACCAGAAGTTACATTCTAACGGTGCTCGAAGGGGTTCTCTTGCCTAACTCATTCGGGGATACGGTGCACCTCATGTATCTACGATTGCACTCCGACCTAGGCTTAGCTGGCCGGTACAGCTAGGAAAGTTGCGCGTTGGCTATGCTATACAGGTCGTTGTGTTCTGTAGCGCTAGATGGGACCGAGATGACCGGTCCGATGGTTTTGTTACAGATTTGGTCATGGGCGACTGCACTTGGGTCGTCCCCGCATTAGGAAACCAGCGGACGGTTGGATGGCCGAACCAGAAAATCCTCATATGTTAGCACCCTCAGGGGTATATTGGGCTAGTAGTCGGAGTTTCAAAGACAATCCAAAAGGTGTACTAACGTACTACAGAGACGAGCTCGACCAACTACGAGTAGAGTTCGTGATTTGGGTGTCGTATACACCCGAGCGGGTGGAAAGACTACCACCGATGTGCACGACAGGGTTGCAGTTGTGGATGATGACGGCTCCACTCATCAACTTTGGTATAGTGGAGCATCTGCAGTCGGAGAGAGTCCTTCGTCAGTTCGGTCTTCAACAAGATAGTCCCCCAAGCTGTGCAAACCTATATGACCATGAGTTACACGCCGTGAGGGGTACCGATCGCATGCCTACTCATGATTGGGTAGATTTCCATCGTGTTCACGTTGCAGAATGGAATGAGCTACGATTTGAACTTGTAATTACCGATATAGAAGAGTACGATGGTAGAGAGCAAAGGAAGTACATGCAATAGTTCAGATCAATTACACGTTTGTACATCTCTCCCGATACAGAACTACCTGTTAGTGTTCAACGAGTAATTGAGGAGAGGGAGATTGAACCACCACCCGCCTATTCTAGTTCACAACTTGTGTTCCAACCGAAGGCCTCAGCTATACGTATAGTGGTAAGTATAATCTTCAAATTTCTTTGAATGTTCGTTATATTTAAAGTTATTGAATTGTTTACTTTTCCGAATCTGTATAATTATTTTTTGGGGGATTTTTTATTTTAGATTGATAATACGATGGACATGGGAAAAGAATGCGCGGACGTAATCAAAAGTAATGCAGGCACAACTATGAAGATGTTTGCTCAAAGAATGCTCTCTTCATGCCGTACCAATTTGGATGTTTTGGGAGAGGCTGAACGTTTGGATAGAGCAAAAAGGTCACCGAAAGGGCGACGTAAGAGCGTGAGGGGTAGACCAGCTGCATTGATGGGGCAACAACGGGAACGTGAGCTGAGAGAACAACAAGCTACATCTTCACATCCATCTCAAGAACAAGAGCAACAGGATGAGAATGAAGAGAGGGTTGTTGGAGACATACAAGAGGAGGGAGAAGAAGAAGAAATCCCTGAGTCGTCATCCCCGTTCTGGCGTCGAAATCCTACTCGGAAGAGGCGAGCACCACAACCATACACGCCCGGTTCTTAGCTAATACCGTATACAATTTGTTTGTTGTAGTAATGTATTTTTTTTGGTTTTATCCTTGTTTTAACTTAATATGTGGTAATTGTTTTTCATAAGTTTAAGTGTAGTTGATGTTGTTGTTATTAATTGCTAATAGTCAATTATGTTGGTGATTTTGGTGGCCGTACGTATAAATTTATTTGAAGAGTGTAGGTGATGGGAAAGTGTTTGCAAATTGGGAAAAATCAAGTGTAGCAGTTGTAGCTGCTGTGTTGATTTGTGTATATATTTTATTTTATTTTTAGACCAAGGTCGTTGTCTCCAATAACGGCCTAGGTTAGTTGTTGAAAATTTTATTTTCATCAATAAAATACAGAGAGCAAGACCCCTATATTTTGTATACCTTAGGTCGTTGTCTCCAACAACGGCCTAGGTAGTAGGTCAAAAGTTGAACATATTGGGGTGCTCTCTAACTTGTTGGAGTTAAATACAGCAACAAGTCAGAGAGCAAGACCCCATATTTTGTATACCTTAGGCCGTTGTCTCCAACAACAACCTAGGTAGTAGGTCAAAAGTTGAACATATTGGGGTGCTCTCTGACTTGTTGGAGTTAAATATAGCAACAAGTCAGAGAGCAAGACCCCATATTTTTTAAACCTTAAGCCGTTGTCTCCAACAATGGCCTAGGTAGTAGGCCAAATGTTGCACAATTTGGGGTGCTCTCAGACTTGTTGGAGTTAAAAACAGCAACAAGTCAGAGAGCAAGCCCCCTATATTTTGTATACCTTAAGCCGTTGTCTCCAACAACGGCCTAGGTAGTAGGTCAAAAGTTGAACTTTTTGGGGCGCTCTCTGACTTGTTGGAGTTAAAAACAGCAACAAGTCAGAGAGCAAGCCCCCTATATTTTGTATACCTTAGACTAGGTCAAAAGTTGACCTTTTTGGGGTGCTCTCTGACTTGTTGGAGTTAAAAACAGCAACAAGTCAGAGAGCAAGCCCCAATATTTTGTATACCTTAGGCCGTTGTTTCGTTGTAGGTCAAAAGTTGACCTTTTTGCTTTTTACAATTTTCTCTTCACTCTTTACGAACAATCTCTGTGGAACTTTATACAAAAGATAGATGTTCTATGTTTGTATATCGTCTATATTTTTTTTAAAAATTTTCCATTTTTTTACACCTAACTAACCAATATATAATCACGATGTTTAAATATTTACAGAAAATACGAGAAAATATAACATAATCTTGTCATTTGCGGGTTATTGGTTAGGGTTAGGGTTAGTGTTAATGGGGGTTAAGGGTAGGTCAAGGGTTATTGTAAGGTTAGGGTTATTGCAAGAAACACATTTGCGGTAAGAGCTTGTTTTGGGTTATCATTAATTAGGTTAATATTTGTAGATGGGAGTTGATAGGTAATAAGTTTTCAGTAAAGGGTTTATAGATATTTAAGTTCTATCAATGCTCTTTATGACCAATATATAAAGACTTGTTTGTGTTATGAATGGAGCATTAAACTATTTTCAGTAAGTACCACTTAGAACATCCAGAATTACTGAAAAATAGAGGGAAAACAGCATACTTACATGTAGATCCCCTTTTACATAACCGCACGCATTTTCCCGTTCGCGGAATACTCACCTTCAACCCTAGTAGTAACTTGTAGGTTATTTAAGGATATGGTTAGGGTAAGGTTAGGGTTAGGGTTATATTTTATATATTTTTTACAACTGTCTCTCCACTCTTTACGAACATTGCCTTCTGAACTCTACAAAATAGACATTCATATGTATATTTTTTGGTTAATATTTTTTATTTATTTCTATTCAAAGTCACCAAACTAACCAATATAAAATCGTTAAGGTCAAACGAATCAAAAAATTTTAAAAAATAATTTGATATTTTGATTCATCAAAATCAATAAAATATGATATGTAGGGTAGGGTTAGGGTTATTGTAGGGTTAGGAGAGTAGGGTTATGGGTTAGGGTTAGGGTTAGGGTTATTGTAGGGTTAGGAGAGTAGGGTTATGGGTTAGGGTTAGGTTTAGGGTTATTGTATGGTTAGGAGAGTAGGGTTTTGGGTTAGGATTAGGGTTTGTGGTTATAATGCTCTTTGTGACCAATATATATACAAAATCTGTGACAAGTACAAAGAGCAGTATTACAGAGATCATGTGAATGAGAATGGAATAGAGTTTTATCAACTCATGGATTCCATAAGTTGGACCACATGTAGATATTAAGCTACGTCAAGGAATAGAGTGTTCATTTTGTTTAGGATAACTTTGCCAACTATTATTGGAGACTATTCAAAGTGGGCATCACATGTAGTAGAACAAATTCAATATGGGAAAAACCTAAAGTACATAACTTGCTTATATTTACATGTAGATCCCCACATGTTTGAGAAAAATCACATGTAGATCCCTACATGTAGATCATATATGGGAAAAACCATATGTAGATCCCCACATGTAGATCAATATGGAAAAAATCACATGTAGATCCCCACATGTAGATCATATATGGGAAAAACCACATGTACATCCCCACATGTATAACCCAACAAGGTTAAAGACCAAAGAAATAGCTATATATTTACTTCACATTGGAGGTTTATCACTTCATATAGCATCATCGGTCATTGCTCTTTTTCTCTTCATAGTTTGTTAAAGACCCACATGTACAACAAGTCTAATATGGTATATACCACATGTAGAAACCCACATGTATTAAATTTGTCATTTCAAAGTGTGCACCACATGTATATCCCCACATGTATAACTCAATAAGGGAAGAGATTAAGTCTTCTATATCTGACACGACTACTCATTTCATTTCCACTCCAAATATATAAACCACATGTAGATCAAAATACGACGACAACGAAGATAATCAACATCAAGATGCGAGCCCAATGTCAGTTGATGCTGAGGATGAAGAAGAAAAGTAGAGGATCAACATCATTTCATTGGTATGATTTTATTTTTCTTAATCAACCAATAACCCTTAACCCTGCCATAACCCTAGCTTACCCTAACCCTAACCCCCTGTTAACACTAACCCTAACCTTACACATGTAACCTTCATCCTTTTAATTTTTGGAATTATTTTTAAGCATATAACCTTGATTATTTTATATTGGTTAGATAGAGGGGAAAAATTGGAAATTAATAAAAAAATATAAACGATATAGCAGTATAGATCATCTGTCTTTGGTATATAGTTGCAGAGAGACTGTTCGTAAAGAGTTAAGAGAAAATTGTAAAAAACGAAAAAACAAAAAACCCATCTAATAAGGATGCTACTACTTGGGTTGAAACCCTAACAGAAAACCCATCTAACAAAAAAAACCTTAACCTTAACCTTACCCTAACCCTAACCTAGGTGTTACTACTTGGGTTGAAACCCTACACTCACCAATAACCTGAGAGTTGTATGTTTTGTAGAAGAATTTACATCTAATAGGGATTAAAATATAGTTAAGGAATTTTTTTTTACAAAATTGATGATTCTGATTTATTTTATAGTATTTTTTGTAAATATTTAACCACCATGATTATATATTGGTTTGAAAGGTGGAAAAAAATGGGCCAATAAAAAAAATATAGCTAAACGATATACAAGTATAGATCATCTGTCTTTGGTATAAATTTTCACAGAAACTGTATGTAAAGAGTGAAGAGAAAATTGTAAATACCCCCAAAAACTTCAAACCTAGGCCGTTGTTGGAGACACCGGCCTAAGGTATTCATATAAAGGGGTGCTCCATGACTTTTTGCTCTTTTCAAGTTGGTCAAGTCAGAGAGCAACGCAAAAACTTCAAATTTTAAGCTATAACATAGGCCGTTGTTGGGGACAATGGCCTAGACTATAAATAAAAGGGGTGTTGCTCTCTGACTTGTTGCTCTTTTTATCTTCTCCAAGTCAGAAAGCACCCCAAAAACTTCAACTTTTGTCCTATTACTTAGGCCGTTGTTGGAAACAACGGCCTAAGGTATTTCTAAAATAAGGTGTTGCTCTCTGACTTGTTGCTCTTTTTAACTTGTCCAAGTCAGAGAGCACCCCAAAAAACTACAACTTTTTTTACTACAACCTAGGCCGTTGTCTCGACCTAAGGTATTTCTAAAATAAGGTGTTGCTCTCTGACTTGTTGCTCTTTTTAACTTGTCCAAGTCAGAGAGCACCCCCAAAAACTACAACTTTTTTTTACTACAACCTAGGCCATTGTTGGAGAACGGCCTAAGGTATTTCTAAAATAGGGTGTTGCTCTCTGACTTGTTGCTCTTTTTAACTTGTCCAAGTCAGAGAGCACCCCCAAAAACTACAACTTTTTTGACTACAACACAATGGCCTAGGGTATCAAAAAATT
This sequence comes from Hemerocallis citrina, assembly GCA_017893485.1. NCBI lineage: Eukaryota > Viridiplantae > Streptophyta > Magnoliopsida > Asparagales > Asphodelaceae > Hemerocallis > Hemerocallis citrina. The sequence goes on from JACEHZ010000284.1 coordinate 337,231, forward strand.
ATTGTTTTGCTCTCTGACTTGTTGCTCTTTTTAACTTGTCCAAGTCAGAAAGCACCCCCAAAAACTTTAACTTTTGTCCTAATACTTATGCCGTTGTCGGAAGCAATGGCTTAAGGTTAAAAAATTAAGGGTCTTGCTCTCTGTGTTAATGCTCCAGAAACAAAGAGAGTTATTGAAGTCCAAAAAAATTTCAACAAATAACATAGGTCGTCGTCTCCAACAACGGCCTAGGTTTAAAAAAAAAAATTATGTACAACTACAAGTGCAGCTACAGCTGATACAATTGAGTCACAAACCAACAATTATGTACAACAACAATATTAACAAACGACACAAACCAACAATACTTGAGTCTCAAGAACATTTACAGTTACCAATCAAAAGTAATTAACCACATGGGCAATAATTTGTAATATACTGAAACATTACATTAAATAAATTCCAATTCACAGTGAATCATCATATCTCGACTCAGAACTCTCTTCATCGGAAGGAATTACTTCTTGCCTTCATTGAAAGATTAGTTTTAGTTAGTGAGAAACTCATTTACCACAAATGAAGTATAATACATTTAAACGAGGCACAAATAAATAAAGTACGAGTCTTACCCCTCAAATAAAGTTGGACAATTTCTTGAATCATGATTCATTTGCACAATTCTGCATCTTCGACACCGTCTCGGTTTTTTTATGCAGAGTTGCTCTCTTATCGGTCTCAATATTTTGGCGTGAGGCCTTTCCTTTGTCGTGCATTGTTGTGGGTCACTAATGTGTGTAGGTATGTGTCAACTCTCTTCATCATGAGGTTGTGCACTACCATGCCGTTGTGAACTACCTTCTGGTTCTACACTGTCATGTGGTTGTGAAGCCTGTTCAGGTTGTTCACCTAATCCGGGTTGTAGCCGAGAAACCCCATCAATGATTTTCTGCAAATTCTCCAATGTGTATTTGTAACTTTCATTGGAGGAACAACCGAGATCGACAATCTGTTTTGCATAGTAACTCAACTCACAATATCGAGAAGCAAAATTCTCGGTATTAGGTTCGGTTGGAACGGATGTATAACTTCTTCTCATCACATCTCTGGTCTATCTTCTTTTAATATATACATCCGGAAGGAAAGTGTGATGGTCGAAACGAAGAGCAGCTAAAATATGCCTGCAAGGAATGCCAACAAAGTCGAAGAAGTGACATGCACATGTAATAATTCCATTGATTTTGCATAATTGAAGAAGGCGAGCCGGTTCTGATTCTCCATAGAGCATCACATGGAAGGTTGAACTATCCGGTGTCTCAAGATCGGCAACGAATGTCACATTGTACATGAAGCTTTTTGTAACTTATCTTGGAATTTGTAAAAGATTTTCAAAGTATATGTTTGTGCCATTTGTGCCTCCAAAGCCCATTCGCTCTTCAACTTCGTTCTCTTCTCACGGTTATGATGATTTTCTTTCAGTTCATCGTGTCTTTGCCTTCCCAAAAAATGGTCGAAGATGACGACAAATTCATGCAAGGAATATTTCTTTCTGTATGATGCTTCAAGGCAGAATGTGCTGACTCAACCCGTTGGCTACTCAACATGCCGGCCCAAAAAGAATCTTTAGCGTAGATGGATGCCCAACTTTTACGGATATCAAATAGATCGTTCAACCATTTGTTACTCTCTAATCCGTATTGCGAAATCAACAAATTCCATTTTCCTACAAAGTCATGTACATATTCGGAATTGCAGATGACATTCTTCAAAGACTCCCTAAACTTGTCGACATCGTTCGAAATATACACCTCCTGGGGTAACTTATCCAGAATGTACCAAATACAAAAACGATGCCGAATCTGGGGAAAAACTTTCTTAACTGCGGCGATGATCCTACGGTCTTGATCGGTGACGATACCGAATAGAGCATGATTCATAACCCCTAACTACTTTTCAAAGAACCATTCAAACGAAGAAGCCATCTCATTTGGAATGAACCCACCTCCTAAGAAAGTCGATTGCCAATGTTGATTTACTCTAACAAATGGAACAAATAACATTCCATAACGGTTCGTATTGTATGTGGCATCAAAGTAAATTACATCGCCAAACTCTTCATAATTCATCCTACAAATACCATCAACCCACATACAATGTAACAACCGCCCTTCGGAATCTACTTGAATGTCATAAAAAAGAAAGGATCCGTCTGTTTCTTAGATTCAAAAAAATCAATTAGCATTGCAGAATCATGTCCTTTCAATGCTTCTTGCGAATCTCTAAGTAAATTTGTAACATCTTTTTCTGTGAATCCTACTTGATCATGACTACCACTAGCACTTTCGAAGAAGAGCATTTGTCGACATGTCTAGATATTAGCTTAGTTGAATTGCTCTATTATCCTTTTATCCGTATTTGACACGGAACGGTTCCGGGGCAAAAGATGCTTTCTATCGGGTGAGGTGAATTCGTGATTGTGTTCTTCGTGAAATGAATACACCACCCACGTATTACTTGCTTCGTTCAATTTTACACGAATGCAAGCCTTGCAACCCGTTCTACAGGTTGTTTCTCGTCTACCATCACTATGTTGACTCGGCAACGACCCGACTTTATTACAAAGATATGACTTATCTTCTTCCACTCCTCCCTTTAATTTATTCCCACCCCTATGCATTGCAAAACCCCCACAACGGGCATATGAAGAATAAAAATTCTCGGCCTCAACTAAAGTAGGGAATGTCATACCTAAATTTGGTTTTAGATGGTCTTCGACTAACGACATGCAATCAATGATTGGTTCTACCCACACAGAATTATTGCCGGTAGCAGAACTCTCCGTATCGTTGTTCATCTGGGATAAAAATATATTATTGATCAATTAATATACACATCATATATAAAACAGCTTGTTAACAAACGATTGTGATATATATACATACGAAACAAAATAAGTGACAAAACATCAAAAACGACGTCATAAAAATACAAAACTCTGCTATTGGGTCTGGCTTGCCACACACAAGGTAACGAAATTTATACAAGCGACTTCCGATCCACGGTTTGCAAGATAAGACCGTGTCTCGCTCGCATTCCCCTCACTCTTGGAAATGAGGGGAATGTGATATACAGACGCATATACCAAACCGTGGGTTACAACTCGAAACTACAAGTTAGTATGACTTGTGAGTGGCGAGACCAACCAACTCGCAAAATTATGGTTTTTTTCAAGTGGGTTTTATGTTGAAAACTCCCTCAAAACATAACAAAAATTATGAGAAAACCACACAATTGGCGGCAAAAAAATTAATTAAACTTTGTAATTGGGTCGGGTTCCCCGCACACAAGGCAACGCAACTTGTACAAGCGAGTTTCGACCAACGGTTTGCAAGATACGGCAGTGTATCGCATTCATTCATGAAAAATGCCAACAATGCGATACATTGACGTAGGCCCCAAACCCGGGGTCCGAACTCTCAACTATAAGTACCGTTTGGTAGCGAGCGGTAAGCCCAATATGCTTTTCAATTTTTTTTTAGATGTCGTTTCGTACTGAAAAGTACCCTCGACAGAAATAAAAAAACTTCAATTGAGGTTGTTGTTTGATATACGGTACAAATCCGCACAAAAGAGATCAAAAAATTCCTAAACTTTGGGAGTGGAATGGCGGCAAAACACATGAGCCAACAAAATTTGTAGAGTGAGTTTTGACTCACGGTTTGCAAAATACGCCGATGTATCGCTTTCACTTACGGGAATTACTCGAAAGCGATACACGGCCGTACACTTCAAACCGTGAATCCAAACACACTTCTACAAATTGTGTTGGCTTATGCATGGCGTGCCCGACGTACACGCAAAGTTGTATAATTTTTTTTTGCTTTGTGCGCTATTACTAGCATTGAACAACAACCAACAACAACTAATACTACATGTACATACCCAATAAAACTAGAATCCTTTGACACTCAAACTTTGGAGAAAAATTTCCAATCAATTAGTCTAATTAGATATACTCAAATAGGAACAAATTAGTACCTTTAACAATGAGGGTGTTCCGAAATGAGATATGGGAGGCCGCTGCACGCTGTTATAGAGAAAGGAAGGGGAGTAAGGTTTGCCTAATTTCTTTAGGATTAGGGTTTTAGGGTTGGGGAGATTTCGTATGGGTTAGGGTTTTTTTTGTAATTGGGATCTTCAAAGGAAGAGGGCAACAGTCTGAGAATAGGGAGAGATTTGGTGAGAAGCAACAATCAAGGGAGAGGTAGGATTTTCAGATCGATAGAGAGAGAGATAGGGTTTGGGGAAATTGGGTTTCTCGAGCTCCAACTAGCGAGAGAGAGTTGTGAGGGAGATGACGATCTGAGTATGTACAAGTGTTTGGAAAAACACCTGTACATACTTAGGCCGTTGTTGCGAACAACGGCCTAGGTTGAAATTTTTGTTAAAAAAAACAGCCTAGACTGTTGTTTGGGTTCCAAACAATGGCCTAAGTAGAAATTTTTTTCAAAATAAAACTTCAAATAACTTAGGCCGTTGTTCCCAACAACGACCTAAGTATAGGTAACTGAGAAAAAAAAAAATTCACGCCAAAATAACGCTAAGTGTGAAATATTTTTTGGCGTGAATTTCCGAATTTGCCCCTCCGCTTTTAGAGCCGTTAGTGGGAGACTTTAGTGGGTTTTGATCTCAGCGGTTGATCATGATCTGGCAAGATCGGACGGCTGAGATTGGTGTTTTCCAACCCGTTGAAAACGGATCCGTTTTCAACCGAGCATTTCCCATATATATATATATAAGAAAAAAAAGGTGCATTTAGGAGACGTTTTCCCAAATTTCAGCAGACACACGACCCCTGGTTTTCCACCGTTGGTGAATGCGTCTTCGCAGCAGCATCACAGATCCGGAAGAGCCTGTAACCCCTATTCTTTTATTTTGGATTTTATTGTATTTTATTTTTTTTCTTGATTATTGTATTCGGATTTCCTTTGAATAATAAATTTTTGCTTTTATTGGGTTCATTTATTCTCTTTCGACCATTCTGTGCTCTTTTGGCTTGAATTCTGCTATTTTTGGCTCATTGCTATTTTTGCTCTTCGTATTTTGATTTTGAATTGATCCGCCATATGTTCATCTCATTGACTTATATTTATTCGTCTCTTTTTGGAGCCTAAACCTGTACCCTAAACCCATTAACCCGCAACCCAAAACCCCACATCTCGATCTCCTATATAAATACCCTTAAAACCCTAATATTATATTCTAATCTATTATACTCTCTCTCTTCCGCCACTTTCCTCTCTCTCCTCACATCCCGCTCTCTCCCTCTTCCCTTCGAACCCAAATCACCCCATCGCCATCTGCCCTCTCGTCGCCTCTCCGACCACCTCTTCGACCCCTCACCCTCCTCGTTGACCCCTCGTCATCACCCCCATCCCCGACTACCTCCTATCCCTGTCGCCACCCCCATCAACTTCTGAACCCATTGCCTCGCCTCCCGCTCGAACCCATCTCCTCGACGACCACCAGTGTCACATCCCCTCGCCTCGTCTGAAACCTTCACCCCGCAACCACCGGCGATTCCCCTCTTCGTCCTCGTCATCGTCCAGAGCCCCAAGCAACCCCCGCCGTCTCCCTCCTTTGTTTTGTTGAGAAACAGAGCATCGATTCCCCGATCGTCCCTTGGTCGCTGCCATCGCTTCTCGACCGCCAGCGTCCCCGTCGACAGCCGCCCTTGCCGTGGGTCGCTGCTGTCGCCAGTCGCCACCCCCCCCCCCCTCTCTCTCTCTCCGTCGCTGCTAAGAAAAGGAGAATTGGATTTTTGGTTGTTTGCTGTTTTGTGAGAGTCGATCTGTGTTTGGTGTTTTGTGAAGAGGATCTAGGAATTGAGTTGCTAGTTTGCTGTGTTTGGTGTTTTGGTTGAGATCCGGTGTGGGTGTGTTTGCACGCAGTTGCACGTGTCTCCGTGTTCGTGGATTCGCCATCCGGGATTCTCATTCCGTTATTCTATATATTCGAAATTAACATTAAAAAGGCAAGTCTCTTCTTGAACTAGTTTATTATTTTGTTCAAGATTCTTTGATCTCTGCAAGTAGATCCAAATTCTTTTTATCATACTGCTATTTGAATTATGTTAAGTATATTGAGGGTTTACACGAGCTAACCCAATGTATGCTTAACATCATGCCTACATCTTTGATCTAAAACCTAGTCCCTCTTGTACATTGCATATGCACGTTTACATGAAAAATAACTAGATCCATGGTATAGAATTATTTGATGAATTGAATATGTTAGATTGAATTTGAATTAATGAATTGATTACCATGCCTGTGAAATTGCATCTTAAAACTGGAATTATGCATGTTAAACATCTAGCATCACTTTGATTATTAATTAGCATGAACTATATTGTTGTATGATTAAGTTGTTGCCTATTCATATCAAACCATTTTCTGGAATGCTGTTTGTGTCTTTTTGTATCAGATTTTTGACCCTGTTACTGTTGTAATTTGAAATAACTTTCTGAATATGAATTATAGCCCCATGAGTCTATTTTCCAGAACTTTTATCGGATGTGAATTTCGAGTTATAATCTGTGAGATATCCTATTTTTAGTACAACTGTGTATGAATTTTCAGATTTCCAAACTCATGTGTATCTTGCTGTTTCATAATTAAATAGAGCATGTTAACAGTAAAATAAGAATATGAAATTATTTTGCTGAAACTAGACATGTGTAGGAACCATCCTGAATTTTTGTATATTTAATTGATGAGTTTTCAGATCTGTTTCACATGTATTTATACAATTCATAACTTGCTGCCTGAACATAAAATCTGAAAAGAATAGGATTTTCACCCTAGTTTATATAGCTTTTATATATCGTATATATATTTGCTGGAATCGGCAGAGAGTCTATTTTCTAGAATTTCTGATGGATCTATATCTGCTTTTCTGTAGTAGCGGTAATCTGTGTTTTTGTACAACAACGTCATGTTGTCCAGATTGTGTGATTTGTGTTTAATTGATATGTTTGCTTCTTGCTTCGTCTATAACGAGTAGAATTAGTCACACCTAGCATAATACAACCTTGACACCTTCTCACATGCTCACATAGGATAAAAATAAACTATTCACAAGCCGGAGTATTATGGGATGACTTGGTAGTGAACGATCGGAAAATATACTCGATAAAGGCCTTCTTGCTTGCAAAATTTATTACATGGAAGGTGGAGAATTGCTTGTCAATGTGTGATCACACTATCATGATATCTTGTCATCTTGTTACTGAGTACACGATCCGTGAATTCACCATCAGTCTAAAACGTTCACTGTGTGCTTGCACCGAACCTGTGCAATGGGACGCAGTAGTACGTGCACTAGATAGATTAATAAAATAATTAATAACCTGCATTTGATACTTTATGCTTGACCCTGTACATCGTCACCAAGATAGAATTTAAATTGACATCATTCATGACATGCATGACTAAGTATAGACCTTTGCTATTATTGCCTATCTTTGATTTTGTTATTGACTTTGATCTCGTCCCTTTTCTTTGATATACATACTTCCTATTATTCTCTGTTTCCCTCTACTTGTTGTCCATGACTTGCTCTAAGGACACTATTTTCTTTCTTTTTAGATCAAGAATTTACAGGTACCGAATGATCTATACCAGCAGGAATTGGTGAGCAACGATTCGAGAATATGGAACCAAAGATTGCGCTGCTTAATTTTCATTATTGCTAGATTTATTTGTTTTGAACATTGTTATGACAATATACTTTGTTTTGTGCTTTTGTTCCCGTCGTTTATTTTTATTCCAAGATATTGGATATTGTGTTGGAAATTATTTTGGATTATTTCATTATTATTGAAGTTTATCTTTGATTCATGTGATTATATCTTTCTTGTGTGGCTGTGTTTATTGTTCATATTGCTGACTTAGTCTGGTATGGCTCATGGATGGTGTTTACATCATTCGTTGGGTCTACGTTACGTACTCGTATTCCGTATTTTGGGAGCGGGACATGACAAAGCCTTTCTTGTCCCTCCTAAACCACCCAGTTAGGAACCCTGGGTTTTCGAGAACCCTCCCCGAACTGAGATGGACAACTCTGATATTTCCGTTACCCTAGCTGCCCTTCAAGAAACTTTTGCCAATATCAATCAGAGAATTGAGAAAGTGAAATTAAATCAAACTGTTGCCCTTGAGCTTCATGCTAATCGTCAGATCCCTCAAGGGAATGATCGTGGCAGCCGACGTCAAGATCGTGACCCTGACGAACAATACAAGAAGAACGTTAAGGCTGACGTTCCCCATTTTGAAGGCCACATGGAACCCCAAGCTTCTCTTGATTGGATCCATGCCATGAACCACTACTTTGTGTGGTTTGACATGAGCGAAGCCCTGAAGGTCAAATTTGTCACGATGAAATTGACTGGAAAAGCTCAATAATACTGGACTAATCTTGAACATGCCCGTAGAGGCCGAGGCCTGACACCCATAGCCACTTGGGAAGACATGAAAGAGAAGCTCACTGAGAGATATGTGTCGTTATCGTTCCACACCTGATTGCTAGATTCATGGAACCAACTCTATCAAGAAAGCAAATCCACCCAAGAGTATGTTGATAAGTTTGATAACTTCCTTATTCGGTGCAATACCTTAGGTAAAGAGTGTGAAAAACAAACTCTCTCTAGGTTCAGGGCTGGACTACGAACCAATCTTAAGAACGAGCTAATTCATAAAAATGTAGACTCATTGGCAGCAACTTATGCCATTGTCCCCGATATGGATTTCCTTAAAGCAAGTTTTCATTACAAGTCCTGCGATTCGATGGATCATTCCTCTAGAATGACTCCTCCTGATCCCTCTAGACCTGAACACTCCTCTCCTCAGTACCCCTAACAAGTCTTACCCAAGCAAGCCTACTTCAAATTTCAATTCACTTAGAAATGACAACACGAATAAGAACACTGAAAGATACTATTCTAAGATTGATCCTCTCATTAAGTGCTATAAATGTAATGGATATGGCCATGTTGCTGGTAATTGTCCCAACCCAAGTAGAATCAATTTAGTAGATGGTACCGCTGTCATCGTTGATGAGCCCGACAATGAGTTTACCTTTGAACCTCATGTAAGTGATGACTTTGATGAAGAAGAGGATGACCAGCTTCTCAACTGTATTCAGTTGATTCCATTATCTCCATTGAATGTACCTAAGTCACTCATTCCTTTCCAAGTCACTTGGCAACCCATAGATTTTATCCATGTGTTAGAACATCCTAGAGTCACAGAGTCTGCATCCATATTTGTATTCCGCATTCATGATTTGCATAGAGAAATTTTCAAGGAAATTAATGAGAATAATTTTAACTATAAGTTAATAGCAGATACTAGAAGGAAATTTAAAATTCTTGATGCTGGTGACGAAGTGACGGTTCGGATTCGTCCGTAACGGTTTCTAGCTTAATCCATTAAGAACTTGAACATACGTGCTGCAGGCCCATTTAAGATTCTACATAAAATTAATGATAATACCTATGTCGTTGACCTTCCTGAAGATTTTGGCATAAGTAAGACTTTCAATATTGTGCCTAGAAATTCTTTTATAGATGAGCCTACCCTGTAGCCTAATTGTGAGATTCTCATATTTACCCCTCTACCTGATACTATTTACCCACTGACAGAAGAATTGGATAATATTTTAGATGATCAGATAATCTCTGTAAGAGATGGTGGTATTCATAGGCATTTAGTGAGCTGGAAGAACAAGCCGAAGAAGGATGACACTTGTAGTGATCGTGAGGAGCTCCAGCTCTTGGATCCAGTTCTTTTGGAGCGCCATGACAGGATTACTGGTTTTGACTCGACTGGGTCGAGCTCTCTCCCACCCGGAGAGAATGATGAGGACATCAATTCTGTTTAGCTTATTTTGATATTTAGCCCTATGTAGTAGTTTTACAATTTGCACCATTAATTTTCTTTTATGCATTAGAATATTTTTGAGATTTTGGAATGTTTTGAGATTTGTATCAAGATTTGTTTTGAGCCTATATATAAGCTTTGAGATTAATGAGAAGTTATGATATTCTTGATTAACAAAATTATTGTGTTGAGTTATTGCTCTTCATCTCTTTTTTTTTTATGTGAGACAACTGAGAGAAATATTAGGGTTGTGGAAGTCATAATAAAATTTTAGGGTTTGTGATAAACTCTAAAACTACCCACCAAATCCTCAAATTAAAAATAAAATCTCAAAACCTTAATCTCCAAATCCAACTCAAAGTCAAACCCTAACCCATTCTCCTTCTCCTTCTTCCTCCTCTCTTCTTCCCCTGAAACCCATCTCTACCTTCGTCGATCGCGACCTCCTCCACCTCGCCAACCCGCCACAACCACCACCCGTAGCCTTCGACAGCCACCCCTTCCCTCATCACATTTTCCCTCGTCGGTCCGAAAGCTCCCCACCGTCGACGCCTCCTCGCTGTTCTACCATCGCAACCCCTCCTCTTCACTGTACTCCCTATCTGCAACCCCGGTAAACTCTTTCCACTTCTCAAATATTTGTATTATTGTCTTATCATCTATATTAAATTATTTGATTTATCTTTCGTCCACAAATATTGAGAGTGGGTGTTTCTACTTGCTAATTAGAGTACAAATCAATATTGTATTTTTTATTTGCTAAGAACACTTAGAGATATAATTATTGATTGTTAGAATTGAACTTTTTATTGGGCTTGTTCACATCTTGAAAATCCATTAAACCAATTAATAGTTATAATTTCTAACTTAATCTGCATTACATGTTGGTAAATTTAATTTTTTAAAATTCTTGCGGATTCTTTATTTAAGGTTAAGTTACATCAAGAGCTGGGCTGCATACTGCTAAAAATATTGAAACTTAGTGTCAAACTATTTTATCACAGCAAAGTGAGGGGAAAAAAAGATCCATTTTTAGCTGGCAGATGTCATCATCATAATGGGGAATCAGCAATCAGTGGGACAATGAAGCATACTTATAATAGGGTCCTCCTTCCGTGAAAAAAGAAACTTGGCTATCAGGTATAACGGCCTAGATTTGTATGTCGATCCTTGTTATTTGTGGGAAGAAAATGCTTTCTATGTATTGTTTCCTGTCTTTTTAAAAGCTTTTCTGGCTCATCAACTTCGTCTTGTTATCACAACAAATGTGACAATTAATCCTCAAGTAGATCGCAAATTGTCATGTCAAGCTGCTCTTGATTTGTAAGGCATGTTTTGCGTCCAAGTAAAGAATTCGTGCTAATAAGCACAAAGAGCGACAAGATGGCACAATTTTCTTAGGGATAGCATTGTTCCTTCCAACAAATAGCCAATGAGACAGGTTGAAGGACATTCAAAGTGTTGTTTATGTTTTATTCTGGCCCACCTTCTCATGTATGTTGGAGGAGCTATGGTTTATTTTATGTTTTGCAATTTTACTATAATTTGTCCAGTGGTCTGAATTTGTTTTTATTAACTCCTTATTAATGAAATAAGGTGGTTATATTCCACATTTTCTTTTATAAAAAAAAAAGACATCCAAAGTGTTATGTGTACTTATAAAAAGAACCTAAAGCCTAACTGCCTAAGCACATTGATCGCTCTTTTAAATCAACAACAGTAAGACAATCTCTGGTCGACTATTTTGCCAAAAATTTCAAAAAATAGAATTTTTTGTGCTGCAGTCATTGGCTATAAACCCAAAATTTGGGTTTTAGATGAACAGTTGTTTGCCAAATTTGGCAGACGAAATAGAAATTTGGAAAAAATAGCCGACAAAAGATAATTTTTCGTCCGTTCGATCGGACGAAAGATCATATTCCGTCGCTTGATTTTTATTTTTTTTTACCCTATGGGACGGGAAATGATTTCCTGTCCTGAATTTTTTTTATATAATAAATTGTCGGACGGGAAATCATTTCACGTCCGTGAATTTTTTTATTGTAAAAATGGTCGGACAGGAAATGATTTCTCGTCCCTTGTTTTTAAAAAAAAAAAAATCGACGAACGGGAAAACAATTCCCGTCCCGTCAAATTTTTTTCAAAAAAAATTGAATTTTTAGTAGGAACGGTGAATTATCGTTCGTCCGTTCCAATTAATTTATAATAAAAAAATTGAAAGGAACGATGATAAATAATGCTTCGTCTGAGGATTTAACAGTTCAAAAACTCAAAATTTGGGTTGCGATGACTGCAGCACCAACTCATATTTCCTTTTCCCATTTGCCAAATACCCAAAATATGGGTATCAACGACTACAGATGCTCTAATAGTGTCATTATCCAGAATCTTATCTCATGAAACTTTTTCTCCAATCAGCCAAATTAAGGAATTTTTTCCCAAACTGACCCACTCGCTTTCTCAGATAGCGAGCTTAATTAAAATCCACTTGCTATCTGAGAAAGCATGTGTTGATTTTGAATTTTTTGGTTTCTTCCTTGGCCAAGGCTCACTGTCTCAAAAAGCGAGTTTGTTTTAACCAAACTCGCTTTTTGAGACAGCGAGTGTCGATTGGGTGCGTTCCAAGCTCATTCTCTCACCCCCACTCATTCTCTCTCTCCGATATCTCTCTCTCCCCCTCTCTTTTCCTTAATTTGTTCCAACAGAGCCCCCCCTCCCCCCTGAGCTCAACGGGAGGTTGAGCGACAATGACGGCGAGGTGCAAGCGGTGAGTAGCACAAGGCTCGGCGGGGTGGTGGAAGACAGTAGTGATGGCGAGGAGGCGTCCGGGTGTCGAGCGGTGGAGGCGACGGTGGAGTCGCAAGGTGGAGAAGGAAAGAGGGTAAGGAAGAAGATGAAGGCAGCGTCGGGTTTTAGAGGTGCGACGGTGGTGGAAGAAGGCAAAGGCGGTGATGTTGTGGTGGTGGAGATGATGGCTCGACGGTGGTGACTGTGATCGAGGCATGGCTACAGGCAGTGGTAGTCGAAGGGAGAGGCAAGGGGGCTCGACGGCGAGACGGAGAGGGCGCAGTCGGAGGGGGAGGTTGACGGTGGAGTGTTGCGGTGTGGGCCTGGGAGGAAAGTGCGAGCGGCAGCAGAGAGAGCCACGAGGAGAGCTACGTGAGGGGGTCGGAAGGAGGAGCAATCGATGGGTTGCTGGCGTCGATGGTGCCCTGGGGGTGGGAAGACGACGGCAGGGCTTGGGTTGTAGGGTTGACGGGGAGAGAGGACGGAGGCATGAGGTCGACGGCAATGGCGATGGCACAGGCGACAAGCGGTGGTGGTCACACAGGGGTTGCGGTCGGTGGAGCTCGGGGGGCGGTTTGTTGGAACAGAGGCAGAGAGAGGGGGGATAGAGATATCGGGGAGAGAGAATGAGTGGGGGAGAGAGAGAATGAGCTTGGAACGAATCCAAACGACACTCGCTGTCTCAAAAAACGAGTTTATTTAAAACAAACTCGCTTTTTGAGACAGGAAGTTTTGGCCAAGGAAGAAACCAAAAAACCCAAAACCCCACTCCCTTTCTCAGATAGCGAGTGGATTTTGACTAAACTCGCTATCTGAGAAAGCGAGTGGGTCAGTTTGAAATTTTTTTTAAAAAGTGGGTCAGTTTGGGAAAAACTTTCAAAAAGTGTATCAGTTTGGGAAAAAGTTCCGAATTAATATGATTTCGTCATCAAACTATCAACTACATTATCCTTTTTAACAATATTATTCGAGTGTTTTCGGGGTATGCTCCTGGTCCTCTTTGCTCTATTGACTACCATATAATCATGTCCTACCGGCATACTAGCTTTTGTTCCACATTTCTAAAAATCTCACCAATGTCATCTTTACCTTCAATATCTTTTCAAACCAATATTTTAGTGTGTTTATACTTGTCCGTCCTGTTCTGCTACTCGTTTTCTTACTCATCCTCCATAAGCATCTACTACTCGTTTTCTTACTCATCATCCATAAGCATCCACAATGATGTTTCTCATATTTGAGAAAATGGCAAAGTAGCATATAGCAAAAATCGCAATTTGCTGCAATCGTCATTTGCTATAATTTGATAAAGACAGAACATCTTGTTTCGGCCCCTTTTTTTTTACATAACGTTCACATTAATTAACCCCTAATTAGATATTAAAATAGGTAAATTAAATAAATTAAATATTAAAAAATATATTAAACTACCTAATTAATCACTAAACAAGATTAATTAATCACTAAACCTAGCCAAAATAGTTTGACGGGACATGTTGTCTCGTCCAAACCTATTTTGGTTTCAAACGGGATAACATGTCCCGTTTGATGATTTTCTGAATTTTTATTTTTTTTGGGTTAAGAAGGTACATGTTGTACCGTCTGATCATTAAAACCAAAAAACACAAAAAAAACAGGTCAGATGAAACAACATGTTTCGCCTGATCCTTTTAAAAAATAAAAAAAATAGATACGGTTCCGTCTCCTATAATATGAGAATCGTCATTTCGTTTTTCATATTTAAGAAGTAACTGTAGCTCATTTGCCAATATATGGCAAAATAGCAAACGACTACAAGCGCTCAATTATCAAAATATGAGAAAATGGCAAATATAGCAAACGACCGTGGATGCTCTAACACTGTCATTTGAACTACACATTTTCCACGCATGTTTCACAATCGGACTCAGACTATTTACTTAGTTGTCTTGTACAAAAAAATACCTTCAATTTGAAGGACATTTTACAATTACATAATGCTCCCAATGCACTTTTTCGTGAATTTTCCGTACTGACCTACTTTTTGAAAATATTTGGCACTCTGACCCACTTTCAAAAATAATTAGCGAACCGACTCAGTTTTGGACACGTCAGCAAAAACCATTATTGGAAAAAACGACATAGGTTATTTACATGTTGTTTTTCCTAATAACGACATCTATATTTTTTTTTAAAATGTCATGCCGTTATTTGAAGTAACGGCATAGATTATTTTATTTTTCGACAGCTTGTAATCTCCATTTAGAAAAAAAATTGCAAGGGTGAAAACTTTATAACAGATGTCGTTATTTCAAATAACGGCATTCTCAATACTGATGTTGTTATTTGGAAAAACGGCATCAGGTATAAAAAAAATTTATAAAAAATTAACTTATTCACAAGAGATGAAGAATAATAAGCTAATTTTTATTAAAAAAAATTATAATTGATGCCGTTATTTGGAATAACGGAATCAGTTATAAATTTTTTTATAAAAATTAACTTATTCATCAGAGAGGATGAATAATAAGTTAATTTTTTATTAAAAAAATTTATAACTGATGCTATTATTTCAAATAATGGCATAAGTATTGAGAATGCCGTTATTTGAAATAATGACATTTGTTATAAGGTTTTCACCCTTGCAATTTTTCCTCTAGATAGAGATTAGAAGCTGTCGAAAAACTAAATAACCTATGCCGTTACTCCAAATAACGGCATGACACTTTTTTTAAAATATAGATGACATTACTGGAAAAAATGACATGCAAATAACCTATGCCGTTTTTCCCAATAACAATTTTTGCTGACGTGTCCAAAATCGGGCCAGTTTGCTAATTATTTTCGAAAGTGAGTCAGAGTGCTAAATATTTTCAAAAAGTGGGTCAGTACGGCAAAATTTTCCTTTTTCGCTGTACTCTCCCACTCAGCATTGACTTAATTGACAATTTTATTTACAGTTGCACCAACAATATGAAGAATTTTTTCCCAAAACGACCCTTTTTTGCAAAGTTTTTCCCAAACCGCCCTACTTTTTTTTTTATTTCCCAAACCACCCTACTCGGTCTTTCAAAGACCGACTCTAGTGCAAATAGTCTTGCGCTTTGAAAAATCAAAGAGCAAGACTCGGTCTTTCAAAGACCGAATCTATTTGCACTTGGACTCTTGCGTTTTTAATAACGCAGATCCCCTTTCTTCTTCTTCTCGAATTTTGAGTGTTTTTTTTCTTCTTCGCTCTGTCCCTCAACAAATCCGTCGCACTCGCCAATTTTTTGTTCGATTACTCCCTTAATCGATCGTTAAACTTCCCAAAACCAATTACTCTCTAATCCAATTTCGATTTTCCCCAATCCTATTCCCAAAATTGATTATTTCTTAAAACCCTAAACCCCGAATACCCAATTTCGTAGACCTCGCCAATTTCGTCTTCGTCTTTTGAAGATTTCGGTTGTAGGATCTTGCTCTTCTCGCCAATTTCGTCTTCGTCTTTGGATTCTCCTACTTGTAAGGTATATTTCTTAAGCTTTTGCTAAGAAAAATTTGTGTTACTGTTGATGCTATTGTGAAGTTGATGAGTTGAATTTGACTTATTGTTGACAATGTAGAGTAGTTATTGTTGTTATTTTTAGTATTAATTTTGTTCAAAAAGAAAGAGTTGAAATAGTTGAAGTTTGTGCTATCAACGGCATTGTTATATAGTATTTGTTGAATTGTATATAATTTTTTTGCTAAAATTAAGAAAGAGTTAGAAAATTTAGAATTTGTTGAAGTTGAATTTGTTATATAGAATTCCATATAGAATTTTGTACAAGATCTAGGTTATGTATAGAATTTTGTTGTTTTGAAAGACCGAGTCTAGTTTTTTAATTAGGCGTTGCACCAATAACCTTGTTGAATAGAATTTTGTTGTTGAATCAATGTTGTACGTAGGCATTTTTTAATTTTGTATAGAATTCCATATAGTATTTGTTGAATCTAGTTTTTTAGAATTTTATAGAATCTAGGTTATGTATAGAATTTGTTGAATTTGTTATACTCTAGTTTTTTGCTAAAATTAGAGAATCAACGACATTGTTATATAGAATTTATTTTTATATCTAGGTTATGTATAGTTAATAACATTTTTTTTGAACTTGCAGGATTTGTAGTCTATTGTAAATGGCACGCACAAGGGGTAACATGGAGGTAGGAGAAAGTAGTATACCTCCACGTGGCGATAGAGCACGTACTTGCAGTGGACGTGATCGTGGTCGTGGTCGTGCTCCTACCGAGGCTACTAATGTAAGTAATTAAATGTTGATTCTAATAGAATTGTATTACATTTCGGTCTATTGATGTAAATGTTATTGTTATGTAGGTTGAATTCAATCTAAATGAGGCGAGCACTTCTTCTTCGGTCCCTTCGTCGTCATATATCCCTTCTGGAGGCCCCGGACCACTCGACCCTTCACTCCTCACTCTCCAGCCATTGCATCGATAGCAGAATGTTTGGAACGGTGAGGCTACGGAGTGCGCTTTAGGACTGGTCATCCGCTACCTGTGCACCCACGTATACAAGAGATACTAAGAGATTGTGGGTTCTATGGTATTGCCAGGATGACATCCATCAAGTGCGATCGTCCACTTTTGGAAGCACTGCTTGAAAGATGGAGGCCCGAGACACACTCATTTCACCTGCCAGTCGGGGAGATGACGGTCACTCTACAGGACGTTGCCATACTAACCGGGCTTCCAATCGATGGAGAGGCAGTCACAGGATCGATGGACTTCGACCCATTGTATATAGTGGAGGAGTACTTAGGGGTTGAAGTAGAAGCCGGTGCGATAAATGGAAAATTTATCCGTTTAAAGTGGTTGAAGGACACGTTTAAAGATAGATTGAATGACGCTTCAACTGCAGCGGAGGTGGAGTGCTATTGTAGGGCGTATATTCTAACGCTATTCGGCACGGTCTTGTTTCCAAATTTGACCGGAAATACCGTAGCATTGATGTTCTTGCCCTTAATCGCCGATCTAGGTAGGGTCAGCCGTTACAGTTGGGGCAGTGCAATACTATCGTCACTGTATCGGAGTCTGTGTCTGTGCAGTATAGGTTCGAACCAGATGAATGGACCTCTGATTTTACTGCAGATATGGAGTTGGGAGCGGATTCACGTAGGTCGGCCCGTAGTACGGATCCAATCACAACATTGGAGAGTTCTTCCCGATGATATCGACATGCTACCTCCTATCGGTGTGTACTGGACAGACAAACTGACATGGACAGCCAACCCCAACAGGTGCTTGACATACTACCGCGATGAGCTCGATAGGTTGGCCGCTGACTGTGTGGTGTGGACCCCTTACACAGAGGAGCGACTGATTCGACTGCCACCTATTTGCACGTTCAGGCGTAATTTGTGGCTCACGAAAGTACCGCTAATCAACATTGGGGTTGTTGAGTTTTACTACCCCGATAGGGTGTTACGCCAGTTTGGTCTTCACCAGGGGATTCCAGTTGCCGCGCCATTCAATGCCGAGATGCATAACATCACAGGAATGGGCCGTACCCCCGGACACAATTGGGCCACTTGCTTCTTCGATTACGTTCGGAGATGGAATGTTCACCGTTTCCAAGAAATCATCGGTGACATTCCACCGTTTGACCTCTCGTTGCATGGGGTGTACATGTCTTGGTATGAAAGAGTCACTAGACGGTTTATTTCCCCACCGTTGCAGCTCCTACTGGAGTCGTTGTACCGATCCGTCGACCAGGGACCGAACCAGCAGATGAATATTCCGTGAGGTTGCCGATGTACCAACCAAAGGGATCCACTGTTCGTGGCTTTGTAAGTTTTAATGTTTCGTTCTAAAGTTTCAAAGTTTATATATCAATATGTTTTTATATATGTATGTGCATCTAATTCAACTTTTCATGTTTCTCAGTTGATCCAGACTTAGTCCCTTGCAAAGAAATGTGTTTCTATGTTGAATAGCAACATCGCCGATCAGGCGAAGGATACCTTACGGGAGATGTTATCGTGTTGCCGTGCACAAGCTGATCTTGTGGGGGAGGGCGCAACATTAGATGCAATACTGAGGACCCCCACACATCGAACGAGCGGCCGTACTGGTCAACGACGAAAGAGAGTTGTTCATAGGCCCCCACCTCAACCTCAAAGCGATTCAGAACATGAAGAACAAGCAGAGCCTGATATTGAAGGGGATGATGAACAACAAGACGTTGGGGATGAGATTCAAGAAGAGGAGATCCCGTTGTCCGCACTCACACAGGCTACTCCACAACGTCGTAGACGACAACGAAGACCCCCCAACTTCTTCACACCTGACCCTTGACTTTTGATGTTATGTTGATTTTAGTTTGTTGTAATATTTTTTCGTACTTTGGTAGGTGTTGTAATATCTTTAGTTAGTTTGATTTTGTTGTTTTTTTTTGAAATGTTCTTAGTTATTAATATTGTTGATGTGGTTGCGATCTTTAGTTAGTTTGAAGTTGGTAGATAATATTAACAACATTGTAGATGTAGTAGAGTTGTGGTTGAGAAGGAGAAAACTTCAAGATGATGAGGTGCTTGTGGTTGTGGAAGAACTTTGTGGTAGAGATGTGGTGATTGTTGTTGTGGTTTGTTGTACTTTGGTAGGTGTTGTTGTTGTGAAAGTTGTGGTTTGTTGTTATGAAGATTGAGAGTTGTGGTTTGTTGTAGTAGTCTTATTTTGTGTTAAATTGGTGTGGAGTGGTGATATTTTCATAATGCTTGAATAATTTGTATTGAATTTCAGGTTAAACTTCATTTTGGGGCATGGTATTGAAGAAATTGACTGTGGTAATTATCATGTCTTTGTATGGCTAGTAAGCCGTAAATTTCTTATCAATATGCTTGTGTTTGTAAGTTGGTGGAATTTTGGTACTGAGTGATGAAGTTCAGATTTTTTATATTTTGGTGGAGTCCAGTTTGTGGAGACTTTGATCAGTTTTGCTCATTTTGTATGGTCTTGGTTGTGAAAAAGATGTGTTTGTGTGGTCTTGGTCTTGTAGTTATATTTTGTAAAAGGGAGATGAAAGGGGTTGTATTTGGCTGTATCAAAATCTCCATCAGCATCAAGAGTCGGTCTTTCAAAGACCGAGCTCCTCGGTCTTTGAAAGACCGAGTCTTGAAGCTGATTGCAAAATTTGGCTATCAGCTTCAAGACTCGGTCTTTCAAAGACCGAGTCTAGTTATATTGAGCTCGGTCTTTGAAAGACCGACTCTTGAGTTCAATCTCTTCCAGAAACCAAGCGAGTCTCTGGAAATTGTTAAACATCACAGTCGGTCTTTCGAAGATCGAGCTAAATATAACTAGACTCGGTCTTTGAAAGACCGAGTCTTCAATAAAAATTTCACAGACTGAAGACTCGGTCTTTCAAAGACCGAGTCTAGTTATATCTTGCTCGGTCTTTGAAAGACCGACTGTGATGTTCAATGATTTCCAGAGGCTCGCTTGGTCTCTGGAAGAGATTGAACTCAAGAGTCGGTCTTTCAAAGACCGAGCAAGATATAACTAGACTCGGTCTTTGAAAGACCGAGTCTTGAAGCTGATAGCCAAATTTTGCAATCAGCTTCATGACTCGGTCTTTCAAAGACCGAGTCTAGTTATATTGAGCTCGGTCTTTGAAAGACCGACTCTTGATGCTGATTTATTTTTTGCTTACAATTGAGTCTATTTGATTACAAGTAACTACAGCCACATACAATCTCTTCAACATCATCACAACTCCACAACCACATCTCCACAACTCCACAACCACATCTCCAATCTTAATAACATCTCCACAATAAGAACATTAAGAACATCTTCACAACCACAATCAAAACTAACTAACTAAAAAATTGTTGAATCAAACTAACTAAAAAATTTACAACACCTACCACATTCAAAATATTACAAAATTATAATAACTCATAAGATCAACATAACATCATACAATTTCGACAATTAAACACATCCAAACTAAGTGCTTAGTTCGATATAAATATTACAAACACACTAGAAAGCACATAATCAAATTTTAATTGTTTTGAGATGCTCTGTTAGTACATCGACGCTTGTTGTGTCCTTCCAACCCGCAACTTGAACATTTCATTCTTGTACCCCTGCTAGAACTATCTCTCACATCCATATCATTGCGTATTCTCGTGGATTTAGGTTGGCCTTTCCGTGAACGTCGCAAACTAGCATCCAGTACGAGTCATGGACCGTCGATAGTAGGCCAATATGCTTGATCTAGAATAGGACTAAACACGGGAGCCCATGTTTGTGCTAATGACGTGACGAGATAAAATTTATCAACATAAGGTTTGTGATCGATTGCACGATATGCACAAGCTGCTAATACATGAGAACAGGGAATATGATATAGATGAAACTTCATACATGTGCATGTTTTCGTACCCAAGTTCACGGTGTGCAAGTTCCCACCCTTCCGTTCTCCATTAACCATGCGTATACCTGTTTTCACGGAAAAAACTCCAGGCTGATGATGAAACATTGTAACCTCATGTTGATTTGCTCTTTCACGGCGACTATCAATCAAACATTGTACACTTTTAGCAAAAATCTTCCCTTCACATAAAAGCTTACTAGCTTCCTATCGACGAGTAGTAAAGTAAGAGTTGAGACGTAAAAAGATCGTCTCAACAATCGCAGTTACTGGTAAACTACGAACTCCTTTCAATACTGAATTGAAGCATTCTGACAGGTTCGTAGTCATCATTCCATATCGTCGACCTTTATCTGCATAAAGTTCCCATTTCTCTACCGGCTTCTCTTTCAACCAATTAGCCACCTCGACATTGACGGTTTCAAGTTCAGCGAGTTTGGCCATGAACTTTTTGGGCTGGTGTTGACAAGCTATAATTTTGGCCTTTTTCCGCAATGCCTTGCTACCAAATTTACTAAAAAAATTTGTGGCAAAATGACGCATACAATATCGATGAAATCCATTCGGTTCATTCCAAGCTCCGTTTTGCAAATCCATAGCAGACAGTATACCAGCATGACGATCCGAGATAACACACAACTCAGTGCGATCGGTGACATAATACCGGATGCAAGTCATAAATCATGTCCACGTATTTATACTCTCTCCATGCACCAATGCAAATGCAAATGGAAATAAGCAACCATTCGCATCCAGTGAAACAGCAATTAGCAAACAACCCTTATACATACCGTACAAGTGAGTTCCATCTACACTAATAACCGGTCTGCAAGATTTGAAACCTTCAATGAAAGGACCAAATGACCAAAATACTCCCTTGAATGTTTTCTCGCTGGGGCTAGACTCATATTTATCCTAGTGGACAACGGTCCCTGGATTTGCTGCTTGAATTGCTGTTAGTAGAAAAGGCAGCTTCGTGTATGCTTCTTCGAAGGTACCATACAACCTCTCAATTGCCTTTTGTTTTGCTTTCCAAGCTTTCTTATATGAAATCTGATAATTATATTCTATTTTCACAATTTCAATAATTGCCCCCGGTGATAAAGCAATATCCTTCTTCACCACACCCACAATTAAATTACTAACAAGGTTAGCATCAATCTTACAGTGGTCTTGATTCAACGTGGGATTCGTACAAGTATGAGGCCCAACTATCTTCTTCACCACAAAATTTCTCTCCCCTTTTGGAACAATAGCTCGTAATCTCCAAGGGCATCCACCATCACTTACTGCTGGGGGACCTTGTACGATCTCCTCAATTGTACGTTTTCTAGGTGCCATTTTGTATTTAACAGTGTACAGTGACGGTGTTGTTTTCAATGTGACAAATTCACGATGTTTCTTGATAGAATACACCTTCACAGCTTGCTGAATGGACTCTTTATTTACAAACTCTTGTCCAACGTAAAATTCGTCTACATTGGATGAACCAGAGGACTCTTGTGGAAATGGGGGGACTCTAGCAGCTTGAGCCATCTCCTCCGTAACATGAGCGTTAACATTAGCAAAGCTATTAGTAGCTCTCACTTCATTAAAACTGTTGTTCGTAGGATTTACATTTGCTACATCATCATCTTCTTCTCCATCATCACTTTCTACACTTTCATCATCGTCTGTTTCTTCCTCTTCTTTATCATCATCTAATAAGTTGTTGTTAACCACTGCATTTTGAAAGAGTTCAAATACACTGTCATTTGGAACATAGTCAGGAACCGATGTAGGTTGGGGGGGGAACTCAACATCTGTAGAATCAGCATTTCTTGTATTTGTGAAGGTGTTTTCTTGTGAGGACAGTGGATTTGGTTGTGAAGATTGAGCGGGGTTAGACCTCGTCTGCTGTGTAAGTACTACCCTTATGAAGCTTGCACTTGGAATATCATGTGGCTGAGCATTCAAATTTTGAATTTGCTGAATGTATAGCTCTAATGCAGACCAAGCACAATTGGGATCAAATGTCCTAGCAATCAATGACTTCAGCGCATTATCAGTAGGTACGGGCACTGTCATAAAATACTGACCATCTCCTCTACCAGCTGCGTATCGAGCTAAAATTTTCACCTTCCATTGATTCCGATCCCAATTAGTAACTTCATAAATTTTCTCAACTAGTTCTGCAAATGTTATGGTACGAGGTACCCAAACTATTTCCGGATCCAACACAATGTAACAACTACCAATCTTTGGATCACGAATAATTTCACCACCAAAGTATAACCAAATAGGAATTTCAAGATCCATACCTACGTATATTTATACGGATATGCAAATTATTATCTAACCACAAACAAAATCTATTAAAAAAAGATAGAAAATTAAAGGCCAATATTCATCGTACCTTCACAAGCATCAAGGATAGAGCCGTAGATATTTGGGTAAAAGAGTTGAAGTTGCTATCCTCTTCAAATTTAGCAAAAATCCAAGATAGGGATCTTTCAAAAGATGGGTTTAGGGTTTTTTTAGTGGAGATGCTTAGAAAGTTAGGAAGAAATTGGTAAATATATTTAGATTAAGATGAGATTTTGTGGGTAGGAGGTCGCCCTAGATTTAGGAAGATGGGTTAGAGAAATACAATAGGTTAAAGTAGAGAGAGAGAAGAAGAAGAAAGGGGATCTGCGTTATTAAAAACGCAAGAGTCCAAGACTCGGTCTTTCAAAGACCGAGTCTAGTGCAAATAGACTCGGTCTTTGAAAGACCGAGTCTTGCTCTTTGATTTTTCAAAGCGCAAGACTCGGTCTTTCAAAGACCGAGTCTATTTGCACTAGAGTCGGTCTTTGAAAGACCGAGTAGGGCGGTTTGGGAAATAAAAAAAAAGTAGGGCGGTTTGGGAAAAACTTTGCAAAATAGGGTCGTTTTGGGAAAAAATTCCAATATGAATGATTCTGAAAATCGTCACTCGGAGGTATTTCTCTTGCTAAAGTTACGTGTTACATTATTTTTGTGTCTTAGATTCTAAAAGCGTAGCCCAAAGCAACGTTGGATCCTTGTCGTAAGCCTACAGTAACAGAGATAGAATCCAACTTCCCTCCAAATGTTTTTTTTTTTTTTTGGGAAAAGATGGAATCTGACCACACTGTTTCATTAATAAGAGGTTAACGAAACAAACCCAGAGTACTGAGCCCAAGTACAAACTACAGACAAAAAATAAAACATACATCAAGCAATATGACGCGTACAAACAACATATCCTTCCAACAACCCTGGAGGGTGGGCCGACAAACAAGCAAGGTCCAGCAAAATTGTAAGTACGTCAGTTTAGTTTCGTACAGTGCCTCAACGGCACATGCACACCCACCTAGGACAAGTTTGGCAAGATTTTATCACCCGCCGATACCTGCTTCACCTTGCTGGGGGGACCCATTTATGGGCCCAAGCCCCGCAGATCGAAAACTGACCCCACAGCACATGCTCAGCGTCGCACCGTCCCACCCTCTCCACCACTCCTCCTACAAACGTGTCAGTAGGTCCCACAGTTCCCTCCAAATGTTCTCACAATAAACACTGCATTATGTACAGTATCATCAATATATCTGATGGATATTTTCTTAATATCTAAAACACACCACAATACCACATAATATTTCTACAACTTTACAACAACAACAACAAAACTTTTTTTCCCAACTAGTTTGGGTCGTGGGTCGTCTGCATGAATCCTGATTTTCCATTCTGCTCGGTTTAGCGCAATATTTTGGTAAAGTTACAAGCTATCATATCTTTTCTTACCGTTTTTATCCAAATAAGTCTACGTCTTTTCCTACCCCTAACTCCACCCTTAATACTTATCAAATAACTCTTCCCCTACCCTCAATACTACTAGGTCTACGTGTGACAAGTCCAAACCACCTGAGACGGTTCTCTCTTAACTTATCTTGGATATGATCTACCTTTAGCATATCTCGTATATGCTCGTTTCTAATTCTATTCTTCCTAGTTTTACCACACATCCATCTTAGCATCCTCATCTCCGCTACACTCATTTTTTGAACATGTTATTTTTTTGTTGCCCAACACTTTGCTTCATACATTATTGATGGTCTAACAGTCGTCCTATAAATTTTTTTCCTTCAACTTCAAAGATATACGTTTGTCACACAAAACACCACTGACACTTCTCCACTTAAGCCACCATACTTGGATCCTATGTATAACATCTTCACAAATTTTTTCTATTTCTAGTACTTTATCAATAATATTTTCTACATTAATGAAAACCATATGCAGCTCTATTTATTCCCATTCTTTCTAACCCCCCGATAATCATAACTAGTAATTCACTTTCGTCCACCTGCCTAGAATTAAAAAATAAATTATTTATTAGACATAATTGCTTCTCATTCTACGTTAAACTACTTTGTCTAAAAGTTTCATAGTATGACTCTTGAGCTTGATCCTTCCGTAGATTGTATGGCTTTGCATCTCTCCTTTTCTTATTAATATTAATAAGGATCAAAGTGTTTTTTCCTCCAAGTAATTTCAACGTTTGCTGTTCGTTTTTAACAAACCTCTCCCTGTATATCTTAGCTTGGCAGACTTACATTACTTCCCTCTTTAAGGAACAAAGAATAGAAGATGATTTCAATAACTTCTGGAAGAGGCATCTAGATTTAATCAACTACTTACTGTAAATTAACAGGCTTCGAGAACTTCCAAAATAAGTAGTCATTTTCCATAAAATTGATCATGTTGCTTCCTTCAATCTTATATATTACGAGCATGTTGTTGCTTTCTCGATCCTCAAAAGTAGGGAATGGAAACAAATAACACAGTTGGAATTAAAAAGGAAAAAAAACAAGCAGTGGGTCGCCTACAATTCTTACTCAACCTTCTCCCTTGCATTGACATCATTGTCATCATTACTACTTGTAGAAGGTTGGCTAATGCTGGCTCTAGCTGCTGCTAAGAAAGTTGGATCTGGCTGGGCCTCATGATCACCATGCTCCTTCAGTGCCATAAAGATGTAGTAAGCTATTACCAAATTCACTGATATAACAGCGAGGAACCCACTCAAGAGCGTCTGAGATGAGGATGAAAGCTGACTTGCACCTGGTCCACGTTAAGTTTTGATAGGTTTAGGTAATCAACAATATAGTATGAAATGCTATAAAAAAAAACCATAATATTCCATATTTTATTTTCTTTTAAAAATTAAATGATATCTAAGTACAGTTCACTTAAACGAATACAGGTAGTATTGCCACTTGTCAACTTGACATGCTCACAATTTAAACTAAATTCGTGACAAAAGCAACCACTATATAGCATGCGAGTATAATACAAGAGATCTAAGTGAAACTCTATGTCACAGTGTAGGCAGCTAAATTTGGATTTTGGAACTAATCGGTCTGGGAGCGATTATTAATTAATCAGTTAATCAAAAAAATAATCGGGAATTAAATCGAAAAAATCGCGTGTGTGTATACATATATATAATTAAAAAATGATCTATCCTTATTATGTAGCAATCCTATACCCTAACATAAAACTATTATGAGATTATCAAATAGGAACATATAGTTATAGAAGAAAAATAAGAGAGTATTTAGTCTGAGCCGAGTTTGGATTCTGGATGTGGGTCAGGTCGGGTTTGTTGGTCAGTTCCAACAAACAAAGAATACAACCCTATAATACACAAAATTTGATAAACCCCACATAACTAAACTTGATAAAGATTAAAAAATGGACCACGATCACTCATATCTATTTGATTGAAATCATAAAAAAAAACATATACAAAAGAATCCACATCTCACAGTTCGGGGAAATTAAGATAGCTGACGATTGAAATCATCAAGTAATTATGATGCCAGTTAATATGCACTAAAGAAGATAAAATAGGGTAATGTCAAACAAAGAAAAGGTTTGACCTCAAGTTGCACCATTCACATGAATTTTAAGTCTAGATGGACCATGAATATATTTATGTATTCAGGTCAACCTAATAAACTTAGGAGGTGCACTTTGCAAATGTAAAGTGTCCCCAAGCTTTACTAACTCTACCATAAGACCTAGGCAATTTTTGTAGAACATTTAAGTTAGTAGTAGAAGCCTTTCAACTAAATATCACACACAAATAAAGTTTTTTTTCTCCTATATGTTCTATTAAATCACATAGTTGAAATGTCTATAGGTGAATAACTATGAACGTTACATGCAGCCAATTTAGTTATTGGGTAATCGCAGTTGCAGTGCTTGCATCTCGGATGACGTGTGCAATCTTAGGAATATGTTGCCTGCTTTTCACCAGAAGACATCATAGTTACCACCTCAAGATTGCACACGTCATGTCCAATACAAGCACTACAAAAAGAATTAGCGGATCACTAAATTGTTTGCAAATAACATCCATACTGCGCAATTTAATTGCACATATAGAAGAAAAAGAACTATATAGCACGGGATACTTAGGTGAAAGGCATCTACTAGTAGTGCAAATGTTCCACAAAGGCCTAGATCTTATGGTTGAACTAGTAAAACATGAGACATCATAGTTACCACCTCAAGATTGCACACGTCATTTCCAATACAAGCACTACAAAAAGAATTAGCGGATCACTAAATTGTTCGCAAATAACATCCATAGTTCACAAGAAGTCAGTTTTTCAACTGCGGAATTTAATTGCACATATAGAAGAAAAAGAACTATATCGCACGGGATACTTAGGTGAAATGCATCTACTAGTAGTGCAAATGTTCCACAAAGGCCTAGATCTTATGGTTGAACTAGTAAAACATGAGAATACTCTGCATTTGCATAGTGCACTGTTCACCTCATAAATCTATTTAGATTTCTCTGAATATAATATGTATTATATATATAGAAATATCCACAGCTTGTTCGGACTTGAAGCTGCAACTTGAGGTTATGCCCTATTTTGTCTACTTTACCCAACCTACATATTTAGTACCATCGTTATTACCTAATGATTTCAATTATAAGGCTATAAGATATCATAATATCACCTATTTTAAATTCTGAAATGTCGTAGCTTTTGTATGCTTTTTTTGTTTTATAATAATTCTAATTAAACAAATATGTATCTGTAACCGTGGCCAATTTTTTTAATAAACAAGTACCCTCCATTGTTTAATCTCTATCAAGTTTAATTTTGTAGGGCTATAAGTCAATGTTAGTGTGTTTTATGGTAGTATCTTAACACTATCTAATATTTGTACAGGTAAAAAAAAAGTTATATCCTCTCTTGCAATAACTGTTAGGAGCAAGGTTATTAAATGATGAAGGCATCAGTTTGAAACGTTTCTGGTGCTTCTATCAGTGCAGACATCGTTTGGGATGGTTAATCTATTTGTCTAGTATTTTATTTCAGCATTTATATTTTTTTTTTTTTTTTTGCATTTTAGTCATATGTAGTACTTTTGTGATTTGCACAATTTATTTTCTGCATTAGGATATTTTGGAGATTTGTATTGGATTTGTTTTGATCCTATATATAGACCTCTTGATTAATGAAAAAGAATGTTTTTGATTAAATAAAAATTGTGTTGAGTTTTGCTCATCATTCCTCTCGTGTGTGAGACCTTAAGAGAATATTAGGGTTTGTGAGAAACCCTAGACTACAACCCCCATTCGCCTCCCTCACCATCCGACCATCCCTAACAGCCCCACCATTCAAATCTTCATTCAAACCCTAATCCTAATCCCCAAATCATCATCCAAACCTTTAAACCATAATCCTCACATCAAGAGAATGAGCTATGGAGGAGTACAACGCCATTAACTTCGACGATTGACATCTTCTTCCTCTCCATCCGTGGCAGCGATACTTTCATCAACCCTCAATAATTTTTTTCAATTCCTCCATTACTTGTGGTACTGCCAATCATCTCTAGAATCTTATCTAAATTTTCTGTTGTCCACAAATATTAAGCGTGTGTACTTCTACTTGCCAAATAGCGTACGAATCATTATTGAATATCTTATTTGCTAAGAACGTTTAAGTATAATCATTGATTTTAGGCTTGAATCTTTAATTGAGACTGTTAACTTATTCAATTTCTTGAAAAAGTCATCAAACGAATCACTAATTTTAATTTCTAACTCAATCGACACTACTTGTTAGTAGACTTAATCTTTGAATATTCTTGAAAAATTCTCTACCTAGGGTTAAGTTTACATCACCTAATTTAGTGAAGATCCTAGCGAAACTATGAACTAGACAGCACAACCCCACTTGGAAGAGGTCTGTGATCCAGATCGTTAAATTTAGTGAATTTGTTAAGATCAATCCCAAAGGAAAGAAGCGATCAATTTTGTTTCAAATAGTAAAAATGAACCCAACAAATAAAATTTCATTTGATAACAATAATAATACAATATCATGAAAAGAAAAGCGTTGGATGTTGATAAGATTTGGTAACAAATAACTGCATTCAAGATAACAAAAATCTAACCAGAAAAGAGGAGATGTATGTTGATAAGATTAGTTTAAACTTACTTCAACTTTCTTTCATTTCCCCAATTTGTTCTATTGCTTTGAAATTTTATCAGAAAATTGGTGTATTTAAACATCAACAATCTTATTTTTTTCTTCTTTTTACCACTATCAGGATTAGAGGAAGTACGTACAAAACTGAAAATAGTTGCAAATATTGGGAAAAGCTGAAAACTTATTATCTATTTTTTCAGTGCATAGTTATTAGTAGGCGAGAGCACACTTGATTACAATAAATAGTACTCATTAGATAAAGCAATTTGGTCTACGCATCACAGTTAAGTAGTCATGTTATAATATGGGGAACCAAATAGCATACCAACTAAGCCTACCCTCTACAAACCAGAAACTTACAAATTGCCAACTGCGAACTGAAGCATACCGCGAACTAGGTAACACCAGTTTGGACTAATAATATTAGGTCCCAAACTTAACGCATCGAGGTTTTTGGACTTTAGGTTAGTAATTAATGAATAAAATTATAAATCAGGACTAAAATGTCAAATGAAAGACACATAATACGCATACGGATCATTCTGCTCATGGTTCTAATGAAGGCCTTAAGGACAGGCTAAAGCTGTAAAGTTTGGAGAACATGGATTGATGACTTCTTTTCTCCCGTAAACTCAGAGTTAAAGAAACGTGAGGTTTTACTGTATAATCAACTTAGTTTTTATTTGGTGCTTCTCAACTTTGAGTCTTTCTTTTAGCCGATCCCATTTTTGGATTACACAAAACTTTACTAAAGTAATAGAAAGTTTTTATCAAAAAATTGTGGCCCGATCCTAAATCATAGCATCAAGGATCAGTCGATCCAGAGTTAACTCAGGCAAGTTGAATCAGAAACACATACCAATTCAGAATTTTTGAAAAACTCGGGGATTGACAATTCTCTCATTGGATTGCCCGAATGGGATCAAATATTGTGTGAGTCGGTTGATCTGGTCCAATAAACCGATATAAGGAAAGAATAGAGAGGATAAAGAAAAAGAAAAATAGAAGGATCAATAAGAAACTTATTTGTAACTTGGTGACAGAGAGAGGCTCGTCTTTAGATATTTTATTTTTTTGAATGAAGTGAAAAACCATTGATGAAGTTGGGGAGGAGATCTCAGAGTAGAGAAGAGAGGAGGAGGGGGGGGGGGGGGGGGGGGGGGGGGGGGGGGGGGAGGGGGCAGGAGGATGGTTCTAATTAGGGTTTTGCTAAGGCTTAGATGAAGGGATCAGGTTTGGGTTTGCGTTTAGATTTAAGTTTGGGTAGCACTTGGAGATTTGGGCCTAATTTGGACCAACAATATATTTTTCGTCTCTTCTTTCTACAGTAAATACAAGAAGAGAATAAAGAACCTAGAGTGCTTTTCCTAGAGTGACTCATTTGGCACACATTCTTCCCCCGAATGAAAGATCCACACCGTTCATAGTGATCTAAATGTCATAAATCTATGCACATGTAAAATCATGAGGTTTGAACATGTTTTACACATTCATCGTGTATTTACAAAATGAATGGCTTTTCAAAATAGAAGAAATGAGACGACTTGATACATGAGCAAAACATGTTCAAACATTGTGATTTTATGTATGCATAAGCTTTATGATATGTAGATCACAATGAACGGTGTGGATCGTTCATTCAAGGAAAGAATATGTGCCAAATGGGTAACACTCTCGGAAAATTTCCTAGATTGTCACTCTAGGTTCCATATTTTCATACAAGAATGCTTTAAAAAAAATACAAGTAAACAATAAGTTAATGTGTATCTGTATATGAGAAGTGAAAAGTTTAGACGATATATGTTACATTTTTTTATATATAATTGCTATAAAAAATATTTATTTTATTCAGTTCACTTAATATACAACAACAGCAAAGTCTTTTTCCCAACTAGTCGGGGTCGGCTACATGAATCATGGTTTCCATTCTACTCGGTTTAGCTCAATATCTTATGTAAGTCCACAAGCTATCATATATTTTCTAACAATTTTCACCCAAGTAAGTTTAGGCCTCCCCTACCCCTAGCTCTACCCTCAATATTTATCAAATTACTCTTTCTAACAGAGGTACCACTAGGTCTACGTGTGACATGTCCAAACTACCAAAGGCGATTCTCTCTTAACTTATCTTGGATAAAAGCTACCTTTATCATGTCTCGTATATGCTCGTTTCTAATTCTATCTTTCCTGATTTACCACACATCCATCTTAGCATCTTCATCTCCGCTACACTCATTTTTTGGACATATTGTTTCTTTAGTGTCCAACACTCTGCTCCATACATCATTGCTGATCTAACAGTCGTCTTATAAAAAAATTTCTTTAACTTCAAAGGTATACATTTGTCACACAAAACACCACTAGCGCTTCACCAATTAAGCCACCATGCTTGGATCCTATGTATAACATCTTCCAAAATTTCTCAATCTCTTTGTATAATTAAGCATAAATATTGGAAGTTCCCTTTTAGATATCTTTTGACCATCAAACTTATGTTTTGAATATTACTAAAATTACACTCCATATATTTTGTTTTAGTTCTGCTTATTCTGAAGTCTCTAGCTTCTAACCACAATTCTAATTTAGCATTGATTCATGATATAGTCTCATCAACTAAGATGACATCATCGACAAAAAACATACACTAAGGCACCTCATCTTGTATTTCTCGCGTAAATTCATCCATCACCAAAGCAAGGAGGTAAAGGGCTTAAAGCCGAACCTTGGTATAAACCTACTGTAATAGGGAATTCACTACTCTCTCCTATGGTTGTTCTAATTGTGGTCATTATCCGTTCATACATATTTTTTAATCACCTCAATATACCGAATAGTTACTCTTTTATTATTTAACACCCACCATACTATATCTCCAGGGACATTATCATAAACATTTTCAAGATTTATAAACATCATATGTAGATCTTTCTTACTCTCGATATTTTTTCACAGGTCTCCTCAGTATATAAATTACTTTCATTATTGACCTCCTTGACATAAATCAAAACTGATTCTCAGTACATATAGTTCACTTAATATAACGCAACTATTGAGTGCATATAGGTCGGCAATGTTTAATTTACTTTAAACAAAAATCACCATAACACCATAATTATATCTTAAATTAAATTAATTGGATATTTATTAAAGATAGGTTGAATCCTAAATGTGTTTTAATAAGAATAAATACCGAGAATTTTGGGATGTATGTATCACATAAATTTGAATAAGAAATATTTGGGCATAATTTAATCTGAATATTATCATATTTTTTTAATGTAATAAAAACAAAATAAATTTACTACAAAATATTCCCAAAAAATAAAATTCAACCTTTTGATCGTTTTAAAATTATTGATACAACAAAAACAGATCCACCAAGATAAGACTAATGATACTTCTGAGCTTCTGAGTACCAATACCGAGATCATCCTCTGCGAAGAGATCCAGTACGGAGACTTGATACCATGCCTAGAATGCTACTTCTTCAGCTATTCCTGAATCCAACAATCCACTCTTCAGAACAACAACAAAACATTTTTCCCAACTAGTTGGGGTCGGCAACAATCCACTCTTTGCATGCATGTAAATACAAAGAGCTTCCCCCTCTCTAATTAAACAAAATGTACACAGTTTCTTATCACTGAAGACAATAAGACAGATGATGAATCTCTAAAGACCAGTATGATTATAAAGGCCACATATGAAGTAAAAGCACCTAGCCAGTAATACTTCTAATACATACACGGTAAGAAGATGATGCCCCAAGGCAAATGCAACATCTAATAGACATCCTAAATTGCTGATTTGGCATGTCGTAGAAGCATCTATTGACCATAAAAATCATTGAACTTGTAAAATAAAATCATGCAAATAAAAATAAAGATGCTGAGAATAACATCATAAGGAACATGTTGGAGTTTGTGGATCCAATACACGATAATGGGGTTGGAGAAGTCAAATGAGAAGGAGAGTCGGAGTGGGAGCAAGAGGCCAGAAGTGGTTTGAAGCTACAGGCAGCGTTGCGGTCGACCGCACCCCCCGACCGCGCTCCAGGCAAGTGTACGGTCGACCGCACAGTCGACCGTTCCGCTCTCTGATTCAATTCTGTAACTTGAAGAGACGACCAGTCGACCGCGCAATCGACCGGCCTGCTCTCTGTTGGACTTCGTGCAGTCGAAGGAAAGAACAGGTCGACCATCATGATGTTGCGGTCGACTGTCCCGACGCTGATTGATGAGCGGCTGAGATTAAAGTTGTGGAATCCTATATATACATACATATATATATATATATATATATATATATATATATATATATTGTGTACGATTTTAGGGTTAAGTAAAAAGAAAATAGAGATCTACCGGCCATCATTATGAGAGAGGGAGATAGAGAGAAACCCTACACCTTGGTAGTGAGTTCTTGAGAGATTTGTAAACCTAATATTCATATTTCTAGTAGAAATCGCAGGAGTGTCTCTGCGCAGGGAAGTAGCCATTGTTTTGGGTGAACCTCGAAAAAATCTTGTGTATTCTTGTGTGTTACTTTTGGTTGTTCTTTGTAATCTTGTTTTGATTCTATAGTTCTTGCATCTCGTCGTCGTCGTCGAGTTTATTCCGCAGTTAGAATTCAATAAAGTGGTATCAGAGCTACAGGTTGGTAATATTGATTGAGATGGGGGACATGAGTAGAGTCAAGGAGTTCGATGGAACGGATTTCACAATGTGGAAGATCCAAATGAATGCGTATCTCCGACAGAAGGATCTAGATGATCTGTTGTTTGGTGTGAAGCCAGAAGGGGCGGAGGTCGATCCGGTTGCGTTGACGGCCTGAAATAAATTGGATCAGAAAGCGCTTGGACGGATTCAGTTGTCACTGAGCAGGAATGCGCTATTTTACAATAAGAAGGCAATAACCGCAAAGGAGGCAATGAAGATATTGACAGACATATTTGAGAAGCCAAATGCAGCGAACCAGATCTTACACTTAAAGAAGTTGGTTAACTTGAAGTTGTCAGAAAAGAGTTCGGTTACTGAGCACATCAACAATTTCTGTATGGTTTACAATCAGATGGAATCGTCAGGTTTAAAGTTTGAGGAGATGGCACAATCATTGTTATTGCTATCCAGTCTTCCGGATAGTTACGGCACAGTAGAGCAGACTATTACAAACACCATGACTGATACGACAACCCTAAAGAATGTTATAAGCAGCATTATGAATGAGGATGCAAGAAGGGAAAGACATGGAGAAACTTCGGTGTCATATCCTAGCAATGTCGCACTGTCAATTGATAACCGTGGTAGAAGTAACAATAGAGGAAAGTCACAGAGCAGGAATCACAGGTCCAAGTCAAGAACAGGACACCGCAAAGGTGAGTGTTGGTACTGCAAGAAGTCAGAACATAGGAGAGACCAATGCGAGGAGTATAAGAAAGCACAAACAGGGTCACAGGTAGCCAATGTGGTAAGTATTGAACCCCATCTAGATGAATTGTATTTATTTGCTGGATTTAATATTTTGCAAGATGATTGGTGTATAGACTCAAGTGCTTCTTATCATTGTACAATGTACTCCCATGAGGAATGTTTTTGAGGATTACAGAACAGGCAATTTTGGTGCAGTTTCAGTTGGTAATGGGCAGATATGCCCAGTTGTAGGTAGAGGCACTATGAAGAGTGAAGGCTCGCAATGGTGGGCAATTGGTCTTGTATGATACAAGACATATTCCGAGCTTGAAGAAAAACTTGATCTCAATTAGAAAACTAGACAAAGAAGGGTTCACAACAACTTTTGGGTATGGAGAATGGAAGGTGACTACGGGTGCCAGGTTGGTGGCAAAAGAAAAGCATGGTGACACACTGTACTTACTCAGAGGAGGTGATTCAAGTGATATCATTGCTACAGCATCAGCAGATAGTTCCCCTTCAATTCTATGGCATGTTAGGTTGGGGCACCTTGGCGAAAAGGGTGTCAAGCAGCTTTGTTCTAGGGATCTTTTGTCGGAGTTGAAGAAGGTTGAGATGGATTTTTTGAGAATTGTGTGATGGGCAAATAGAAGACAGTTAGCTTTCAGTTGGGTATGCGTGAGAAGCAGCTTGGGAAGCTAGAGTTAGTACATACAAATATGTGGGGTCCAGCTCAGGAATTCTCTTATGGTGGTAAGCGATACTTCGTCACATTCATCGATGATGCTACAAGAAACGTTTGGGTTTATGCAATTCGCGAGAAATCAGAAGTTTTTGAGGCATTCAGAGCTTGGAAGGCCAGGGTTGAGAATGAAACGAGTTGCAAAGTGAAAGCAATAAAGTCAGACAACGGAGGTGAGTATACAAGCAAAGAGTTTGTTAACTATCTGGCAAAGGAAGGTATCAGAGAAATCAAGACAGTTCCTAAGACTCCACAGGAGAATGGTGTAGCAGAAAGGATGAACCGCACGATACTCGAAAGGGCGAGATGCATGAGACTTCATGCGGGTCTTCCAGTCCATCTTTGAGCCGCTACAGTTGATACAGCAGTGTACTTAATTAACCATTGCCGTCTAGTGTCTTTGATGAGGCCATTCCAGAAGAATTATGGTCAAGTAAAACTGTTAATTATTCGCATTTAAAAGTTTATGGTTGTATGGCATATGCACTAATTGACAGGAAAGGAAGAAAGAAATTGGACTCTAAGTCCAGGAGGTGTGTGTTCATTGACTACGGTGGCGATGAATATGGTTACAGGCTTTGGGATTTTGTAGATAACAAAGTCATTCGCAGCAGGAATGTAGTATTCAATGAAGAGATCCAATACAAGGATAGGCACACAAGTCAAGACAATACAACCAGTTGAGAATCAGATTGGAGTTCAGACTCAGACTCAGATTCAGATTCTAAAGATGGCCCTAGTGGTGGGGACCCTACAGTGCAGCAGCAGGTACAGGTACCACGGGCAGCACAGGAGGCTCATGGTAAGCCTATTGGAAATGAGCAGGTTATCCAAGACGAACAAGTACAGCTAGAACAGTTCGGGGAACCTGAACCGGTCGGTGAACCGGTACCCACATTGAGGAGATCGACACGAGAGAGGAGGCCAACTAAGATATTTGATCCATCGGTTAGTGTTGTTCACGAGCATATTCTGTACATGGATTCAGGAGAGTCAGAGACTTATGAGGAGACTTTGAGGAATGGAACTCGAATTCAGTAGGAGTTAGCCATGAAGGATGTGATAAACTCTTTGGAAAAAAACCAAACTTGGGAGTTGATCAAGTTACCTGCAGGGAAGCGCGCTTTTATGAACAAATGGGTTTTCAGAGTCAGATGAGGCAAATGGCAGTAAAAGGTACAAGACAAGGCTTGTTGTGAAAGGATTCTCTCAAAGAGAAGGTGTTGATTATAGTGAGATCTTTGCACCGGTTGTGAAGATGGCTTCAATTAGGGTTCTACTTAGTATTGTGGCAGTTGAAGACTGGCACTTAGAGCAGTTGGATGTGAAGACAGCATTTCTCCATAGTGATGCCGAAGAAAAGCTGTACATGAAACAACCCACAGATTTTGAAGCTAAAGGAAAAGAAGACATGGTGTGTCGAATGAAGAAGAGTCTTTATGGACTCAAAACAAGCACCGCAGAAATGGTACTTGAAGTTTGATTGCTTCATGAGAGGAAAAGGTTTTGATAGGATCGAAACGAATCATTGTGTGTATATTCGTAAATATGAGGACAATGATATAGCTGCCCTGGCGTTGTATGTGGACATGTTGTTAGCAGGTTCATGTATGAAGAAGATCAAGAAAGTGAAAAAGGCGCTAGCTTCGGAGTTTTCAATGAAGGACTTGGGTAAAGCAAAGCAAATCCTCGGCATGAAGATTAGTAGAGACAGGAGTAGCAAGAAGCTTTGGTTATCACAAGCGGACTATGTGAAGAAGGTGTCGAAAAGATTCAATATGGATGGCGTGAGGCCAGTCACTTGTCTCTTGGCTGCTCAATTCAAGTTATCCATGGACTTGTGTCCTAAAACGGAGGCGGAGATGGAGAAAATAGCTGCTATTCCTTATGCCTCAGCCGTTGGGAGTTTGATGTATGCGATGGTGTCTACAAGACCAGACATCGCACAAGCAGTGAGAGTTGTCAGCCGCTACATGAAGAATCCAGGTAAACAACATTGGGATGCAGTAAGGTGGATTCTTAGATATCTAGAAGGTACTTCAGATCACTCCCTTTGTTTTGGGGGAGATTTTTTGCATATACATAGTTATGTGGATGCAGATTTTTTAGGCGATCATGATGGTTGCAGAAATACTACAGGGTATGTATTTACAGTTGAAGGAACAACTGTTAGTTGGACTTCGCAGTTACAAAAGGTTATAGAACAGTCAACCACAGAATCAGAGTATATGGCACTTACAGAAGCGACGAAAGACATGTTGTGGATTTCGGAGCTTATGAAACAGTTGGACAGGAAGCAACCCATAGGTGAACTATGGTGTGACAGTCAAAGTGCAGTTTTCTTGGCGAAAAACTCGGTATATCACTCTAGGACTCGGTACATTCAAATGAGGTATCATTTTATCAGAACGGCGGTTGAGAAAAAATGGTTGAAGCTAACTAAGATTCTTGGCACTAAGAATCCGGCGGACATGCTTACTAAGGTGGTGGATAGCAGGAAACATCAGTTTTGCTATACCACTATCGGATTGTCTCTAGGTTAATTGTTGAGAAGACTCACAGAGGCACGGGCCTAGACTAGGCCAATGGGAGAATGAAGAACAGGTTAGAGACTTCGTGTATATGTCTCCAAGTGGGAGATTGTTGGGGTTTGTAGATCCAATACATGATAATGGGGTTGGAGAAGTCAGATGAGAAGGAGAGTCGAAGTGGGAGCAAAAGGTCAGAAGTAGTTTGAAGCTACAGGCAGAGTTGCGGTCGACCGCACCCCCTGACTGCACTCCAGGCAAGTGTACGGTCTGTTATAGTAATTACCCTCGAATCTTTAATTTTCTGCAACCCAAGATAACAAATTAAAATAAATAAGAACAAAGTTACCGGCCTATGGGGAAGTCGCGCGGAGCGCACTGCCCTAAGAGTTGATCCGCGGTCTTATGTGCAGACTTTTCGCAGATGCTCCTAGTGGTAAAACCCCCGGTATCACCGGC
Source organism: Hemerocallis citrina (assembly GCA_017893485.1). Lineage (NCBI taxonomy): Eukaryota > Viridiplantae > Streptophyta > Magnoliopsida > Asparagales > Asphodelaceae > Hemerocallis > Hemerocallis citrina. Next base: position 375,974 of record JACEHZ010000284.1, read on the forward strand.
GTCTCGCTGTCGCACACAACGTCGAGAGATTGACCCCAACTTAGCCTTGCCCAGAACGAAGGTGAAAGGCAGAGTACCAGATTTGGCAGGGAAGAAGTGAAGGAAAGGAAGAGTTATGTGGGAAAACAATTTTCAGTTATGTTAAGGGAAGAGAAGATTAGAGTATATATGGGCTGATCCCACTTACAACGCACATCTCCCAACCGATGTGGGACTAAAAGCAAGGAAAGGAGGAGCTTGGTTTTGACCAAAAAGCCAACAATCCCCCCCCAAAACCAAGATCCAAAAAACAGAGATAACAAAAGAATAATGATGGAAAAGTTCTGGGCAAGAGTATACTATGCATAAATGAGATGGACTACAGCCTTGAATCTCACGTAGCGACTATTGTCTTTGTCTGAAGAAGTGCTTGATGGACTATGCCTTGAATCAGACTTCTTGACTCAGATTCAGAAAATAGCACACATAGTACGCTAGAGGTTCTTAGGTCTATCGGGTGGCGCTTTTGAATGGCCATGCGCTCTTTTTCCATATTCATGAGAGTTGTCTGGGATCGCCCTGTCCCATAGTCGCGGCCTTCACGACCTCTCATATAGGTAGGTCCTCAAAGGGTTGGTGATCGGAGTCAACCCTACATAATAATGTTTGGACCTATTAAGAGTTTAGAACTCATCCTAACCAGATCACACAGGAACACTGTCACCATAGGGATGGGATATCATTGTACAACCTCGTACTGCCACCTGGGCATTAATTTATGAGAATTTAATCTCTGAGTCAGTGTTTCATAATAGTCACCGAAGTCCAGCTTGTTTCTACCCATTGAACCGGCTTCTTGGGATCTCCAGTCAGACTCGGTTGGGTTGCCACTGCTGGTGACTTACTTATGGGCTTAACCCCATCCCCCTCGATGATTCTAGGATCAACGTCCTAGACAGACCCTTTGTCAAGTGGTCTGCAAGGTTCTTTTCTGACTTTAGATAGTCAAGAACCACATATTTGCCTAATAGGCTCTTGATTGACTTGAAGCGCAGCTGCAGGTACCTGTTCATCTTAGCATTCATAGAATCATGCTTTAGTAGTTCTATAACAGATTTATTATCACAGTTTAAGAATATAGCAGGAACAGGAATATTAGCAACAGATATGTGCATAATCAAAATTTCTAAGCCATTCACCTTCTGTACAGGTAGGTCTCATAGCTAATATTTGAGTTATCCTGAGGTTGAGAGTTCGTGTCTCTCTCACCAAAATTTTAGGACTCAACCACTTCAAAGCTTCTTAAAGTCATATCCATGTTGCTCGAATGGGACTATTCAATATATATGATTGTTCAAGCCTGCATAACAATTCCGAAACTTTCCTATATAGTTAAGGATGGAAAACAAACAATATAACTATGGGCTATATCAATAGTTAGATGTACTGTAATATAAATAATTCCATTTTTCCATTTCAACAAATGGCTTGTTCGGTCTACAGAAAATATACTAAGATATTTATCGCTGGAAAACTGCTAATGACATTATTATACAGATCTTATATATTCTGTAAAGATTTCAAGGCTTTAAGGAAGAAAATATCACATACAAAAGTTAAAGTCTTAATTAACATTGTTCAAATGAGGTAGACTCTAAAGTGAGCAGCTATAGATGGACTAGCTTCAATACAGAAGAAGCCAGAGGATGAAATTGGAAGAGAGAACCATTAATTGCATGCCATATTTCTGGAAAGCAAATGATCAGACAGAGCAACTTCAATGTAGTTAGTGGGCATGCTAGTGGTGCAAAAGAATGTCCCAAATGTAGTTAGTGGGCATGCCAGATAGGCTTAATTTCAGAAATGCTATATATCAAATTCCCTTCACATCCTCTTGTTGAATAAATACTACTGGAATTGGGATTAGATCGATAGAAAATATATGATCAAATCTCTATGAAAAGTGCTTCCTATAAGTTTACAAGGAAATCTCAATAGCACTGTCCATTATTATATAATGGACAAGCTGAAGCAAACTGCTAACACAGATTCACAAAAACTATGAGCATTTAAATCTGCTTTATGTTTATAGAAAAAATAGGAATGGTTGCAGTTAATTTTGTAATGTGATGAAGGGTTTCACATTCATGTATGTTGCGGTTACTGATGATTTATTAAAAAGGATGTGGTTGTTAAATGAAAGCTGATGTGCTAGTGAAGTTTATGAATTAGAAGAGATAAGTGAACCTTCTGGAGACTAAAGGAGCAAATATCACCTATACCAGTTCGTACAAATTAGTGTGCATCGTGACAATTTCTACTTTTTTCATGTATAAGGTTTAACCCCCTAAAAGTTGAACATATTACAGACAAATTCCTAGAATTCAATTTAGGAGGAGATTAAGCATCAGAAGTACAACACTACAACATGACAAATAACTATATACATGAAAACCAAAGTTGGTTCAAAGGAAGAAAAGAAAAGGCAAAAATGGAATAGTATGTACATACATTATTAAATTTTCTACTATGTAAAATAAAAATTGTGTTAAAAGGTAAATTTAATTAAATTATGCAAAGTACATCATAATACAACTGAATTGAGAAAAACATTGTCGTCTCGGTATGTGTATCTCTGTATCTTCATTTGTTGCTTTTTAGATGTATGATCCAAATGTGTATTACTCTGTTTCATTAATTTCTTTAATAAAGTGATAGCGATATCATCTTTATTATAAGAATAAAATGGAATTTGAGCACAACTAAATTATCATTCAAACTGATGTCAACCTAATTCCAGACAGGACACTGATATCTCTGAATGGCAAATATGTCTTACACTTTTAATTATAGCATGTATGTATTCTGCTAGTGCAGATGGATGAGTATACCGCTTGTATGGATATCTCCATATGCACTATTTGTAACATCATGCATAGGGTAGACAGTGTAAAATAAGATTAGCCACGAGAAAAGGAACGGCTTCTACATTTCATGTTAACAGTAAGTTCATATCATATATATAGAGAGCAACACAGTTATTGTTATCAAAATATATATGATATGAACTAAACAGGTAAGTCAGTGTGTTCAGTATATCTAAGATGACCCGAGATCAACAAAATTTAAGGAAAACATAAGGGTGTATTTACAGTTTTATACACAATCACTGAACACAGAGATATATACTACAGGGATTACCTATGCACTTCACATAAAATTTCAAGAAAATACAACTTTTTTCCCATTTAGTATGATTTTAGATTTATGCATATGTCATTACTTATTAGTGCAAACAATGCACATGAAAAAGTGAAAATAATTTTTTTTTCAGAATCTAAACAAGGTTTGAAGCAGGCAATGCCTACGAATTGTAATAAATTGTTCATAAAAATTTAACATAAACTCTCGTTTGTTCCATTGAGTCTATGTACGAGCGACTAATATCTCAGTGCATCAATTTTGACAATTCATACTGTTAAGAATGTATAATACGGTATCAAATTTAATAATTCATTTTGTACAATCTGACCAAACATATTTTAAGAGCTATATATTATAAATCATGAATTTAAAATATTTGATACATATATCAAATGATCATAAAAAGAACAAATTTTTACCCATAGCTAATGCACACAATGATTTGCTACATTTAGCTTAAAGAAAACTACAATTCACTACCTACAAGTCTTAAAACACATGGTCTCTATTTATACAATTTTCAAGATTTAGTAGAACGGTAGAACCTTATGAACAAAATAGGTATTCCAGCAGAATAAATTTGCTAACAGACCAAGAGATGTGTTTAGTTATAACGGATATGTTTTAACTAGTTGATAAACACCTCCAAGATAAAGGTGTAAAATTGCATGTCAAGCAACACATATTTAGAGCTCTAAATTAGAATCTACATAATCAATCCTGACCAACAATCATTGTACAACGGAAAAAAAAAAAAAGGTAGATTTGATAACTTTAGACTATTAAATTAAAATTGCTATAGAAAACTACCATTTTCTATGACCACTTAGTACAAATATTTTAAATATGTTTTTTTTTTTTTTTTGTTTCCAGACATTTCAAATGATTTAGAAGAACTTCTATAAGATCTTTTAATTAGGTTATACCAAATGCACTTTGCACTTTTTCCAGACTCAATGAAAACTACTGTCATCTGATGGCAAAACATTTCAGCTGGTAGTTTTCACAAGGAAGCTTTTCAAAATCAGTACAAACTACCAGCTGCTTTTAGAATAGTTTGAAATAGAAATAAAGACTTCTTAAACCATACAAATCCTAAGTAGAGCTAGCTAGGTTCCAAGAATACATTATCTACAGTATATCTTCCAATTATATGCTAACACTCCAAATAGTGTGATTGCTGAATAGCCACAAGATCAGATTACTGGCCCGTGTCGTATAATAAGTATATCAGTAAATTATGCTAGAAGGCTCTTTATGACATGCATCAGTAGCACACACTAAACATTAAAGGACATTTTCTATCATGCATTCGTTTTTTGAATGTGCAAGTGGAAAGAAACATATAGAAACGATAATAGCTCGTACTCTTAACAACAAGACCGAGAGACACCAGGCAAGTATACAGCATCCCAGGGTGGAATGCCGTTGTCGGATCTCAGAATTGGTGCAAACAAAAGATGCATTTGTAGAGTAGACAAAGGAGTGAGTTCCGACTTCCAGCTCTCTCAAGCTAGCAAAAACAAGTGGCTCAATAATCAGAGTCTACATTCTGCTATAATCACCCATCAAACAATTAAACAAAAACGTGTATGCATTCAATCAATTGACGGGATCATGCCACTAATCGTTGCATCCAATTCTCACAGGCATTAAATCAAACATATGGCGAGCATGCACAATATTCCAACCAAAACAAAACAAAACCTAGAAATCAAAGAACAAAGACAAACAAACAAACAAACGGCACCTGTAAGCGAACTGACGGATCTTGGGGTGGTTGGCTCCGATAACCCGCTTCTGAACCCGAAGCGCGAGGCGGTAGGTTCGTCTCAGCCCCAAGAAATACGCAGTTCCCAACGCGATCTCCCACAACACCATTGTCGTTGAATTATTTTATTTTATTTATTTTATTAAAAAAAAAACAAAATGGTTTTCTTGGAGGAGAAGAAGGGGGTGGATAATCTGCTTAGGTTTTTTTTTTGAGAAATTACCACAAACATGTTCCTCCGATGAACTTACAACGTTGGTTACAAAATTGTTTACATTCAGATAAAGATAAATGTAAACTATTGATGTAGACCTTCATTACATCCTCAATTCCTTCGGATTAATAAAAAATACACAATTTTTGTCACTGCAGAGTAGTTTAATATGGTTCTTAGAAGAAAATTCTGTGATTGGTTATTATGAGGATAATCTCTGAAAGCTAATACATTTGTACTTTTGACTTCAAATGAGAATTTCATTGAATTATTAATTTTATCTATACCAAAGATCTTGACGTTTTGAGTAATGCAATTTTTGTATAATCTAAATTCAGATTCAACTCTTAGATTGTTATAGTAATTACCCTCGAATCTTTAATTTTCTGCAACCCAAGATAACAAATTAAAATAAATAAGAACAAAGTTACCGGCCTATGGGGAAGTCGCGCGGAGCGCACTGCCCTAAGAGTTGATCCGCGGTCTTATGTGCAGACTTTTCGCAGATGCTCCTAGTGGTAAAACCCCCGGTATCACCGGCGTCTCGCTGTCGCACACAACGTCGAGAGATTGACCCCAACTTAGCCTTGCCCAGAACGAAGGTGAAAGGCAGAGTACCAGATTTGGCAGGGAAGAAGTGAAGGAAAGGAAGAGTTATGTGGGAAAACAATTTTCAGTTATGTTAAGGGAAGAGAAGATTAGAGTATATATGGGCTGATCCCACTTACAACGCACATCTCCCAACCGATGTGGGACTAAAAGCAAGGAAAGGAGGAGCTTGGTTTTGACCAAAAAGCCAACACGGTCTACCGCGCAGTCGACCATTCCGCTCTCTGATTCAATTCTGTAACTTGAAGAGGCGACCGTTCGACCGCGCAGTCGACCGACCTGCTCTCTGTTGGACTTTGTGCAGTCAAAGGAAAGAACCGTCGACCATCATGATGTTGCGATCGACCGTTCCGATGCTGATTGATGAGCGGCTGAGATTAAAGTTGTGGAATCCTATATATATTGTATTGCGTATGATTTTAAGGTTAAGTGAAAAGAAAATAGAAGCCGTCATTAAGAGAGAGGGAGATAGAGAGAAACCCTACACCTTAGTGGTGAGTTCTTGAGAGATTTGTAAACCTAATCTTCATATTTCTAGTGGAAATCATAGGAATGCCTCCGCGCGGGAAAGTAGCCATTGTTTTGGGTGAACCTCGAAAAAATCTTGTGTGTTCTTGTGTGTTCCTGTGCGTTGCTTTTGGTTGTTTTTTGTTCTCTTGTTTTGATTCTATAGTTTCTGCATCTCGTCGTCATCGTTGTTCAGTTTATTCTGCAGTTAGAATTCAATAGAACATACTAGAGGAATATTAGATAAACCCATATAGATAGTAAGTAGAGATAACTTTTGTTATGTGCGTTCATGTACATATGTGCAAAAGTTTTACATCTAAACAGGGCCTAAACAGGTATCATACACACAAAGACTTTACTCAACAATTAGAACGTAGCCGATCAACAAACACAAACGCACTTATAAAGAATAAATACAAGTACTGTTAGAAAATTGGTGAGGTTTCTAGGATGACAGTAAAGGCAAAATGTGGAGAATGATTCACATGCTTAAAACCATAACCAAACACATGTGATTCATATGCTTAATAACTACGGTAAAAAATGACAACCATAGTGAATAAGTTCACAAGTATGATAAGTTTCACATACGTCCCTTAGTCAAATGCTGTGGCTAAAAATGTTCGTATACAAGGCACAATTAACAGGTACAAGTAATCAAAAACTAAAAAGAAACACATACCAGGAATTACATGGTAAGTAAAACCATAGAGTATCGCGATCGGAACAATCCACATGGCCATGGATGTCAAAAAGAATTTCTGTATAACTCCTGACATTGCTTCAGCTTAAGCTTCAACTTACCCCTAATAGTTTTATGCCGATATTAAAAAGGAATTTTGACAATAAATCAAAATACGGCGATTAAGTGTTCTCGATTTTCAGAACGACATTAAGTATATCGAAAGAAGAAAGAACATCAACAGATTCTCATATAAATAAACAATCAAAGGTTCGACCTTTTGTACCTGGAAACGGCTGCGGAGTCTCGTCGGACTGCAGCCAATCGCCGCCGTTGAGTGGAGGCGGTGATGAGGGGTAGGGATTGAAGAGGAGAAAGTGAAGTGGGTTTGAGGAAGAAGGCGAAAAAAATCGGAGTTTTGAACGATCGAGGAGATGGAGGGATTGAGCTCGGATTTGGGCCCGATCCGAGTACGGAGAGGGTTTTGGTAAAGATAGAGATGCTTGTTAAACGATTTGTTTTCCCAAAATGGACCACTTTTTTAAACTAATTTCCCAAATAGACCTTTTACGAAACTAATTCTTAAAATAGACACCATTTTTTGAAATTAATTTTCAAAATAGACCACTTGTGAAACTAATTTTTAAAATAAACCATTTGCAGTTTTCAACTGCGGCCTCTTCCATAACGAGGCCGCATTGCCCTACTGCGGTAGGTACGTATCAGAACATGTAGATTGCAATGCTTTCTTTTAAAAAAAATCTCAAGGCCAAAGAAGCTGTGAAGAAATTTCACTGAGGCCACAGTTTCATTAATACTTAGGCCGCAATTCACGATTGCGGTCTAACTGGGAGGGGGGGCATATCTCTTAAAACGAAACTACCCCCTATTCTAAACATTACTTCTCTCCAAATAATTTTCCTAACTCCGAAACCTAAAATTCGAAAAAGCCGCAATCACTCTTCTCCTACCCCCTACTTCATCTCCCAAATTCAACTCTCAAATTCATTTCATCTTCCTTCATCCATACCCATTCAGTTTCCTGAATTCCCCAAACCCTACTTTTTCATTTTTCTTCCAAATCGCCCAACTGCGACAACCCACCATCAATCGAACAAGTTATTGAAACTCTTCCTCCCCTTCATCAGCAGTGAGCATCATCTTCACCGTCACCCGAAGTTGTTGAATGTATGTCTTGGTTGATTAGCATGTGTTGTTTCTTTATATATGGTATGTATTGTAAGTGAATATTCAGAATTGTTAGTGAGTAATATAATGACAATTAGTGATTTGTATGATCTGTTTGTGAATATTAAGAATTTTCAGTGAATATGATTAGCGAATTGTTGGTGAATATTATGATTTTCAGTGATAATTGCTATGAAGTGTTAGTGATAATTCTGAATGTAGAAATTAATTTTAACGTTGACAAGGTTCTGAGGGTTTTTGCTCGTTCTGAATAGTTTGCTATGGTATGGTTGGTTGATCTAGGTTGTCAGAATCGTGTAGTTGGTATTACTGGTTGTATTCATTATCGTTTATGGCTACTTTAATAAAGATGGGAAATTAATGTGGTAATAATGGTTGTGTGGAATTGTGTGTTACTATTATTTCTTATACTATATTGAATGTATATCTTCTTTATGTTAGTTTAGTCGGTGTTTGATTGCACCTACACTTGATTAGATATGCTTAATTATAGCTAGTATGTTTGCTTGATTATAAGAGTCGGGGTTTCCATTTCTTTGATGTATCTTTAATTCAGTATAGCAGTTTTAGCATACAATTGTCATTTGTATGCATATTATATAATTATATGTGAAAGTTGGTCATATATTCCCTGATATGGCTAAAAATAGGGTTAAATCGGAACCGTCCAAATCGGGCACGAATCTTGAAGCCCAGGGGTAAAACGGTAATTTCACCTACCAATGGGTTAGAAGCGGGTACGGGTTCTCCTCCTCGAAAACCCACTAACCCGCAAACGGATCCACCTCAACTGGGTGCGGATTTCAACCCGCAGCAAACCCGATCCAGAAGGGATAGAATTAGGGTTTCTGATTAAATCCTAATCAACGGCCCTGATTCATATCTATCCCTTCACTGGGGATTAGGGATTACATTCCTTATCTAACCACAGGGGGATTACATTCTCAATCTGATCCCAGCGGCACCTATAAATACCCCCCATCCATCTCCATTAAGAGGTAATCAATCTTTTGCCAGTTTTTGCGCTCTCTCATAATTATTCCTGATTATTGACTTGAGCGTCGGAGGGTGCATCGCCGGGAACAACTCCGGTGTCTCGCACTTTTTGCAGGTGTACGGCGGGAAACAGCGTCAAACTCCGGCAGAATAGGTAACAGGTTTGCTATTCAGTTTTCCTAAGAATCCACAAATACTATCTGTTTGCCCCCACACCAGATTTAGCGGCAACAGATTGGCGCCGTCTGTGGGAAACTAACGAATAGCAACCTCCCCTCTTCCCATTGGTCAGATCTTCTCCAGCCATGCCTCCTAGGAAAGTCAGATCCAGAGGGTCCAACCGAGGACCCAACCCCGATCAGCAACAGGAAGTTCCCCCTCAGCCCGCTCAACAGCAGGGGCAACTTCCTCCTCAAGTCGTGGACCCACTTCAACAGGACCTACCTCCTCCGCAGAATCAACAACCTCCTAAGGGTCCTAACCCGCAGAAACAGCCTCTCCATCCGAACCACGTCTCCATGCACAATGCCTCTTCGGACTCTATGGCCTCCCATAATCCCCGAGCTTCCGACCTCCGCAACACCGTCCTCAATCGGCAGAAGGATGAGGATCTTTGCCGCTGTCTGGATGAAAAGCAGGCCCAAGAGGGAGCCTCCCGCCAACACCGTCCAGATGAGCGAACTCTTCATCGTCGAGACAACAGAAGGTCCCTTATCCGAAGGGGCCGGAGAGAGAGTCCCCCGAGCATCACAGGAGGAGACCCCATTCTCCTGCCGGTCGGCACCATCCTAGGAACGATGAGGCACCCATCACTCGTGCCGAGTTCCAGCAGTTTCAAGCGACCGTCCTACAAGCTCTCAGTCTCCGTCCTAACACCAATGCTCCAAAGATTCCATCTACTCCGCCGGTCTGAAGTCCTCACCGACGGTCCCCAACTCCTCTTCCAGCTCCTAGCAACTCCCGGCATATGCAAAGTCCTCGCCGCTCCAGGAGCTACCGTCGTCGTAGCCCCCCCTCTCCCTCGTACGAAGACGAGTCTAAAGATTCGGCTGATTACCGTCGAAGGGATGACGCCGTCTACCGCCGTCTCCACGAAATGGAGAGATGCTTGGGTCAGTTAGACCGAGAAGAAGAGCTTAGAGGAAGGGCCCTTCGTCCTAGTCGACCTCCTTTTTTCAAACCATAATGGATGCACCCATACCAATTGGCTTCAAGCCTCCTCAATTCGAGACTTATTCCGGAGAAACTGACCCAGTCGATCACATCGAAAGCTTCAAGACCCTCATGCTCATCCATAAAGCTTCTGATGCTCTGCTCTGTAAAACCTTACCCGCAACTCTCAAGGGTCCAGCTCGAGAATGGTACTCTCGCCTTGCCCCCTCCTCGATATTCTCCTTCGAGCAATTTGAGACCCTCTTCGTCACCCACTTCGTGAGTAGCCGCCGAACTGAGAAGACCAGCATTTCGCTACTCTACCTCCACCAGAAGAAGGGTGAGAAGTTGAGAGACTATGTGAAAAGGTTCACAGCTGAAGCCAGGTCCATAGCATCCCTCGACCAGTCGGTCGCTGCAGCAGCATTTCAATCCAATGTCCTCAACTCCAGCCTCCGCTCCTCCCTCGCCAAGAAGCCCCCGCAGAACTTCTCTGACCTCCTCCTCCGAAGTGAAAAGTATATTCGGGCCGAAGAAGCCGAGCACTGCCCCAACTTGGAGGGGTCTTCCTCCGAGTCCAAGAGAAAGGGAGCAGAAGAGGAGGGAGCCAAGAAGCTCTAGAAGGATAATGCCGGCCAGCGCCGACCTCCCCCCAGATTCGAGAAATTTACTCCTCTCACCACCAATGTCTCTACCATTCTAATGGAAGTTAAGAAGGAAGGGATCATACCTCCTGCTCCGAGGATGAACACCCCCGCCAAGAAAAGGGATAAAGAGAAGTGGTGCCGTTATCACCGGGACCATGGCCATGACACCAATAATTGTCGGGCCTTGCCTTGTAGAATGAAATAGAAGCCCTCATCCAGAGGGGGCAGTTGACCAGGTTCGTAAGAAAGGACCGAGCCGAACTTCCTCCCCCGCCACGGGGGGCTAACAAGTGACCTGAACGCGATGAAACGCCTGACTTCGAAGAGGAGCGTGTCCTCCACCTCATTCATGGGGGCCCAATGGGAGGCTCCTCAAACTCCTATCGAAAAGCGTTCATTAGGGAAGTCAATTCAGTTCGCGCCACTCCTCCTCCTAAAGGCCTCGGAGTGCCCGTCACATTCTCAGACGAAGATCTTGAAGGTGTCCGCACCCCCCATTGTGACGCACTCGTTATCAATCTCCACATGGCGAACTTCAAAGTGGAAAGGATCCTAGTGGACAATGGCAGCTCCGTTAATATCCTCTTCCTCGCCGCTTTTAAAGGCCTAAAGCTCTCCCGAGACAGACTCAAGCCCGCCGGCTACACGCTCCATGGGTTCATGGGAGTGCCAGTGACTATTGAAGGGGTGATCACCCTCGATGTAGCTGGCAAAACTCCTACCACCCGAACGGAGTCGATGGACTTCATGGTCGTAGATGTTCCTGCAGCTTACAACATCATTCTGGGTCGGCCCGGCCTAGCCGCCCTTGAAGCCGTCCCTTCCGCCTATCACCTTAAAATGAAGTTTCCCACTCGGGCCGGAGTAGGGGAAGTAAAAGGCAATCAGGAAACGGCCCGCAAGTGCTACATGACATCTACCCTTGGTCCAGTCCTATCCCTAGAAACTCTGGAGATCCCCCAAGATGCTGCCCGACCGACGTCCGAGCCAGTGGATGAATTGGAGGAAGTGCTTTTCTCTGAGCAGGATCCAGCTCGAAAGTTCTTTGTTAGCAAGACCCTCCCATCCGCCCTATGCTCGGACATAGTACAGTGCATCTGAAGGAACCGAGACCTCTTTGCTTGGTCAGCTACAGACATGCCTAGAATTTCCGAAGAGCTCTTAGTCCACCACCTCAGCATTGTTCCGGGGTCCAAACCGGTTCAACAGAAGAGGCGCAAGTTCGCCCCCGAGCACCAGCTAGCTATAAAAGAGGAGGTGGACAAGCTCTTGAAGGCCCGGTTCATACAAGAGGTGAACTATCCCGAGTGGTTGTCGAATGTAGTAATGGTGAAGAAGTCCAATAGGACTTGGAGGATTTGTATCAATTTTATCGATCTCAATAAGGCTTGCCCCAAGGATCCCTTCCCTCTTCCGAGTATTGACACTCTGATTGATGCCACCTCGGGACATGAGCTCCTCAGCTTCATGGATGCCTTCTCAGGCTACAACCAGATTCGGATGTTCCCTCCGGATATCCCGAAGACCTCATTCGTAACCGACCAGGGCCTCTACTGCTACAGGGTTATGCCCTTCGGTTTGAAGAATGCAGGCGCAACATATCAACGCCTCGTCAACAAGGTTTTCCAAGCTCAAATCGGTCGGAATATGGAGGTGTATGTTGACGACATGCTTGTAAAAAGCATCCGAGGAGCCGATCATGTGACTGACCTACAGGAGGCGTTCGATGTTCTGAGAAAGCACAATATGAGACTCAATCCTAACAAGTGTGCATTCGGTGTCTCGTCAGGAAAGTTCCTTGGCTTCATGGTCAGCCAACGAGGGATTGAAGCCAACCCTGAGAAAATCAAGGCTATACTAGACATGGCCCCTCCCAAGAATGTTAAGGAAGTTTAGAGGCTAACCGGCCTAGCCGCCATAGGGCATTTTCTCTCGAAGTGCGGGGAGAAATGCCTCCCCTTCTTCAAGGCCCTCAGGGGGGCTAAAGGTTTCGAATGGGGGTAGCAACAGCAGGAGTCGTTCGACCAGCTCAAGGCTTACCTCGTCAACCCTCCACTTCTCAGCAAACCCGTTCCTGGTGAACCCCTCTACCTCTACCTAGCAGCCTACGAGCAGACCCTCAGCGCCGTTTTAGTAAGGGAAGAAGACCGGGCTCAAAAGCCCATCTACTATGTGAGCAAAGTACTTTGAGATGCCGAACTCCGCTACCCGATAATAGAAAAGATGGCTTATGCCCTGGTAATGGCCGCGAGAAAGCTTCGCCCGTATTTTCAGTCTCATTTAGTGGTCGTTCTTACCGACCAACTACTGAAGCAAGTGCTCCACAAGCCAGAGACCTCCGGTCGCCTTATGAAGTGGTCTATCGAGCTGAGCTAGCACGATATAACGTATCAGCCTCGGACCGCGATCAAGGCTCAGGCCTTAGCAGAATTTATCGTTGAAAGTACTATCCCCAAGTTTAGCCAAGCAATGAAGGGACCACCTGTCTGGTCGGTCTATGTGGATGGATCCTCCTGTAACGAGGGAAGTGGAGCCGGGGTCATTCTAGCAGGCCCAGATGACTTCATCCTCCAATACTCCCTCCGTATCAACTTCAAGGCCTTTAATAATGAAGCAGAATACGAGGCACTCATAGCCGGCCTTGGGATGGCCCGCAATGCAGGGGCGCAACGCCTCTGGATCTTTAGTGACTCTCAGCTAGTCGTAAATCAGGTCCTCAGCGAGTATGAGGCACGTGACGACAGGATGGTTAAATACTTAGCCAAGGTCAGGAGCCTCATGGCACTGTTTGAAGAAGCCCTCATCCAACGAATACCCCGGGAAGAAAATGCTCAGGCCGACGCCCTCTCCAAACTAGCCTCTTCCTCCCTTCAAGGTCTCGAGCAGACCGTCTTGACAGAGGTCCTCCTGAAGCCAAGTATAGAGGATGAAACTTCTGAATCTATAGAGTCGCTGCCTGTCCTGCTTGAAGATAACTGGATGAAACCCCTCGTCGAATTCTTAAGGGACGGACTCCTCCCCGAGGATCCCAAGAAAGCTCGAAGAGTGAGAACCCGAGCCGAGCGATACACACTGATCGGAGGAATCCTATATAAACGCTCCTTCACACAGGTAGACGGCAGGCCGTACCTGAGATGCCTCTCCCCTGGGCAAGCCGACTACGCCCTGCAAGAACTTCATGAGGGCATCGGTGGGGCGCATTCGGGGTCCGGGTCTCTAGCCCGCAAAGTGTTGAATTACGGATATTTCTGGCCCACTCTCCTACGAGATGCCGAACGGCACGTTCGGCAATGCAGCTCTTGTCAGAAGTACTCCGACATCCGATGCCTCCCACAAGCTCCACTCACTTTCCTATCAAGTCCGATCCCTTTCGCAATGTGGGGAATGGATTTACTAGGGCCATTTCCGCCCGCTCCCGGCCAGTTCAAATTCTTAGTCGTGGCAATCGACTACTTCTCAAAATGGATAGAGGTCGAGCCCTTGGCCACGATCACCGAGAACAAGGTAGTTCAGTTCTTTTGGAAGAGCGTAATCTGCCGATTCGGCGTTCCGCGGGTCCTCATAACAGACAACGGAACCCAGTTTACCGGGGCTGCCTTTCGAGCTCTATGCGAAGACCTTGCCATCCAACACCGATTCTCCTCCGTTTCCCATCCCCAGTCGAATGGCCAAGTCGAGAATGCTAACCGACAGATCCTCTCCGGCATTAAGAAGAGGTTGGATAAATGTTCCAAAGGCTTATGGGTCGATCAGCTTCCCAACGTGTTGTGGAACTACCGCACGACAAAACGGACCCCCACAGGAGAGTCTCCGTTCAATCTCACCTATGGGTCCGAAGCTATGATCCCCCTAGAAGTTGGTATACCCTCTCCTCGTCTAATGGATTATGAAGAAAAACAGAATGCCAGGGAGCTCCGAGCAAATCTGTACCTAATTGATGAGATCCGAGAAAGAGCAGCCATTCGTCAACAAAGCTACCGAAGAAGGATCGAGTTGGCGTACAACAAAAGAGTCCGTCCTACCGACCTCAAAGAAGGGGACTTGGTCCTCAGAAAGCTAGCCATCTCTTTCCCCGGACAGAAGAGCAAACTGGCTCCAAATTGGGAGGGACCCTATAAGATCACAAAAGTGGTTCGGCCCGGTACATACAGACTAGAAGATCTCGAAGGCAGGGAGATCCCCAGGACTTGGAATGCCGACCATCTCTTAAAATACCAAGAGAGAGCACCAATGCCTCTCTAAGTATTTTGGGATGTCGAACCGTTCCACTCCTATTACTTGTAATGTTTTTCTTTTATTTCTCTCTTGTAATAACGGCTCGCAACTTTAGAAGCAGCCGACCATTAGTCATCAATAAAGAAAGCTTTTTCATATTTTACTTGTAAAAATTGTTTACAACTCCCTGCCTTTGCTCTTCACTCCACCGCTGGTTCGGAGTCCAACACTTGGCTCGATTCTACTTCGCAAGTTCGCTCGTAAGCGAGCTAGAAGTAGGTCGCCATTCGGAACTGCTCCCACAACCGTTGAACAACTCTACCGATGGTTCGGAGTCCAACACTTGGCTCGATTCTACTTTGCAAGTTCGCTCGTAAGCGAGCTAGAAGTAGGTCGCCATTCGGAACTGCTCCCACAACCGTTGAACAACTCTACCGATGGTTCAGAGTCCAACACTTGGCTCAATTCTACTTCGCAAGTTCGCTCGTAAGCGAGCTAGAAGTAGGTCGCCATTCGGAACTTCTCCCACAACAGTTGAACAACTCTACCGATGGTTCGGAGTCCAACACTTGGCTCGATTCTACTTCGCAAGTTCGCTCGTAAGCGAGCTAGAAGTAGGTCGCCATTCGGAACTGCTCCCACAACCGTTGAACAATTCTACCGATGGTTCGGAGTCCAACACTTGGCTCGATTCTACTTCGCAAGTTCGCTCGTAAGTGAGCTAGAAGTAGGTCGCCATTCGAAACTGCTCCCACAACCGTCGAGCAACTCTAACGGTGGTTCGGAGTCCAGCGTTCGGCTCGACTGCGCTCACTCAATACCCCGAGCCGAGCGGACGAGGAACCGACCCCCACATATGGAGAAAAATTCCGCCGAACCAATTTCGCCGTCAGATCATCTCAAAATGCGTACTAGAAAGTGATGAACAGATCAGATCGTGCCACGTATCTACAAAAACGACAAGATAGTGTTTTCTGGGAATTCGTGCCCCCCACCTCGTGATGCGTGCCACGATCATGATCGACCGTCTAGATTGAGCCACGTGGATTACGTCTAAAATCTGAGCTATCGCACCGCGGAAGTGCAAAGTTGCCTCAGTATACTCCGAGCAAAAAACTAAAGTTCCACAGCTAAAACACTCGAAGAAGATAACTATGGGTCCTTATGGTTCGAGTAAGCCAACTACAGCACAACAATGAGCAAAGCAACTTCGATTTTATTAAAACAACGTGATAAATTTACAAGGCAAAGAGTTACAGCGAAAAAATGACTTGACAAATTTACAAGGTATGTCATTACAACAAGGAGAACGACGCAAGTCTAAAGCTCGACGCCACTCGTTCAGCGCCTCCTCAGAACAGGGACATTCCGATTCAGAGACACTCGGGGTTTTCGTCTCTTCATCTCTGAGCTTGTCTCTAGGCCGACGAACCGGGACGCCTCTTCGCCACTAAGCCTAACGGTGGCTCCGACCGAGGCTCCACTTGAGCAAACAGCTACTCCGCTTTGTGTGTCGGCTGCGGTCCGACCAATGACGGGAGGACGAGTCGCGAGCTCGTAAAAGGAGATCCCTCGCTCCCTCTCCTCGCGAGTGCACGAGGTGCTGCGGACATTAGTCCTCACGGGCTGAGGCTTCAGACGAGCCACCTCCTCCTCGAGCTCAACGATCCTGTCTTTCAGAGTGTCGTCCTTAACCATTATCTTGAATTGAGGGAGTTTCGCCGAACCGGGGTACTCAGCGCTATCGAATATAATACGACGTAAGTTAGTCACCTCGATGCTCTTGTCGACCGTGACCCTCTGCAGCTGTTCGACCTTCTTCGCGAGCTCATCTCGCTCGGCCAGCACCGAGGCTAGCTCCGCCTCCTTCGCCGAGAGCTCCTCCTCAACTATCCAGAGATGGTGCACCTCGGCCAGCAGCTCGCTGTCTTCTTCTCCACGTTGAGCGACACCCTCCTGATCAGCTCGATTTCACCCTCGAGGCGAGCCTCGCAAGATTGCTTAAATAGCTTGGCACGACGCCAAGCTGCTACGGTATTTAGGGCATGTTCGAGGATCTGAAATACAAGAACGTCACAATTGGAAGACTATAGACCGACCCGAACACTTGGACAAATTTGAGATAAAATTTTCATTCAATAAAGAAGAGGCGGTGGCCAGTCCGCAAAAAGGCATTACATTTTTGAAAAGGAAAAAAAAAAGAGAAAACAAAATTACAAAAAGAAGAGAAGATCAGGGGTCCACCTGCGTCGTCGGCTCGACCACAGGCGCTTCGCCAGACGGCCCCTCATTTCTCGCCCCGGCCTGGGGGCTTGTCACCACAACACCGGCGACCACCTCCTCGTCGTCGTCGCCCTCTCCCTCATCACCTTCCTCCACTTCGCCTCCCTCCTCCTCGCCATCTGATGCGGATCCGGGCCACAGCCTGTAGCCGACCCGCTGAAAGCCGGAGACGCGGTCCTGAACGTGGTCGAGTGCCCTCTGGTAGGACTTCTCCATGTTCAAGGCCATATGCGCCTTCGCCTCGGCCTCGACCTCGGCCCTGATCTTCGTCGCCAAGGCGTCCTTCTCCGCCTTTGTCTCTGCCAGAGCCTTAGCCGATGCCGCCAACTCCTCGGCAGCCTTAGTGACCTTGGCGACCTCTTTGGCGAGCCGCCTCTTGGTCCGCTCCAGGTCTGCCTCAAGGTCGGCGACTCGGACCTCCAAACCCTCGGCTCGCCTCTGCTCTGCTTCGAGCTGCCGAACCGCCTTCACCTTGTCCGCCCTGTCCTTATCACTGGCGGCCTTCAACTCCTTCTCCTGTTCGGCGAACGCTTCAAGGAGATGGTTGAAGTGACAAGTGGCCTGCCAAAACGAAAAGATAGTAAGAAAAAAGTAAGTGTCGAACGGTAGACTTGAAGAAATTCTGCAGAAAAGGTACGTGCAACTTACCGATACAAGCGACCTCATAAGTGTCGTTGCCAATCGTCCCCGCCTTCAGCGCAGCTCGATCCTTCGGGGTCGCCAAGTGTTTGACGGCCTGCATTGACATCTGAGAATTCCCAAGGAAGCCATCGTGTTTCTTGACTCGCCAGTCCGGAACGAATAGTTGCTTATGCTGCTCGGTCAAGATCACCTCGGCCTGAGCGGTCAGCGGCGGAGCCTGAAGCGACAGCGCTGCCGAGACGTCGAAGGCCTCACTGGCCATGGTAGACGCAGCAGGAGCCGAGGGCTCGGCGACAACAACCACCGTTGGCGAGGGGACCTCAGTGATGGGGGGAGGCGGAGTAACTGCCGAAGCAACCTTGGGGGGCCGACCTGACGAGGCAGTCGTGCTCGGCCTCTTCCTCTTCCTTCCATTGGCAACTTTGCCCCGCTCGTTCATCATCGCCAAAAAGTCCATCTTCGGCGCTTCTGTACCAAACAACAAACAAATTGAAAGTTAGTGAAACGAGCTAAAAACTTAGAAAGAAAAAAAATTTTGTGAGATGTCAGGAGCGTACTTGGGTCGATCGGACTAAGGCCTGACCCGTGTAGCACCTCCTCGGTCATCTCCCTCCAGCTCAACATCGGGAGGGCCATGATCTTTCCCACCACTTCCTCCTCGGCCGCAGTCAGTACCGGGTCGGCCCTCGCAAACTTTGGCACCTCTACCTTCCACTGAGTCGGAACCTGCAGCATCAAGGGCTCCCTCAACAAGAAGAACTTCTCCTTCCAACCTTTGATCGAGTTCGGGTTTTCTATAATCCGAACGCCTTTCCTCGGCGCCAGGTAGTAGCGATGCTCGGTCTTGTGCATCCGGTGAACCCGATACATGCTCCGGAAGATCGTCAGGTCCGGTTCGACCTCGGCGTTACGGCACTGCAGCAGGAAGGCGTTCACATGGCGCCAGGTGTTCGGCATGAATTGGGTCGGCGCAAGGCAGTACCACCCGAGGACCTGAAGAATGAAAGGGTGTAGGGGAAAGCGCAACCCGGCGTTCAGCGAGTCGTAGTCGAACATACACATATCCGATGACGACAGTTTGGAGTTCGCTCGCATCCCAGGGCCGGGGAGAATCAGCTTGTACTCCGGAGGGATGGCGAACCCTTTTTTGATCCGGAGCAGGTCCTTCTCGGATAGCACCGATCCAATCTCATCTGCCTCGGTGGTCAGAACCGGGTTATTCTCCTCGTAAACTTCCGACTGACCTAGGATCGCCTTCTTCATGAGGTCGCCCTCGTATTGCCTGACCCCTACATGCCCGGACAGTACACAAGGGTACCGGCCCGACTCAGGGGCATGCCTCGGAGTCTCCACAATCTCCTCGGCTACAGGAGATTGGGCCACTACCCTCTTCTTCTTCTTCTTCCTCGCCTCGGCCACGGATGGCTCGGCCACCTGCTTTCCCTTCCTTCGGATCTCCATCTGCCTCCTCTCCTCGGCACCACTATCGCCCGAGGACGAGGCCTCACTCCCCGAGTCTACCCTTGACATCTCTAGAAAAAGGCTAAGGCAAGTAAACTGACCTTGATGTGACGTGCCCTTGAAGTGATGTTCACGGTCGGAATAAGTTCGCCGGAAATCGCCTGGCCTACGCGACAGCTAACGCAACCGCCTTGGAGCAAAAATCGCCGCTAGCATAGAGCGCAGAGAGTAAAAATGAAAGCTTGAAGTAAAAAGTGAGAAATGAGCTTGGGGGGGTGGGGGAGTAAGAACTTATAACCTCAGTGCGACGTTTGGGCTTCCTTGGGAATTTAAAAGCCCACTAAGAAGCCTAAGCGCCAAAGCGGAGAGTTGCGACGTTTCAAAACAAAAACTCCCTAAATCGCTTAAGTCCACGACTCGGCCACTGGATTGCCTAGCCAAGCTACCGAACCGCTTAGCCGAGCAACCGAGCTACTGAGTCCACTTCAAAATGTCCAACTCCATACCTCGGCTAACGACACCGAGCCTCCGAACCGAGGGGACGAGGAACCGACCCTCATATATGGAGAAAAATCCTTCCGAGGCTGAATCACCGTCGGATCTCTCCAAAATTCGTGTCAAAACTCGATGGACGGTTCAGATTGCGCCACGCCCACAAAATGACAAAATAACGTTTTCTCGTGATCTGAACCCAGCCCTCGTGATTCACGCAATGATGGACGCTCCAGATCTGACCACGTGTACCTTCCGAGCTTCCTGCCACCTGTTTGCCTAGCCGAGCTACTGAACAGCTTGGCTAAGCAGCCGAGCTACTGAGTCGGAGGGTGGCGACGCTCCAGGGCCAGGACTCTTCGAAACGTCCAACTCCATACCTCGGCTAACGGCACCGAGCCTCCGAACCGAAGGGACGAGGAACCGACCCTCATATATGGAGAAAAATCCTTCCGAGGCTGAATCACCGTCGGATCTCTCCAAAATTCGTGTCAAAACTCGATGGACGGTTCAGATTGCGCCACGCCCACAAAACGACAAAATAACGTTTTCTCGTGATCTGAACCCAGTCCTCGTGATTCACGCAATGATGGACGCTCCAGATCTGACCACGTGTACCTTCCGAGCTTCCTGCCACCGGTTTGCCTAGCCGTGCTACTGAACAGCTTGGCTAAGCAGCCGAGCTACTGAGTCGGAGGGTGGCGACGCTCCAGAGCCAGGACTCTTCAAAACGTCCAACTCCATACCTCGGCTAACGGCACCGAGCCTCCGAACCGAGGGGACGAGGAACCGACCCTCATATATGGAGAAAAAATCTTCCGACCCTTCTCAGCTGTTGGATCTTGTCAAAAAATGCGCTCGTCGTGATGGACGGCCCAGATCTTGCCACGTTCGCTAAACGACAAGATAGCGCTTTTTGGGGATCCACGCTGAGATGGACGCTCAGGATCACGCCACGTAGTTCGGCTGATTCCGAGCTAGGGGCCGAGCTGCCGAGCCGAGGGGACGAGGAACCGACCCTCATATATGGAGAAAAAATCCGCCGACCCTTCTCAGCCGTTGGATCTTGTCAAAAAATGCGCTCGTCGTGATGGACGGCCCAGATCTTGCCACGTTCGCTAAACGACAAGATAGCGCTTTTTGGGGATCCACACTGAGATGGACGCTCAGGATCACGCCACGTAGTTCGGCTGATTCCGAGCTAGGTGCCGAGTTGCCGAGCCGAGGGGACGAGGAACCGACCCTCGCATACGAAGAAACTATCTGCCGAGGAACGCGAATCGTCCGATCGCCCAGAAAATTGCGCTCGACGCTGATAGAGGGCTCAGATCGCGCCACGCCATAAATAGGTATTAAAAATTAGTTTTTATTTATTTTAATCGTTTTATTTATTTAAAAATTGCAAAAAAATTACTAAAAATTCGGGAAAATTAACTAGAAATTCTAGAAAATAATTATAAATTCGGGGGAATATTTTTGAGCCCCTGAACGAACAATTATTGCCTAGAATGTGTTGTTAAGACCCCCGAACGACTGGTTAACACATCGCAAAATTAAATAAATAATCCAAAAAAATAGATAAAAACCACCGGATATCCAGAGAAGCTCAAGAATAGCTTACAGCTTGAAAAATCACCTCACTACCCCCTTCGAGATTCAAAACCCTCCATTTGGACTCCGATACAACTCCACTAGCCAATAAAACAGTTAAACTACTCCTCAAAGGCTGATCAAACTCAGTCTTTAGGAGTGGGGGGCTCGTGATATGGCTAAAAATAGGGTTAAATCAGAACCGTCCAAATCGGACACGAATCTTGAAGCCCAGGGGTAAAACGGTAATTTCACCTACCAATGGGTCAGAAGCGGGTACGGGTTCTCCTCCTCGAAAACCCACTAACCCGTAAACGGATCCACCTCAACTGGGTGCGGATTTCAACCCGCAGCAAACCCGGTCCAGAAGGGATAGAATTAGGGTTTCTGATTAAATCCTAATCAACGGTCCTGATTCATATCTATCCCTTCACTGGGGATTAGGGATTACATTCCTTATCTAACCACAGGGGGATTACATTCCCAATCTGATCCCAGCGGCGCCTATAAATACCCCCCATCCATCTCCATTAAGAGGTAATCAATCTTTTGCCAGTTTTTGCGCTCTCTCATAATCATTCCTGATTACTGACTTGAGCGTCGGAGGGTGTGTCGCCGGGAACAACCCCGGTGTCTCGCACTTTTTACAGGTGTACGGCGGGAGACAGCGTCAAACTCCGGCGGAACAGGTAACAGGTTTGCTATTCAGTTTTCCTAAGAATCCACAAATACTATCTGTTTGCCCCCACACCAGATTTAGCGGCAACATTCCCAAATAAATTTTATTCGAATTTTGCAATCATACATTTAGGAAGTTTCCGTTTTCATACCACCTAACTTTTGGTTGCCATGTATAGTGTAGGATTTTTCATGAGTCGCGGAACCATTTTGGCAAACATAGCAATGTTCACTAACAATGGTATAATCTCTTCAGAATTTTTTTTGATAAGCTGGGCTAACTTGATATTGTTTGAAACATTGCCTTTAGTTGGTTAGTAATAAAAATAATAATTGTTGTTAATAATAGACAATGTTGATTTTACATATCATATAATGTGTTTATTATGTATTAACATTGTCTAATATTGGATACTATCATGTGTAGTGATCGTGTAAGAAGCTAATGGTAAGAACGATGGTCTAAATGACCGAGGATGGCGACCATTAAATCGCGGTAGTAGGCCCCCAGTAGTAATGAAGCCGAAGGCAATGTTCCACCACCTATAGATGTAAGAAGTGTTCATTAATTTTCATTTCTATAATTTGGTGTTAAAATAAATTTCTTCATAAAATAGGATTTAATACATGGTTGTATAGGTTCCCTCATCTTCCGACGCGGCCGAGCCTAACTCCTCTTCTGTTGCACGTGGAGGTCCAGGTCCGTTAGACCCTAACCTTTTAACTTTGCAAAGTGAACACCGATCACAATTCGTTTGGAACGGTGTTTCGAAGGAGTGCACGTTCCGTAGACATCCTCTGCATTTGCCACTACACGCCAGCACACACGAGCTTTTGGCCGCAGCTAGGTTGCTTGGAATAAGCATAATGAGGTCTCTGTAGCGCCCCGAATTTCTAATATAATATCTTAGAAAATACGTGGCACAATTCCCAGCATCAACTTCAATGTAATAGTACACATAGCCCAAAAACACAAATAATTTTATTCCAAACTTTTATTACAACAATCTTTACAAACACAGCGGAATACAAAACACCTTGAATTACAACTTTCTTTTTACAACACTTCTAAAAATTTTACACAAAGCTCTATTACATCAGTTTATCTCCAAAACTATCTCAAGCATCCCAACCTCCAAACTCTAAGTAACAACCTGTAACACATGAGGCTAGAGATGATCCCCAACCCCCAAAACTAAAGGGGTCAGCCATAAAGGTGTGAGTGACATAAACAAGCAACATAAGTAAAGCATAGATTTATCAACAACAGAACATAACAAAAGTAGATGAAATTAGAGAAATCACGAAATGCGAAAAACCATACAAGTGGAACTAGACTAAGTGTTAAGTGTAGAAAATATAAAAGCACATGCATAAAACCAAGTCAAGAAACACAATTCTATATGCTGACTCTCTAATGCGTACTTGTCGGAGTCTATGCATCCCATTCTACATAGGTCCGGTGCAAGCTCTTAACGTCTCCACATTATAGGATTCAATCCCCGCTATGCAACTAATCCTAACACGATGACTACTACGAGATAAAGATAAGCTGTGAGTACTAGCCCTTACCCCGATAATTCCGGAGATAAATCTCATACCACAGGTAATTTACCTGGATAATTCAGGGGATTATCTCACACCGCAGCAATGACCCTCATCACATGAATACCACATGTGCGTCGCCTCGACCCTGATAATTCCGGAGATCAATCCCACACCACAAGTAATTTACCTGGATACGGGGATAAATCCCACACCACAAGTAATTTACCTGGATAATTTCGGAGATCAATCCCACACCGAAAGCCATACTAAGGTCCATAACCCATGTTCCCGTTCATTATATCACCACTAGTGCCTGTCCTTATCATTTTTAGGTTATTTAATTACTTACCGAATCTCCTAAAGTTGGTGTACCCCACCGGACTTAACTTAACAACCGAACAACTAAAATGCCTCAACAGGCCTAAACATAATGACCTCAACCGCCGGTATACTAGGGTCACACACCCTCTAGAGACTCAAACTCAAATATCTAAACCAATCTTACATCTTAAACTACTCAACTTAACATCTTGAAAATATATGTTCAATAGAAGATAGGGTATAAAATAATAAGTTATAGCTTAGAACATTTAGAGAATAAATCATTTGAAAGAACATTCAAAATTATAAGAATACATCAGTACAAGTCGACTGTAGAAAAGGTTAAGTCGACTGTCCAGAGAGAAAATATAGCAGCTTTGGGAAAATAAATCTAAGTATTATGAGTCGACTAAAAAGAGTTATAGGTCGACTGTCCAGAGAAAATACCAATATTTCTTTAAGAAAATATTCTAAGTGTTGTAAATCGACTTGAAAAGTCATAGGTCGACTTACCAGAGAGAAGTTCTAGTAATCTCTAAGAAACTATTCTAAGTACAGCAGTCGACTGAAAAGGGTATAGATCGACTGCTCAGAGAGAAAACTACAATAACTTAAAAAGGTAATCTGAGTGGTACCAGTCGACTATAGAAAGCATAAGTCGACTGTCCAGAAAGAAAGTTCCATGATTTTAAGAAAATAAGCTAAGTATTATAAGTTGACTTATAAAAGTCATAAGTCGACTTACCGGAGTGTTATAAGTTGACTTATAGAAGTCATAAGTCGACTTACCAGAGTGTTATAAGTTGACTTATAAAAGTCATAAGTTGACTTACCAGAGAGAAATTCCAGAAATCTTTAAGAAAATATTCTAAGTGTTATAAGTCGACTTAAAAAGTCATAGGTCGACTTACCAGAGAGAAAACTACAATAACTTTAAAAAAATAATCTGAGTGGTACCAGTCGACTGTAAAAGTCGTCAGTCGACTGTCCAGAACCCATTTTCAAGAAAACTAAAGATCATAGCAGCTGGGTCGTATCAGTCGACTGAAAGGTCGTACCAGTCCACTGTCGGCCTACAGTCTGAAGAATTTAGGTCGTACATATGTCAAAACTAGGGTTTTTAAGAATCAGTCATATAATAAAATAACTTTGTATTATTTTCCAAATCTTATTAATACCAAAATAATTAGATTTAAACTTAGCATTTAAGAAATCCAAGTCCAAACAACATCTTTTACAAAATCACAAATCCCTAATTTAAATCCTCATAATTCAAATCCTCAAAACATGGTCCTCTAAACCATTAATCATTCACAAAATTCCTCAACTAAATCTCAACCATTCTCTATAGTTGAATCATGAACAAAACAAATTTATCCTCAACATGGTCAAATTGTTTTTATCCAACTCACCAATAGTCCAAAAATCTCATCTTTAATTTAATTAATGCATGACATCTATTAAACTCAACCAAATCAACAATAATCCAACATTTTAAGAAAATATAATCTAAGCAGTAGCAGTCGACTGCTAATAGTCACCAGTCGACCGTCCGCAACGAAAATCCAACATTTTTCGCCTACTAATAATTTATATTAGGTTCTTATCAAATCTGAAATCATTCTCATACAAATATCTAGGGTTCTTCTCGGAGACCCAATTTGTAATCACAAGATCCAATTGTTCATCCATCCAATCCCTTATTTTCATAATCATACTCAAATCCTAAACATGCTTTCTAGCAAATAAATTCGACATCCAAGATTAATCAAAACAATCATAGATCAACAACCAAATTATACTACTCACATACATAAACAAATCAACCAATCAATTATATTATTCACATATAAAACTCAAAGGACAAACAAAACAATTACATTACTCACATAAAACATACACAAAGCAAAACAACATGTCACTCACATAGTTGGAGAAATCAAGCGAATGTCACGAAGCACGATGAAGAATCCCCTCTTTTGCAAAGAGTCCAAGATCTCCTCTTCAATCACCAAGAAAATAGAAATATAATAAAACTTGTGTTGTGCAGCAAATGAAGGCTGCACTCCACCCTCTTTTATACAGGCCGGGATTGAAAGATTAGGGTTTTAGAAATACTTTTGCAAAAGAATCCTTCCAAAATATAACTTTACATATATAACCCTCTCTTAGTTAAAAATAAGTTAACTAAATCAAAACCAAATCAAATCTTTTTATCACTGAGTTGTCCAGCAATCCCGCACATCCTAGTAAATAAGAAAAATTCGGATTTACAACTCAGGGTGGCGATTTTGCACAAAAGCCCTCCTTTTGTAATATTTGCAAATACATCATAAAATATTCATAAAAATCCAGAAAAATTAGAAATAATATCTAATAATACATATTATATTTTCCAATCAAAGTATTTGACTTTTACTTTCCAGAAAAATACAAGATGCTACATAAATTCCATATCTGCAAAAATACCATATTTGTATAAATCTTTACCAAATCAACTCCAAATAAAATTTAAATATAATTTAATTTAAATGATGATCATGGAAAGCCCAAAAATCAGTAAAAACGAATTTTCATAATTTATTTCAGATCCAAATGGCTTTTTACATAAAAGCCCCTCTCTTTCGAGATATTTAGAAAAATAGTTTCTCTACTCAGAAAAATCCAAAAATTTGGAATATAATCCATTATAAGCAGGATAATTTACTAAAAATATAAAATTGGTTATTTACACCAAAAATATTTGCACGTGTTTCGCACGTGTAAAAGAGATAGATTTTCAGAAAATACTTATTAAATCTCAAAATCATTTTAATTAATTTTCAAATCTTTAAAATAATATTTGAAAATACGGGGTTCTACAGTCTCTCCAACTTGATCGGTCTCTTCTTACGACTCTCCTGGAAAGATGGAGACCGGAAACCCATACTTTCCATTTACCCATAGGAGAAATGACGGTAACGTTCCAAGACGTTGCTATGATATTGGGTCTTCATGTTAATGGTGTAGCCGTAACCGGGAGTACGGGTTTTGATAAATATGAACTTGTACGAGAATACCTCGGTGTCGAGCCGGACGATAGAACCTTTGTTGGGCAATCCATTAAACTTTCATGGTTGGATGAGGTATTCAAATTTTGAATGGCCACAGTCGCCGTTCACAACTGCGGCCTTAGTTATGAACCACGACTATGGTCTTTTCAATTATCCAGAGAGTTGGCAACTCTCTTGATAATTGAAATAACCACAGTCACAGTTCACAACTGCGGCCTATGTGAAACTAGGGCCGCAATTGTGAACTGCGACCGTGGTCTTTTCACTTATCCAGAGAGTTGGCCCTAGTTTCACATAGGCCGCTATTGTGAACCGTGGCTTATGTTGGTTGAAGTTACAGAACTTATACCAGCAGTGAGTTTCTTGTTTACAATTCGAATGCATTCCAACTACAGATACCAATTTATGTTCCCATGTTGGTTGAAGTTACAACTCAAATGCATTCCAACTACAATTCGGAATAACTGTTCTTTCAATCATGGAAGCAAAAAGCATCATCATCCTCTACAGGTACCACCAGGAAAAATTGGGACTTTAATTTTCCAGTTGCATATCAAGCACAAATTTTAACTTTCCATTCACTTATATCCCAATTAGTAATTTCGTACACCTTCTCTACTAGTTCGTGTTGTGTAATATTACGGGGAGCCAAAACTACTTTGGGTTCAACATCACTATAATAAACTTCTAACTTTTGGTCTATAATTATTTCTCCCTCGTTAATAACCAAATAGGAATTTTATGATTCATATCTACAAGTCAATGGACAAATATACAAGTAACTATCTAATAAAAAAAACATAAAACAAAAAAATTTTACTTTTGTGGGTTGTATGAATACCTTCAAGAATACAATCATCGTTTGATAGGGGAGATAACGACACAGATGAGTTCAGATAGTACGAAGACGTTGATAATCGTCGGCGGTGTTGTCAGCTTCAATTTCTGTGGAGAGGTTTGGGGAATTTAACGACTAGGAAAATTGAAAGCTTGGGAATTTAGGGATTGAAGGTTGATGGGGAGAGGAAGATGAGGTGAAGATGATTCTTTAATCAGAGAGAGATTTTACGGAGTTGGAGGAGCTAGATTAGGGTTATAGGATTTTCAAGGATTTTGGGTTTCGGAGTTGGAGAAATTATGTGGAGAGAAGAAGTCAAGTTTAGAATTGGGGGAAGAGAGTTTTAACAGATCTAGACCCCCCCCCCCCAGCGAGGCCGCAGTTGTGAACTGCAATCTAAGTATTAACCAGGCAACTGCGGCCTAATTAAAATCTCCTCACAGCTTCTTTGGCCTTGAGAAATTTTTTTAAGAAAGCCTTGCAATCTATATTGTACTGCGGCTGGAAGAGACAACAGTTGAAAACTGCGAGTGGTCTATTCTGAAAATTAGTTTCAAAAATAGTCTATTTTAAAAATTAGTTTAAAAAAGTGGTCCATTATGGGGGAAAAAATCCTTATTAAACATAGGTGTGTTTTGCACATGAGTCACAACAAATATGTATATTCCATATCAGTCCTCAATTAAATCACTATTTTAAAAACATTAGCTTAGTCAACTCCAAAGTAATTAGTCGGAGTCGCAATTGCAAGCTCACATAAATTATGATCCATTTAACTTTTGATGAATAATCTTAAGTCAAAAAGTTGTATTCTCTCATAATAGTTGGCCTGCACTTTTGGTTCTCACTGTGAGTTTCTCTCTCTAGGTTTCTAGAGAGAGAAGCTCAAAAAAAAATGCAAAAAGCCAGATCAGGGAGGGGGGAGGACTCCCTCGTCCTCCCCATCCTCCTCTCCCTTCCCCTCCCTCTCCCCCTGCCCCACCTTTGCCTCTTCGGTGCGGTGTGGTGAGGCTTTCGGCTTGTCCGATTTGAGGTGTAGGAGAGTGACGGCGCTGCAAGTAGTGTCGATGCTAAGGGGACTAGGTCGACGGCTGGAGCGGAGTCGCCTGTAGAGGAGAAGGGTGCGAGGGGGTGGTGTACGGGTCCGGTGATGGGCGATCATGGCTTCGGCTTCGATTTGAGCGTGTGCCCTCGTCGGCAGCATGGATGGTAGCGGGTGAGGGTACGGGAGGGTTGTGGTGACGGGTGGTCATGGCTTCGGCCTCAATTTGAGCGCGCACCCTTGTCGGCAGCTTGGATGGCTGCTGGTGAGGGTACGGGAGGGTTGTGGTGATGGGTGATCATGGCTTCAGCTTCAATTTGAGCACGTGCCCTCGTCGGCGGCAGAGATGGCAGCTGGTGAGGGTACGGGAGGGTGGTGGTGATCATCATCGAGGTTTGGACCGTGGTTTCATTGATTTTCTACTATTTGGTTTTATATAATAGAGCCGAAATCAGCCTCAGAGGCATCAAATCTATCAGATTGGTGCTTCTTGTTAGTTTGCATTGCTTCTGTTTGGGTTCAGAACAACACTACTTCGGTATGGATGCTAATGGGTGGAGTTACAACCTCTCGAGTTGGGCTATGGATGTTTGTTCTCTCTTTTATGCTTCAAATGCAGCTAGGATGGCAAAGCATCGACTGGGATGGAGGGAAGGTGGTGCAAGAGAGTGATGATGGTCGGAGTAGACGTCGACTATGACGGATACGGGTACGTGTATCCGGTATGGGTTTGAAATTCAAATTACATTGGAGGATGATTTGAGGGGATATTTGAATTTCAATTTAGATTTTTAAAATTAAAAATATTTCAGGAGAGTGGTGAAAGGATATGTATGGGTTTGAAATTCAAAATATAGATTTGATGCTGATTGAGTTGAAATTGATGGATTGATTGAGTGATTGATTGATTGATGATTGATCAATTGACTAAGTAATTAATTGGTTGGTTGGTTTTTGAATATTTGAATTTCAAATTAGGGTTTGAAATTCAAATTATATTAGAGGATGAGTTGAGAGGGGCAAGCGTTACATTTGTTGGGCGGTGATGTTCGCTAGAGGTATAGATCGTCTGTAGCATCGGCCTAACGGTTGAAAACAACGACTACTGTTGAGGGTTGGATTTGACGCAATCGGAAGAGGGCGTCGCGGTGGGGTTGGTTAGGCTAATTCAAGACGGCAACGTCATTGAGAAAGGAGTAAGTATGCTAGCAAGATACAGTGGCTGTCTTTGTTGTCATGGTGGACGCTTGGGGGAAGATGGAGGGAGTTTCTGGGGTGGAAAGTTATTTTGATGGAGTTTGAATTTCAATTTAGAGTTTTGAAACTCAAATTACATTTGGGAGGTGATGAACGTGTGCGGGGGCTTTCATTTGGGCTCTTGGTCGAGATTCAGAGTTCAGATTGAGTTGCTTAATTTTGTCCTTCATTGAACGATCGTTATTGATGATGCTAATCCCCATCGTTGCGGTGTACGATTTTGTCAACATCGTTGGGATGATGTGGGAGTCTTCGATATGGTGGAGGATGTACAAGCTGTGACAGTGTGATAGATGTGCAAGTCGGCGCCGATATGGTACATGTGCGAGTCGTTGCTAGTTTGGGAGTTTTAGTGAGGTTGTTGCTATGGTGAGAGTGGTGTGAGTCGTTGCAGGTCTACTGATGGTCAAGTCATCACAGAGACGGTGTTCGGGCTAGTCATCAGCGACGTCGCGAATGGAACATTGGCCACCATGGTGGTGAATGAGCTGAGCATTCCAGATTAGAGAAGTGACAAGTCATCACTGGATGGGCGAAGTGGCAAGTCATTATCAGAATTGTGATTAGGCAAGTCGTTTTCAGTATGTTGTTCAGATTAGGTGTCACCAAATGAGATAGAGAAGTCGTTGCTGGAGTGGTGTTCAAGTTAGACATCGCTTGAAGGTGCATGGGCAAGTCGTAACTATGGTTGGTTCTCGATGAGTCGGTATCTGATTGTTCAATAGGAAATTGGCATGCGTCACATCTAATAGGGGGAGAACAGATTACAGGTGTCATCGTCTATAAGTTTAGCTAGGGGAGGGACTAGTTAATGTTGTAGGCTTAACTGGGTAATTGTTTTTTGTTGTTCCGTTCTAGGAACAGATAGATGCCATATATTTGTAATACTTGTTTCGTTAATGATTTATTAATGAAGCGGTGACGCGGTCACTTTTTTTTCTTATATATATATATATAGTCGGCCTACCCTTGTGGTCTTAGGTTCTGTTTGGTGTTGTTTTTTAGTACAAGTGTTTGAGGAAATTAAGTAAAAATTTCTTTTGACAAAGTTTTATTCTTTTAGTTTTTTAAAACAATGATCTGTTTTTGAAAATGAAAATTTTTTGAAAAGTTGTTTGGCAAGGGGTTTTTCGCAAAAAAATTCATAAATTTTTTTCCGAAACGAGCTCTTTGAAAACTTTTTTCCCAAAACTCTTCAAAACTGTTTTTAGAAAATTTTCCAAAACTATCTTCTCCCTTTACCGAAGTCTTCTCTCCTTTACTGAGCTCCTTT
Organism: Hemerocallis citrina; assembly: GCA_017893485.1. Lineage (NCBI taxonomy): Eukaryota > Viridiplantae > Streptophyta > Magnoliopsida > Asparagales > Asphodelaceae > Hemerocallis > Hemerocallis citrina. The sequence goes on from JACEHZ010000284.1 coordinate 407,640, forward strand.
TACCTTCATTTCCTCTCCTTTACCTTCTTCTCTCCTACGACTCCAAATCTGAACCCAAAATCGCACCCATCGTCTCCTCTACTTTCCCTTTACCGAAGTCTCCTTTACCTTTGTTTCCTCTCCTTTACCTTCTTCTCTCCTACGACTCCAGATCTGAACCCAAAATCGCACCCATCGTCTCCTCCACTTTCCCTTTACCGAAGTCTCCTCTCTTTACTCTCCTTTACCTTCGTTTCCTCTCCTTTACCTTCTTCTCCCTTACGACTCCAGATCTGAACCCAAAATCGCACCAAATCGTCTCCTCTACTTTTGATATTTCAATGTTTTCGTTACTCTTTCAACGAGAACGTTCTCTGTAAAGTTTTTCGACCACAACCCTCATCGATCTAGGGTTTTGCTGTAGAGGTTGGTCAGATTTGTTTGTTGCCCCTACTTCGATCTAGGGTTTCATGGTGTGTGAGACCAGATCTGCTTACAGGAGAAGGTGTAGTCGAGCTAGGTTTAATCGAATAAAACGTCGTTTGAAGCTTGAATCGTGTGGAGACAACTTCTCTAATCTTGAAAGCAAGGTATGAATTTTTTGGAACCCAATTTTTTACAGCAAGATCGGGTAGGATTTTGGGATCTGAGATCAAATTTTTTTTGTTCCTGACATGGGATCTGAGATGGATCTGTTGAGAACAGGTTATTTTTAATTTTTTTTTTCTTTTATGGTCTGCTTTGAGATGGGATCTGAGATGGTTTTTGAAACCTTTTTTTGTCATCGTTGTCCATTTATTACGGGAGTGCAAAATAGTTCGGTTGATTTTGTTGGTGTCAAAATTTGAGACCGCAAAAATTTGTCAGAACTACAATCATCTTCAAATTTGTTCCTGTGAAAATTGTTTCGGTTCATTTGGGTAGTGCAGCAGTTTCACATTGTTGCATTTATATTGATACCGTTTATGTTCATAATATAGATGATTAGTAAGGGGAAAGAGATGGAGGTGGATGTTGACGTTGATGTTAAGTTATGGCCGACAGCTGTTGAACGGGTGTTTGTCAATTTGATGGAGGAAGCGGTAGACCAATCTAGTTTAAAAAGTTCAACATTTGAAGCAAAATTTTGGCAAAAGTTTACCATTGATATGCAACACATTACTAATCGAAAATTTACGGTAAGGCAATTAAAGGACAAACATTCGAGACTTTGAATTCAATGGAGGGAGTTTCAGTATTTGAAGAATCAGAGTGGTTTGGGTTGGGATGAAGATTCTTAAACTATAAATTGCGAGCCACTAGTTTGGGAGGCATATGTTAAGGTTCATATATATCTTTATCTTGATAATATTATGTGATTCACATCTTATTATACTTAAACGTAAGATTATTACTTGTAAATTAACATCAGAAAATTTTGTGGATAGGCACACCTGAAGGCCAAAAAATTTCGTTACCGGGGATTGGCAAATTATGATGCCTTAACAAAAAAATTTTAGGGGTCTACTGTCCAGGGGTTACTTGTTAGGGCTTCAACACAAAAGCCCCTTACATCCGATCAAGAACGTAGGGCTGATGAAGAGTTCGCCCAACACGATATACCGTACGTAGTATCGGATGATGAGGGTGATGATGCACCGAGAGGGCAGGGGTCTCGAAAAAGGAAATCTGGCAATTCAAGTGGTCGAGCAACAAAAAGCTCAAAGAGTTCTAAGGCGGATATGGCTTACGAATCGTTTATGTCTACCCAACTTGCAAAACAAAAACATTACGAGGGCTTAAGCCGAGAACAAAGTCAACCCCAGCCAAGTCAACCCCAGCCAAGTCCACCCTCGTTTGTCGAAGACCCTCACTCCATTGGAGAATGCATGAAAATAATTAATTCGATGAATGGGCTTACTTACCAACAGATTGGGAAGGCATTTGAATTGTTTCTGAACAATCCAACGGCGCGTGAAGGCTTCATTTGTATGAGCGAGGATGTTAGGGTATTGTGGTTTAGGAGTATCGTTGACTAGGGAACTAACTTTGTTTTTACATTTATTATTTGTGTATGATTTATTAGTTTTTTTCTCATTATTTCATGGCACAATGAGGTTGATGTTTAATTGAATGAACCTGAACTATTACTATGTTATGTTTTGGTTTAATTTGCTTTGTTATTGTTAGATAAAATAATATGTTATTGAAAATTTAAAATTGCAACATACTATTTGCAAATGAATTCTACTTTTTTCACAGTGAAGTACTATTGCATGTGCTACCATAGTGATGGACTGGTCAGACGATGATCTTGACGATTTGGAAGACTTGATGTCACTCGAGTTCCTAAGGTCCTCAGAAAAAGAACCACATTCCACTCCTGCACTAACAGGACGAGAATATTTGCAAGAAATGATAGATGGTCCCGCGTCTAAGTTCCATCGCATATTTCGTATGAATCAAGATAGTTTTTTTGTCTTTGTGTGAATTTTTGAAAAATGGCAACTACCTCGAGGAGATGCAGTCGAAGTCCCAACGTAGACGCATGTCTCTTGAAGAAAGTGTCGCCATTTTTTGTATATTGTCGGTCATAGTCACAGACAAAGAGTGGCTTTTGATCGGTTTCAACACTCGACACATACAATAAACAGACATTTTAAGGATGTGTTGAGATATTTGGCCAGTGTAGCAACAGCTCTCATTACTCCCCCAAATACGACACGTATACATGAAAGGATTACTAGTTCCACAGATTTTTATCCATGGTTTAAGGTATGTTTTAGACAATAAACATCTATATAAACCATCCCTTAGTGTTTACATGATTTTTCATATATTGTATCGTTCCAAATACGTGTCGTAGGCACATGCCCACGGGCATACCTAGTATTCTTATAATATTTCAATTACACTGATAAAGTAGTTTTTAAATTCAATATTGTAGGGAGCTATCGGTGCTGTTGATGGCACATTAGTCGATGCTTGGGCACCCGCTAGTCGTCACAATGCTTGTCGGGCACGAAAGGGTCACATAACGCAAAATGTCCTAGCCACTTGTGATTTTGATATGATGTTCACATTTGCTTATGCGGGATGGAAAGGAAGTGCCAACGACTCCCGTGTAATTCAAACAGCATTATTACAAGGATTGTTTCAAATCCCTGCAGATGATAAATATTATTTGGTAGATTGTGGTTACACAAATATACCATGTTTTTTAACACCATACCGTGGTGAGCCTTATCATTTATAAGACTTTGAAGGGGCCAATCATGCACCGACTTAACATAGACAACTTTTTAACAAAATGCATGCATGGCTACGAAATGTCATTGAAAGAACTTTTGGAGTCTTCAAAAAAAGGTTTCCTATCTTGAAGTATATGTCAAACTATAAGCCAACAAGACAGGTTCTAATGGTAACTGCTTGTTGCGGCGTTCACAATTTTATACGAAGACATTCAGTAGATGATACATTTTTTTCGGATTTTGTAGATGAAGAATTAATTCATCGCCTACAAAATGAAGAGAATGCATCAACATCTCAAGGGTTGGATTTGTCAGCTTCCCAATTGAACCGTATAGGTAGAAAAAGAGATCAAATTGCTACGGCAATGTGGAATGCGAGACAGTGACAGTTGTTTGGATATTTATGTATCATTGTAATATTTAATGTTATGATTATAACTGCATTTGTTCCTTTCGTTTTGTTACTGTGTGAGATGGTATCTTGACCAGTTGTTGACGTACAGGCATTGCACATGGATTCAGTTTTGTTAGAAATAATGGTCGAAGAATGAATGGAGTTGTCACTAACAGGAAGTGCTTATTATATTTTTTTTTACTCACTAAGATGATGTCGGTTTAGGCAATGATGAAATCCACAACTTATTTTTGAAAGTGTGCCCCCCCTCCCCCTTCTGCCTGGTTGTATTGTATATTGGTGATACTGAAAATATCAAAATTACGAGTGAATATCCATGGAAATGATGAGAGTTTTTAAGCTGATCCATGGTAATGATGAGACTTTTTAAGATGATCCATAGAAATGATGAGAGTTTTTAAGCTGATCCATGGAAATGATGAGAGTTTTTAAGCTGATCTGTGGTTTCTGTGATGGCATACTGAGTGTATGATTGATGAATTCAACTATGGATGGCGGAGGAGGGGGGGACACATAATTAGTACTAGTAGGCATGACATTGTAAAAAATGCAGTCCTAGACTAATCTTTATGATTTATTTGAACAATTGTTATATACAAATGTGTTCTGAGCCTACGACTAATTCAATCCTTTCAAATATTGACATTGCTTTGTTATACTATTTGACTTCATGATTTGTTTATTACGAAGTCCCCTTAATTCCTTAGCAGGATGAAGAGTGGAGTGGTATTAGCTAGTTGTATATGGGATTTTCCATGGTTTCTGATGCTTTATAATAACTCTGAATATTGCAATAAATCTGATGATGGTTTCTGGTGCTTTATAATAACACTAGAGATTGCAATAAATCTTTGTTGTTGATGCATTCTTCTCCCCCAAGCCTTTCGTTTTGTGACGGTCTAGGCGATGATGATATGTAGTAAATATTTTGAACAAGGCAACCTTACAATAATCGATGATTTATTTGAACAATTCTTCTATATTTTTACTGTGTTCTGAGCCTACGACTGTCTCTTCTCCCTTTGTTGAGGTGTGTTCTGATGCCTATTCTTCTATACCCAGTTGTCAACTCTGATCTTCACAAGGTAATATATTTCTTACTCCACATCCTCCAGTTTTTCATTAGCAACATCCTGCTTTTACTTCATTACCAAATCATGTTTACATTCCAGTAACTAGTATAGAAGTGAAATTGTATTGCTTAATGAATAATGTCTACAAAATTTAAGGTGTGCATTAGGGTACTATTGCCTTACCTTCCAGTGATGGGTGCTGTTGCTACTCATGGATTGTGTTAGCTTCTTCTAGCAGGTGATGGGTTCTGAAGAGAGTCATGGCTTCTGAATCTTTGGGGTTTTATTTTTCTGGCTTCATCTTGCTTTAAGTATTTTTGAAGGTTACAGTTTCATTCCCAAAATTAATTTCTTGTTACATATCTTTTAACTACAGTGATAATTTTTTTGTGGTGATGGCATATGATGCTTTGTGATACTTTATAAGGGATGCTTTATAAGAGTGGCCTTCTGATGGTTCTTTGGAGGTGATGTATTCTAATCCCGCATGAATCAATCTGATTTTCTATTCCTATGAAAATAACCTAGCTACTTCAAACATGTTACCCCAGTATATGATTGTGATGCTTGACAATGGCTTCTGAATTGAATTGGGAAAAACAGAGTAGGAATTTCAAATTCACTATGAAGATGTGCATCTGAAGAATGAATGGAGATGATGATGATGATATATTCTGATCCTTTATCAGAAGGACTGAAATTATTTTCCTTGACCATATTCCCTTACTGTGATTAATTGAAGAGAAGGGATATGAGTAGATTTTCACAGTTGACTCCTATTAATACTTGAGAGTTGTTTACATAGAAGAGAAGATTCTTTGTAGCATTTTCTATTTAGATTTGTAGGCTTTTCATTTCAAGAATTGAAGTTGTGTCTGGAGTGTTCTATAGAATTTAGGGAGGTTTGTGAAATGGTTTGTTGGTAGATGTATTATTGCAAGTACATTGTGATGGGGAAGTTAGTTCTGTGGTGGTTGGTGCTTTGTCAAGATTGTACTTTTATTTCTAGCAGTAGGATTTCTCATAAGAAAGTGCCTGTACATATTGAAGGTGTGCTTTTGGCTTCTTCTTGAATTGGATATTAGCTTGAAATATCAACTAATATTTGTCTCACTAATTCTCTATATTCTTGCATGTAGAGATGCTATTGTGACTTGGATCATGAAGAGGATAAGACCTACAGTTGTAAATGTAACAACTGAGGAAGCAGAAAAGATATTGACTTCTCAGAGCACACTTGTTTAATTTTTAGAATTTTATTTTCCATACTGGACAGTTGGATAATACATCTTGGACAGCTGCATGGCTCTTTAAATTTTTAGATAAAGATTGCATCATTCTAATGCAAAGCTAGAGTCTGTGAGCTTAGCATGAGCCTAATCAGGAAGGTAAATATATCTTATTGTTTTGTACATGTGCCTGTCATGAATCTGGAGATGATGGCTTCTTATCCAATTTAACTAAACTTTGATTTCTTCCATTGTTTAAAATTTCCGTACTGTGTACAATACCTTCCTGTGATGGGTTCTGCAGCTGCTCAGGATTTCTGATTGCTTCTGATGGATTCTGATGGCTTCTTCTTTCTTTATAAGTCAAGTTATATTCATTATCATGATGCTACTAATAACCATTCAAATGCTTCCTCTTGCTGTGTATTTCCCTGCATATGAGAATGTCTTTATCATGAACATGTATTATAATTTTAAAGGTGGATTTAAAATTAATCCCTTTGTAGGCAAGTGATCTGAATTGTGCATTTGATTCCACAAAGAGATCCCAAAATGTTATTGCGGCTGCTAGTGGTGACCTTGAAAAGAACGTTGCTGATAGTTTGTTTTCAGTGAAAGAAGTTCTGGACTTCAACTACAACAATGGAGTCAATCAGTCCTTAAATATTTGAAGATGACATTCAAATGTAAATAAATCATGTTTTCCCCTCCTTGTTCCTCTTTAATGCAGGCCAGGTTAGCAAGGAAATGCTAACCTGTGATATGTTTCATCTTTGCGAAGGCATTATAAATGGATACTTTGGACTAAGCAGGCATAAATCTTGTAAAATGTGTACAAAGGGTTGGCTTGCAATTTTGTATAGTATTCTTTGCAGCCATGACAGTTGTTCGTTTATAGGTATCTATTATTACCAAATAGCTTTTACACTCTCATTTTCAGAAAACAGTTTTCAAAAAAAATTATTACCAAACAGCTTTTACATTCTCATTTTCAGAAAACTGTTTTCAAAACAACAAACCAAACGCAACCTTACTTTTTCAAAATTTTTGTTTTAGCCTTCTCTTCTACACCTATAAGCGATGCTTTTAACTTTTAACAAACACTTTTACTTACTCAATTTTTTTTGAAGTAAATGTATACTTTTTTCTAACAAGACTTTTGGTAACAACATTTTTTAGAGTAATAAATTTTCATTCACATCAATATTAGACAGAGACATATTCTCTCTCCTAAACAAGATTACTTTTAATATTTTAACTTAAAAATCAATTCAGCGGATCTGAATATTAATTGATACTTTGAATAATAATAATCTCTACCTGTAATTTGTAGACAAGCATTCAAACAACCATCAAACACTAACTCTCCTAAACAAGTTTACTTTTAATATTTTAACTTAAAAATCAATTCAGCAGATCTGAATATTAATTGATACTTTGAATAATAATAATCTCTAATATTATAATGGGAGAGTTGGGGTTATCTTGTAGACAACCTGTAATTTGTAGACAACCATTCAAACAACCATCAAACACTAACCATCTAATCTCAACCACTATATTAACAATATTTATTTAACTGCTGTTAGTTACCATAATACTCTCAAAGTTCAAATTTATTTACGACATAATTATTTATAAAAGTGACACTCATATAAAATAAAAGTTGATGTCACGAAGGGTAATTTGTAAGGAGTATGTAATGAATAAAGTGAGATCTAGATGAGATGTCAGATTATGTCTTAGTATTTTACTTTTTAAAAAACAAATATTAGGATGTGCATCGCACGTGCAGATTACTAGTAATAATAATAATAATATCTCGACTATTTTGATAGGAGAGTTTGTCACCAAGCAAACTCCATTTGTAACCAAATAAACACATGCATTGTAACCCAACAAACACGTGCAATGCACATGCATAACTAATATAAAGAATGTCTTAAGTTCGATGCTAGACAACGTCGGAAATTTTATATAAAAAATTATATTTATAAAGACGTGCATCACATGTGTAAATTACTGGTTATTATAATGTGAGAGTTGGGGTTGTCATTTGTAGACAACTTGTAATTTGTAGACATTCATTCAACCATCTAATCTCAACCATTAATTTTTAAGTGGGAGTTAATTAACCATTCATTTACTCAACTGTTATTAGTTACCATAATACTCTCCAAGTTCAAATTTATTTACGATATAATTAGTTACAAAAGTGTCACTCATATAAAATAAAAGTTTGTGTCATTATGGGTAATTTGTAAAGAGTATGTGATGAGTAACGAGAGGTATCAAGTTCGAGGTCAGATTACGTCATATTATTTACTATATTAAAAAAAAAAGAACGTGCATTGCATGTGCATGCAGATTACTAGTTCCAATAACCATAAAGAGATCTAAGACTGAAATATATAATTTGATTTATACCTCTTTTCTCATGCATAACAAAAATATTAGGAAGGGATTTTAGCATCTCCTCATAACAACTTACTATAATATATGTCTCTCATAAGCCAATGAGATGTAGCTTCTAAACCATTATCCCACCTGATAATATTGACTGTATATATAGCTGATGCGGTTTGTTTTTGGGAGGTGTGGATGCATCAGGTGTGAGTTCTTCTCGATTTTTTTTGGTGGAGGAAGCCTTGGTGCGGACGGTGGCACCGACCCTCAGCCAGGGGAAACGGTTCGGGAGTAGACGTGAGTGAGGCGGAGATTAGAGGCTCGGATCTAGAGTCTCGTGTACCTGCACACGGTCTAGGAACACCGGGGTTGGTCCCGGTAGCAGATCCTCCGACGATCTAGTCAGCTACTGAAAGAGAGTAACAGTAACTAGGGTTTGAGAGGGAAAAGATGGATTACTTTGAGAAGGGGCAGAGGGTCTGGTATTTATAGGAGAAGCAAACCGAGCCTGGACCTGTTTGGGGCCGGGTCTGGACCAGGTTGCCCGTGGGCCTGACGTGGAGAAGCCCAAGCGGTATAGGGCTGACGTGGCGTGGGCCCGGGGTGGTTTAGGACTGACGTGGCAGAGACTTGGGTGGTTTCCAAGTTGACATGGCAGACCCAGATGATCTGGCGGTGCACGCTCTTTGAGGGGATCCTGTGGTCTAGGAGGGACCACGTCATCTGACCCATATCAGGAGCCTCCCACTCCTGGAGGGCTGGGTGACCCAGCCGTGTAGGAGAGGTCCTTTGCCTCTGTAGGAAGAGCAGGGTGGTGTGTATGGTGAAGAATAGGGTCTGTATCTTCCAGGAGAGGCCAGGGGAGTAGGGTGAAGGGATCCCCTATTAGAGTCGTGCGGAGTGCTGGGCATAGAAGAGTCGGAGCTCGGTTTGCCGAGCGTCGAGGGTCGGTGGAAGAGCCCCTCGTTTGTTGGAAAAGCGAGGGGGCGTCGAGATCTGTTGAGTAGGGGCTCGCTTAGTCGAGCGTAGAGGGTCGGTTGACGAGCTCCTCACTTGTTGGAAAAGCAAGGGGATGTCGAGATCTGTCGAGTAGGGCTCGCTTAGCCGAGCATCGAGGGTCGGTAGACGAGCCCCTCACTTGTTTGGAAAGAGAAGGATTTTGGGGCTCGCGGTGCAATCCGAGCTCCGAGCTTCCTGTTGAATAGAAGAGGGTTTTGGGGCTCGCGGTGTCATCCGAGCTCCGAGCTTCCTGTTGAATAAAGGAGGATTTTGGGGCTCGCGGTGCCATCCGAGCTCCGAGCCTCCTGTTGAATAGAGGAGGATTTTGGGGCTCGCGGTTCCATCCGAGCTCCGAGCCTCCTATGAAAATAGAGGAGGACTTTGGGGCTTGCGGTGACATTTGAGCTCCGAGCCTCCTGTGAAAATAGAGGACTTTGGGGCTCGCGGTGCCATCCGAGCTCCGAGCCTCCTGTTGAATAGTGGAGGATTTTGGGGCTCGCGGTTCCATCCGAGCTCCGAACCTCCTGTGAAAATAGAGGAGGACTTTGGGGCTCACGGTACCATCCGAGCTCCGAGCCTCCTGTGAAATAGAGAGCACTTTGGGGCTCGCGGTGCCATCCGAGCTCCGAGCCTCCTGTGAAGATAGAGGAGGACTTTGGGGCTCGCGGTGCCATCCGAGCGTCGAGCCTCCCATGAAATAGAGGAGGACTTTGGGGCTCGCAGTACCATCCGAGCTCCGAGCCTCTTGTGAAAATAGAGGAGGACTTTAGGGCTCGCGGTGCTATCCGAGCTCCGAGCCTCCTGTGAAATAAAGAAGGACTTTGGGGCTTATTCGAGCGTCGAGCCTCTCGACGTGTCGGAAAAGCCGGCTTGTTGGAAAAGCCTGGGGGCATTGGGATAATTTTGTGTTGATTGCTGATGTCATGTGCGCAAGAATCGAAGCAACTTTAGATCTTAGCGGCCGTTGGATCTTGATGATTAAGATCCAATGGCCAGATCCTTTCGCAAAAATCGAGGGGTCTCTTTCTCCATTATAAATCCCCCCTCCACACTTTTCTTTCTTTCATTTTGTTTCTTTTATTTTCCACCTTTCAAGGACAGGGTTTCTTACTTGCCGTCGGCGACATTTTTCCGGTGATTTTCCCGTAAGCGCGATACTTCAGGTTAGTAATTCTGACTCGTAATATTGCACTCTCAGTTCGGCTCTGAGACCAGCTCGTCAGGTTGTTCCGAGAAGGAAGCGGACTCTCCAAAGACATCTTGGTCCTTGGGCGACTATAGGGTGAAACAGGAGGTTCTGTCAGATCCAGGGTCGGACGGCAGGGGTGACGTGGTCTTCGTCGTGTCACCCTTGAGATCCCGTAGGCCGGGAAAGGAGCCCGTGGATGAGGGAGAGGAGGAGGAGGAAGAGGAAGACGACGACGAAGAGCATGATCTCGAGGGAGAGGGAGATGTTGAGGATGAAGAGGGTGACGAGGAGGAGTAGGATGACGAGGAGGAACAAGATGACAAGGAGGAGCAGGATGACGAGGAGGAGCAGGATGACGAGGAGGAACAGGATCTCGAGGGGGCGGGCGCCGTTGAGGATGATGAAGACTCCGATCGGGGCGCTGGGGAGATCACCCTCGCCCGGCTGGCTTTAGCTTATCCCGGGAGAGCTTCAAGTTCTCGAATGCCTCTAGGAAGAGGATGTTTACCGAGCTACCGTTGTCCACGAGGATACGACGAGCCTCGAAGTTCGCCATGCTGAGGCTGATGACGAGCGCATCACAGTGCAGGAGCCGAACTCCCTCCAGGTCTTCCCCAGAGAAGGAGACCGAGAGTTGCTGGATCTGGGAGGAGAGGGGGCCCTGGACGGCGTTAACCCTTCGGACGAATGCCTTGTTAAGGTCTGTGAAGCAGGATGCGGTGGCTGCTGCTCAGAGCGCGGGAGCCAGTAAGGGACCGACCTCGGAGGCCGTGGAGCCATCCCCGGAGAGACCCAAGAAGCACCACCACATGCCAAGGGTGTCTAGGGAGGCGGGGGGAAGCTCGGGCAGCAAGAAAACCTCTGAGGTCCCGGAGCAGAGGCTTCCTCCAACTCGGCCCACAGCCGCGCAGATGGTTGGACAACAGGGGCTTAGGCCACATGCCCCTGATTGGTTGGTTCTTTCGGGGGACTCCCTGCTTGAGGGACCCTTGTCTATTGAGGTGGTCAGGAACATCACCACCGAGCGAGATCGCATGGCGCTCGCGATGCAGACGTCTGAGATGGACTTCATGCGATGGTCTCAGGCACAACTCTCGGTGAGTGGTTGTACCCTTGTGCTGAGTTTTGATTCTAGGATTTTTTCTAACCTTTCCTTCCTCGGACAGGCGATGCTTCATGGGCAGCACTTTCAGAAGTTCTTGGAGAAGGAGATCCTCGTCGAGAGGAGGAACGCGGAGAAGTATCTCCGTAAACTGAACAAGGCAACAGACGAGCTAAAGGAGGCTCGGAACATGGAGGCCATCCACAAGGCCCAGCTGGTCTCGATGGTCGATCACCATAAGGCGGACGTGGACCGCCTCAATGAGAAGGCCCGGGTGGAGGCTGAGAAGGCGAAGAAGGCCATGGCGGAGGTGGAGATCACGATGGCGGATGCCCTGATCCTGGCGCAGGACGAGGCCTATGACAGGGCCAAGGAGCATTTCCGACTAATCTATCCAGACAAGAGGGTCGACCACCTCCACTACGACTGGTAGCCGGAGCATCTGCCGACACCCGGTGGCGAGGAGATGGGGGGCGACCCGGCTGACAAAGAGGTGCCACCCCCCACCCCCTCCACGCATAGTTTAGGTTTTTCTTTTTTGCTTTTGTATATGCCTCTCGCGGATTGGCCACCGCATTTTGTAGCACAATTTTTGAAACTAATGAAAGATAATTTTTGGCCAATGCTCCATGACTTGCTTTTTTAGTCTTTTTTGTGACTTGTTGTTTCTCTCATCTTTTTGATAGATGCACGAGGTCTTGGGTGCCGACCCTATTTCCGTCGAGGCCTCATTGGTCCGAGCGGGGCCAGAGGCCATGGAGGCAGCTCTGGCTCGCCAACAAAAACACGCTCGGAACCGAGCGGCCGCTGTGAATTATTTCATGAACAAGTCTAAGGAGTTCGGCTTGGAGGTCGCTCGTCTAAGAAAATCCCTAGCCGACCGGGACTGGTGGGTAATCGAGATGAACTGGTCAATCTTGGATGCCTCGAGTGGGCGGTTAGCTTCGGAGTCTTTCCTTCATGAGGCTGTAGTTCAGAAAGAGTTGGAGATCCGTAGGTTGAAGCTGGTGCTAGGCGCCGGTTTGATTGAGGAGGCGAGCAATTCGGTACCAGGGCCATCTCCGACCTTTTTATTGGAGAGGGCCTAGCCTAATGATGCGGGAAGCTCGGTGGCAGGGGAGCCTTCCTCGGTTGGGCAGGCCGAGCGTGGGAGGGAACCCTAAGGGAGCGCCGAATTTGAGTTTTAAGCTGAGTGTGAGTGATTTGTATGCTTTTTAATGTATTTGTGCTGCCGTTACCGGCGTGCGATGAGTAATAATGAAAAGAACTCCCGACTTCTTTAACCTTGACAATTTCATTGAGTGAGAATTGTTGTCGGGCTCGGCCTTGCAGGAGGGTCGCCACCGAGGTGGAAGACCATGCGGTTACTTTGAGCAGGCAGCGTATGAGCAGTGGCGTTTCGCCTTTCGATAATCATTAATGGCGACGTTATGCTTTCCGATAAGCATTAATGGCGATGTTTTGCCTTCCGCCGTTTGGGATTTCCAGACGCAATAACTGTGCTTCTCAGGGGGCTATATAACCCCCTCCGCTCCCTGTTGGTGGTCAGGAATTGAGATTGGCTGATCTGCCATTCGATTTGGGTGCCTGCCGAAGGCGGGCGCCCCAAAATTAGAACTTTGGTCTGAGGGCTCCGGATTGGTGGCGCACCAAATAACCCTCGAACAATTCGGGATTTGGCCTTGAGGGCCATAAGACCCAGGATTGTTCGTTGGTGAGTGGTGGTCCGATCAATTGATTCAGAGGCTCGGAGGATCGGAGAGAGCCTTTAGTCGGTGGCTCCCCTACCGCCCTCGAACAGTTCGGGGTTTTGGCTTTTGAAAGCTGCAAACCCCGAGTTGCTTGTGGGTGAGAGGAGGGTCAAACAACGACTCGAAGCTAGGGGCGTTTACCGAAGGCGGGCACCCTAAACCTCAATGAAGACTTTGCTGAAGTGGTCGTGGCAGACGGTCGCCGCCAAGCATATCGGTTGAGTGGCTTTGAAGAAAGCCACGGCCTTGCTCGGGGTCGACGACAAGCCCCTACACTTGTTTTCAGGAAGACGGTATGGGTGTAGCTGGCGGTTGCCGCCGTGTGCATAGGTTGATGGGCTTGAACAAGCCCAAACCATGCTAGGGGCAGATGCCGAGACCTACACTGGGGAGAAAGCCGGTAATGGGCGTAGCTGAACGTAGTCACCGAGCGTATTGGTCGAGTGGCTTTGAAGAAAGTCACGGCCTTGCTCGGAGTCGACGACGAGCCCCCACACTTGTTCTCAGGAAGACGGTACGGATGTAGCTAGCGGTTGTCGCCGTGTGCATAGGTTGATGGGCTTGAAGAAGCCCAAACCATGCTAGGGGCAGATGCCGAGCCCCCACACCGGGGAGAAAGCCGGTAATGGGCGTAGCTGAACGTAGTCGCCGAGCGTATCGGTCGAGTGGCTTTGAAGAAAGCCATGGCCTTGCTCGGAGTCGACGATGAGCCCCCACAATTGTTCTTAAGAAAACGGTACGGGTGTAGCTGGCGGTTGCCACCGTGTGCATAGATTGATAGGCTTGAAGAAGCCCAAACCATGCTAGGGGCAGATACTGAGCCCCCACACCGGGGAGAAAGTCGGTAACGGGCGTAGCTGAACATAGTCGCCTAGCATGTCGATCGAGTGGCTTTGAGGAAAGCCACGGCCTTGCTCGGGGTCGACGACGAGTGTAGCCGAGTGCCGAGCCGTAAGCTTGTAAGGAAAGCTTTTCTGGCTCGCGGTGTTATCCGAGTGTTGAGCCCTAAGCTTGTAAGGGAAGCTTTTCTGGCTCACGGTATTATCCGAGTGCCGAGCCCTAAGCTTGTAAGGGAAGCTTTTCTGGCTCGCGGTGTTATCCGAGTGCCGAGCCCTAAGCTTGTAAGGAAAGCTTTTCTGGCTCGCGGTGTTATCCGAGTGCTGAGCCCTAAGCTTGTAAGGGAAGCTTTTCTGGCTCGCGGTGTTATCCGAGCACCGAGCCCGAGACATGTTTTTAATGAGAACTAACACGAAGCCAAAACTTATAAGAAAGCTGGCATAATTACAACATATTTGAACTTTACAAAAAACAAGGCACGACGTGCCGATTATATCCTTAATAATTTACATGGACTGTAGAGGCTAACCCTCCCCTTCTAGGAATTTGATGAGGTGCTCTGCGTTCCAGGACCTTTTGACAGCCTTGCCCTCTGGATCAGTTAGGCAGTACGTGCCCGGGCATACGACCCCCGATACCTTGTATGGGCCCTCCCAGTTTGGAGCCAGTTTCCTCTTTTGGCCGGGGTTGGATACCACCGGCTTTCGAAGGACGAGATCTCCGAGCTTGATGTCAGTGGAACTCACCTTTTTTGTTGTAGAACCTTTCGATCCTCTGTTGGTAGATGTTCCTTCTAATGGCGGACTTCTCCCTGACCTCGTCTATGAGGTCCAGGTCGGCTCATAGCTGTGCAGAGTTGCTTGCTTCATCGAAGGCCATGATCCGGGGTGAAGGGATCCCGATCTCCAGGGGAATGATGGCCTCCGTGCCGTATGTTAGATTGCATGGCGACTTTCCCGTGGGGATCCTCTTTGTGGTTCGGTGGGCCCAGATAACGCTCGAAAGCTCATCGACCCATAACCCCTTGGAAGAGTTATCGAGTCGCTTTTTGAGACCGTCAAGGATTTGGCGGTTCGCGTTCTCGGTCTGACCATTTGACTGCGGGTGGCATACTGAAGAAAAACGCTGCTGGATCCCGAGATCTCCGCAGAACCTTCGGAAATGTTTACCCGTGAACCGAGTCCCATGTCATTAACGAGCACTTGTGGGATCTCTAACCGGCAGACGATGTGCTTCCAGAAAAACTGTTGGGTCCGATGCTCGATGATCGTGGCTAATGGCTTGGCCTCGATCCACTTCGTGAAGTAATCGATTGCCACTATGAGAAACTTTCGTTGCCCCGTTGCCTTTGGAAATGGGCCTACCAGATCTATCCCCCACATTGCAAAGGGGGCTGGACTGGCCATAGAACCGGAGGTTTGCTTGCGGAGCCATTTTCACGGGGGAGAACCGTTGACAGGGGCCATACTTCTTCACTAGGGCGAGGGCGTCTTGCAACATCGTGGGCCAGTAGTACCCGTGGTTCAAAACCTTTCGCGCGAGCGAGCAGCTTCCCATATGGTACCCGCCGATTCCTTTATGTAGCTCCTTGAGAGCGTACTTTGCTTCATCGGGGGTTAGGCAGTGGAGGTAGGGTCTTCCGTCCGTTGTTGTGTATAACATTTTGAAGAGGGTCACGTTGATCACTGCGAACCTTTCCGAACAGACCCTGACCCACCTCGCTTCGGCTCGGTCTTTGGGGAGCTCTTCCTTGATTAGAAATTTCTTGATAAGAGTGGTCCAATCGGCAGGAAGAGCTCTGTCTTCAATGCAGAGAGTCTCGGGGAAGTCTGTACTCGGCTTTAGGAGAACTTCGATCAGGACGGTGCGATCGAGGAATTCGAAGGAAGAGGAAGCCAACTTCGACAGAGCGTTGACCTGAGCGTTCTGCTCCCTGGGAATCCTTAAGATTGTCGACTCGTCGAAGGATGTCAATAGCCATTGGACCATGGCCGAGTACTTGATCATCCGATCGTCACGGGCCTCGTACTCTCCGATGATCTGGTTGACCACGAGCTGAGAGTCACTGAAGGCCCTGATCTGCCTAGTGCCGGCTTGAAGGGCCAGGGTGAGTCCGGCGATCATGGCCTCGTGCTCAGCCTCGTTGTTAGAGGCCGAAAAGTTGAGACGGAGGCAATATTAAAGGAGGAAACCGTCGGGACCCCGCAGAATGATGCCCGCACCACTCCCCGCTTCGCAGGAGGAACCATCGACGTAAACTTCCCACGTCTGGTCGGTCTCCTTTCTTTGGGGTTGCTCGGAGATGGTGCATTCTATGATGAACTCGGTGAGGGCCTGCCCTTTGATGGCCATCCTTGGCTGATAGCCGATGTCATATTGACTGAGCTCGATCGACCATTTGACAAGTGGTCCAGAGCTCTCAGGCTTATAGAGCACGGCCTTCAGAGGCTGGTTCGTGAGCACCTGGACTGAATGTGCCTGAAAATAGGGATGGAGCTTCCTTGCGGCCATTACCAAGGCGTATGCTATCTTCTCCATCCTGGAGTATCTGGTCTCGGCAGAGAGCAGAACCTTGCTCACATAGTACAGAGGCTTTTGGTTCCTCTTTTCGAACGAGGACGGCGTTGAGCACATTCTCCGAAGTCGACAAGGAAAGCCAAAGGGGCTCACTTGGTTCGGGCTTACTGAGGAGAGGAGGGTTGGCGAGGTACTCCTTCAATTGGGCGAACGCCTCTTGCTGCTGAGTACCCCACTCGAATCCTCCGGTTCTGCACAGTGCCTTGAAGAATGGGAGGGACTTCTCTCCTGACTTGGAGAGGAAACGATCGGCCTCCAGTCTCCCCGTTAGCCTCTGGACTTCTTTGATATTTCTGGGAGGGGCCATGTCTATTATGGCCTGGATTTTTTCGGGGTTCGCCTCGATACCGTGCTGGCTGACGATGAACCCGAGGAATTTTTCCGAGGAGACGCCGAATGCACATTTTGCCAGATTGAGTCTCATGTTGTGGGTCCGAAGGACCCCAAAAGCCTCTTCCAGGTCGGCGACGTGATCTTGCCCCTGCCGGCTCCTGACGAGCATGTCATCGACGTACACCTCCATGTTATGCCCAATTTGATCCTTGAATACTCGGTTAACGAGCCTCTGATAAGTAGCATCGGCGTTCTTCAGCCCGAAGGGCATAACCCGGTAGTAGTAAAGACCTTGGTCCATGATGAAAGACGTCTTGGCAATATCCGGAGGGAACATTTGGATCTGGTTATAACCCGAGAAGGCGTCCATGAAAGAAAGGAGCTCGTGACCCGATGTAGCGTCGATCAGAGCGTCGATGCTGGGGAGAGGGAATGGATCTTTGGGGCACGCCTTGTTGAGGTCTGTGAAGTCTATACAGATCCTCCAGCTCCCGCTCGCCTTTTTGACCATCATGACGTTTGCCAGCCACTCAGGGTAGCTGACCTCCTGTATGAAACAGGCGGACAAGAGCTTGTCCACCTCCGCTTTCATCGCCTATTGCCTCTCCAGGGCGAACTTACATCGCTTCTGGACGATCGGCTTCGAGCCAGGGATCACGCTGAGTTTGTGCATTATGAGGTCCTCAGAGATACCGGGCATATCGGAGGGCTTCCAGGCCCAAGAGGTCGACATTGCGGCAAATGCAGTCGATCAGGGCAGATTTGAGGTTGGGAGCGAGGGAGCAGCTCACTCGGAAATACCTTGATGCGTCCCCTATCTCAAACGAGACATCTTCTAATTCGTCTGCCGGCTCTGGTTCTGGCTGGGTACTCTCGGGCTGTACCTCGATGGCATCCAGGGGGAACACGCCACCTCCGATCGCCATCATATAGCACGAACGTGTCGCCTCTTGGTTCCCTCGGACAACCCCGACACCGGTCTTGGTAGGGAATTTCAGCTTTTGGTGGTAGGCCGAGGGGACTGCCTGGAGGGAGCAGAGCCCGGGACGGGCGAGGATGGCATTGTAGGCTGCCTTGACATTTACAACTATGAAGTCCATCGACTCGGTTCACCTGTGAGGGGTCGTACTAGTGGTGACATCTAAGGTCACGATCCCCTCGATTGGCACCGGGATGCCAGAGAATCAATGCAATGTGTACCCGGCTGGCTTCAGCTTATCCCGGGAGAGCTTCAGGTTCTCGAATGCCTCAAGGAAGAGGATGTTTACCGAGCTCCCGTTGTCCACGAGGATGAAACGGGCCTCGAAGTTCGCTATGCTGAGGCTAATGACGAGCGCATCGCAGTGCGGGAGCCGAACTCCCTCCAGGTATTCCCCAGAGAAGGAGACAGGGAGTTGCTGGACCTGAGGAAAGAGGGGGCCCTGGACGGCGTTGACCCCACGGACGAACGCCTTACTGGAAGTGTTGGACTCCCCTCCCAGGGCCCTCCATGGACGCAATGCAAGATGGCCTGACCCTCGGGTTCTTCATGCTCGGGGTCCCGTTCGGGACGCTGTCTGGGTGCTCGAGGAGGAGGGGCCTCCTGTTCCTCGTGTCCCTCTGGTCCCGAGCGTCTTCCCGCTTGAACTCCCGGAGGTACCCACGTTGGATGAGGGCATCGATCTCGTCCTTCAGGGATCGGCAATGGTCCGTGTCATGCCTGTTGTCCCGGTGGAAGCGGCAGTAGAACCGCTGGTCCCTCTTGTTGTTGTTGTTGGTCGGTCGAGGAGGGTATTGCACGAGGTTCCTATCTTCGATCGCTAAGAGGATGGTTGACACGTTTTGCATCAGCAGATTGTACCTCTCGAAACGGGGGACAGGAGGGACTCTTTTCTCGCCCCCCCCGTCTCTGGGGACCTTCTTTGCTGGCTCCGCCTTGTCGGCCTTGCGTTTTCCTTTTCTGGGAATCTCCTTGGGGTCCTCTGGATTCAGGGCCTCTTCGGCTCGGATGTACTTTTTGACCCGATTGAGGAGGTCAGGGAAATCAATCAGAGGCTTCTTTGCTAGGGAAGCCTTCAGTTGGCTGTGCCGAACGTTGTGCCGGAATGCTGTTGAGGCGACCCCTGGGTCGAGGGAGGAGACCGACCTTGCCTCAGTGGTGAACCTTAAGACGAACAGCCGGAGCGACTCCCATTCTTTCTGTCGGAGGCCCAGTAGGGACGCACTCGTCCTTTTGGCCTTTCGGCTGGTCACGAAGTGGGCGAGAAAGTTGCCCTCCAGTTGGTCGAAAGAGTAGATGGAGCCGGGGGTGAGCTTGGAGAACCATTCCCGAGCTGGTCCCTGGAGGGTGGCGGGGAAGGCACGGCACAGGAGGAGAACCGATGTGCTGTGAATCATCATGAGGGTCTTGAAGCCCTCCATGTGATCAGCAGGATCACCCTCACCGTCATAAGTCTCGAATTGTGGGGGACGAAAATTTCGGAGTATTTCGGCCTGCAAGATGGCAGTGGAGAAAGGAGGTCGGGTGGGCCTGTGCCCCTGGGCCGACCTTGGGCCTCCATAGCCAAAGCGGTCGAGGCAGTCTTCCATTTCCTGGAGGCGTTTCAAGATGTCATCGTTATACTCCGGCGGGACAGTCGGGCAGCGGGACGCGCTGGCCTCGACATCCGAGCGTGAGTGAGAGCGGCGGACCGTCTCGTCGACAGGGGTCCCATGGATAGCCTCTATGATCTCTTTCTGGAAGTCCTGGAACTTTTGGTGGGTGACCGGAGCTCGTTCAGCCTGGCTACGTTGGGCCGGCGGTCTCCTGCCGACGCGGCTGAGCGCCGGGTCCGCCCTTGGGGCGGAGGTCTGGGATGGTTCGAAACCGAGTTGGAAGCAGCCCCTCCCCTAGTCCGGCTTTCTTGTCGATTCTGGATGACCTTGCGTAGGTCGGGTACGACCGAACGGGAGGCCACCGACTGGTGTCCGTGGCTGATCCCTGGGTTGTTGGATCCATGAGCATCGGTAGGGGTGTCTTAAGGAGGGACGTCCTGGCGACGCGCAGAGGCGACATCTCTCCTGGCCTTGGGGGCCATGTGAGCTCGGATGGACGGGATACCGCTGATGACTGAGATCGGGCCGGCGTCTGCACCTGATGTTTCCCACAGACGGCACCAACCTGATGCGGTTTGTTTTTGGGGGGTGTGGATGCACCAGATGTGAGTTCTTCTCGATTTGTTTTGGTGGAGGAAGCCTTGGTGCGGACGGTGGCACCGACCCTCAGCCAGGGGGAACGGTTCGGGAGTAGACGTGAGTGAGGCGAAGATTGGAGGCTCGGATCCGGAGTCTCGTGTACCTGCACACGGTCTAGGAACACCGGGGTTCGTCCCGGTGGTAGACCCTCCGATGATCTATTCAGCAACTGAAAGAGAGTAACAGTAACTAGGGTTTGAGAGGGAAAAGATGGATTACCTTGAGAAGGGGTAGAGGGTCTAGTATTTATAGAAGAAGCAAACCAGGTCTGGACCCGTTTGGTTGCCCGCGGACCTGATGTGGCAGAAGCCCAAGCGGTATAGGGCTGACATGGCGTGGGCCCGGGGTGGTTTAGGGTTGACGTGGCGGAGACCTGGGTAGTTTCCAAGTTGATGTGGCAGACCCGGATGATCCGGCGGTGCACGCTCTTTGAGGGAATCCTGTGGCCCATGAGGGTCCCCATCATCTGACCCATATCAATAGCAAACTACCATTACGCGCTAGCTGATAAAGATGATGATCTCTGCAAGTTCAATGTCAGGTCTCATTGCTTGCGCTTCAGCGACTTGTATATTGGTTATGGTATACCTTCGAACTCTTGTTATATCTCTCGTTTGTTATTTAAAGGCTTAAAGCAAGACCTGCTGCAACAAACTCTAAGTGCCCAAATCCTCCATTAACATTGATTTTAACAACTCCAGTTGCTGGACTTTGGCATCTTTCAGGTTCAGAATTATGCGGCTGATTAAGGGTTGTTGTTCATTAGTACCAACAGTTGCTGGGAATGTTATGAGAATTTCGCAATTTCTCACTACTTCTTACTTAAGGAATAAACACCTTATTAGAAAATAGAATCTTACCCCAAATCTGCCACATAAGTGCTACTCCAAAATTATGTACCTTATTATTAATTATCATCAGATATCTCAAGCATCTTCTCTACCACCTGCCTAGCATTGGAATATGCACTAATGACAAAATTCAGCCTTGCAAAGTTCCATATATGAGTTGTTACGAAGCAATTAACAAGGAGATAAGATGGTGTTTCAAGCTCGATATGCACAAATGGACATAGGGAAGAAATATCAGCTATAAGAGCATCCACAGTCGTTTGCTATATATGCCAATTTATCATTTTTTAGCAAACGAACGTCTGCAACGGTTTCTCATTTTGCCATTTTATAGCAAACGTTCTATTCTTGTTTCTCAAATATGAGAAACGAAAATGAAAATTCTCAAATTATAAAGGACGGAGAATGATTCCCCGTCTCTCAAATTTTAATATATTTTTATTATCAACGGACGGGGTATGTTATACCGTCTGGTAAATTTTATTTTATTTTATTTTTTTTAAAAAGGGTCAGACGGGATATCATATCCCGTCGTTCACCTTTATTTATTTATTTATTTATTTATTTTTTTAAATGAACGGCCATGATTGGCCGATTAGAAAAAAAAATAAAATTAATGGGTGGGACGGGGAATGATTCCCCGGACGTAGTTGTTTAGTTAGGTTTAGGTATTATTATATTATTTAATTTATTTAATTAATATAGTTTAATAGTTAATAAGTAATTAACTTTTTTAATTTAATTTTAAAAGTTGAGACGGTATATGATATACCGTCCCACTCAATTTTTGGCGAACAATATAGCAAACGATCACTGCAGCGATCGATCCTATTTGCTATTACTATAGCTGCCATTTTATAGGATATGAGAAAAACGACTGTGGATGCTCTAACTCTGCTTCACACTGTATTTGTTATCAGATAATTACTAATCGCCCTCCACATGAAATGGAAAACTCTCGGTTGCAGTAATTTCCTTTTTCTTAAATATAATAAATTGCACTCCTTTCATTGTACACATATTTTTCAAAGTTATATCAACAGTTGACGGAATTTACTATGCTTAAATATGTGGACGTAGCCGAGAGACTACCTTTCATCCATACAAGCCCATCTTTTCCACTTGATCGAACACAGAAATAGGTATCTTGCGCATGTCTTGCAAACTTTTAGATCAAATCTACTCTAGATGAGATTATTATTCCAATCCCCTTCATCTTTATCATTTAATCGAGTGTGTCACCTCGATTAGATCGCTCGACCATGACCATCGTTGAAGCTCAACCAAGAACTCTTGGTGACCAGCTACCCACCGATCACCAAACATAACTATTGACTCTTCTCCTTTAGAATTAGCCATTTACATCTCTCAAAATATCATCCTTTTTGCATGAATAGAGATTTTGTTTAGTAGAAATTTTACAGGGGTTTATTGGATTGAGATTTCAAAAGATTTTAAAAGAATTGAGAATCCCAGTATTTAAGGGATTTATGGGGAATTTACTTAAAACTTTGACTAGGATTTATAAGAATTTTAAAATAGTTTGATGGAATTCGAAAAAATTCGATGACAATTGAACTTTCAAAGACTATAATTAGTTCATTTCCTACACAAGATTGTCATTCTCATAAGAGTAGTACGAATAAATATCAAGGCACCTCGCAAGTCATTGACATAAATCATCACATGGATAACCTATTAACTGTTGAAAACTAAATATGTTCATTATCAGCTGAAATCATAAATGTATCAAAAGAAAGATCAAATCTAGTAATGTAAAACCATTTATAGTGACTTAGTAAGATTTGAATTAATGTTCGGTATTCTCTTTGCTCATCTTTGACTCCCATCAGCCATTGCATTTGTTCACATATCTGATGCTATACTAGCTCTTCACTAATTTGCTTTCTCTCGTTGTTGCTCTTGGGTGTGAAACATGTGGTCATAATCATTTCCTTCATTTTCTGGCATTGAAGGCTCATCTTCTTCTTCAACAGGAAACTCATTAGAACGACACTCCTTACGAAGAAAATTGTGCAAACCTGCACAAGCTAAGACTAACTCTGCTTGTGTCTTATACGGAAATGGTGGTTGAGACTTAAAAATTGTGAACCTCGATTTGAATATACCAAATATCATCTCAATTGTATTTCTCAATAAAGCATGGCGAAGATTGAACAACTCATTTGCAGTTTCAGGATGACGACCTTGACCATTAAAATCTTGGAGACGATATCGCACACCTCGATAGGGAGCTAAAAACTGGCGACGATTTGCAAATCCACAATCCACTAGAAAATATTTGCCTAAATGGACACAAGTTGAGAACTCCCATCCCTTGGCCATCCGAATCTAATTTGAGCGAAGACCATGGCCCACTCCTTATCTACACTACTAAGGTTTCTACAGGGATTTTGAAAGCTCTCTTCTGAAACATTTTGTGTATTTGTATGGTGATTGCAGTTTTTATAAAATTTACTTATCTTTCAAAAACAAAAAACAAAAAGACTGTTTCTATAATACCTGAGCCAACAGAATACTGTTCATAATTGAAACAGGAAGCCTAACTAGAGTAGCGAAATGTGAGTAACTAACAACAGATTGGACTAATTAGTGGAACCTTGGCTTGAATCAATCATTATTCGAATATGCAAACCTCTATATCCGGACAACTAATGAAAAAAAAATCACGGGGCAACTGCAAACCTCTAAACCTCGAATATGCAAATTCCTTAGAACCAAATGTAAAATGTTGGCCAGGAATTGTTATGAAGAGACGAAGTCGTCGATGAATACATGAATCTGGGTGAATCAGTCTTCCCATTGTTGAGGCTTAGCTTAGTAATGTAAGTGTAGTCTAAGCGATAATTACAGAGAAAGTAAGCTGTTATGTTTACTAATGTTTCTCCAATATATCCTTGGAATTACTCTTTTTTTAACTTATGGTATTATGTATGTAGGGCTGCAGACGATCCGAGCTACTCGGCTCGAGCTCGGTCAAAGCTCGACTCGAGACGAGCTCGAGCTCGAGCCGAGCTCGAGCTCGAAATCGAGCTCGACAGCTTAACGAGCCGAGCTCGAACTTGGGCGTTTTGTTATTATTAGGCTAAGCTCGCCAGTATTCGGATCGAACTCGGTCAAAGCTCGACTCGAAACGAGCTCGATTGCTTAACGAGTCGAGCTCGAGCCTCACGAAACTCGGCTCGACTCGGCTCGTTTGCAGCCCTATATGTATGTAAATTTGAAGTTGATATCTCAGTTTAGAGAACTTGTTATATGTTTAATGAGTAAAATAAAAAAAAAGAAAAATAATAAGGACCATTTAGATCCAACTCCACCTTTAGCATAAATTTATTCGGCTAAGTACATAAACGAAATAAACACTTGATTTTTATTGATGTTTTTATGTGCTAACGACCGGCAAAACTCAATTTGGTCAGATCATGTGAGCACTGCATCACTACTCTCTGACTCAAAAAATTCATCAATACTCTCCCTAAAATAAATTGATGAGTTTGATCTTTCTCATGAACATTTGATTACAACAAAAACTATGAATCAAGCGAACCAACCAATGTAAAGATCAAGTGTGTTTCCCCATGCATGTGACAGACACCGTACAACAAGATCAGTTTTCATAACAAAACTGAGAAATCATAAAATGAAGATATAAAGAGTGACCCCCAGCAACAAAGGAATTTTTTCCCAAAATATTTTGGGGGATTTCAGCGACGAGGGGGGGCTCGCAGATTTCGCTCGGCGAAGGTGGTTTGGGGGATTTCGGGGTTTTGGGGATATCGGCGACGAGATGTTGAAGGAGAAGATGATGGTTTTGGATTTCGAAGATGATGGTTTTAAGAAGAGGATGGTAGGGATGTTGGAGGAGAAAAAGATGAACAGTAGGAAACCATACTCATCAGTATACAAAATCAAGCTAATGAAAATATACAAATACTGACAATCAATATCTTCACAAGAGGGGTTGATGCAATTGTGGATAAAGAAGAACGTCTAGAGAGAATCACAAATGGTTTGAAAGTTTTTACGGAGAAGGTGAGAATTGCAAAGCTTTTGGTATTTATACCTCAAACCCTACATTCCATCTAAATCCTCCAAATTTTCAATTCTACCAAAATCAATAACTTTTTAAATACACCGAGAATTGAATGGGTCATAATTGAATTCACCATGACTTTTATAAACTCTTTTAAGATCTTAATTGAATACACTAGGATTTTCACATTCGTTTAAATTCTTGTCAAATTCCAAACCAATAGATCCCAGTTAGTCAAGATGACCTGAATGTAATTGTTTTTAGTGATGATGACCTGAATGTAAAAAAAACCGACCTTTATATAATGCCCCAACTAACAAGGCCTAATACCAACGAAAAAGTGAGATAAAGAAAAGAAAGTATCTCGAACGATTCCGTCTTCCTTCCTTCTCCCAAAATCAATCAATTCCCCCAAATCTAACCCTAAATTAAACCCAAACCCTAACCCTAAATCGCCAATGGGGAAGAAGAAGAGGAAGACATCCAAAGTTTGGTGCTACTACTGCGATCGCGAGTTCGACGACGAGAAGATCCTCGTTCAGCACCAGAAGGCCAAGCACTTCAAGTGCCACGTGTGCCACAAGAAGCTATCCACAGCTGGTGGCATGGCGATACACGTCCTTCAAGTCCACAAAGAGAGCGTCACCAAGTAATTTTCGTTCTTGAAAACCCTAAAGTTTGGATCTTTACAAAAAGTAATTTTTTAATATGGGTTTAGGTTATAGGGTACAATTATGATGCAATGATAAGGAGGAATTTTGATAAGAGGATCCTCATGAACAGAAAAATCAAATAATGAATTCTTTAAATCATTGGATCGGTGGTTTCAATTTGGGATTGGGCCAATTCATCTAATCCAATTACTAACTCAATTCATCTAATCCAATTACTAACTCAGCCGATCCCAAAGTTATCTCATTGATCCCGAGACATAGGGGTTGTATCGGAGCGGCCCCTTGAAATATGATTTGGTTCGGCTGGATCTTATCAGTATCGGACGATCTTTAAAACCATAAAGTAGTATACCAAATGGGCTAGTAGAGAGATGAACAAGCTATATTTTAGGTCAAACTAGTTTATTGCACACATTCAATGGACGTCAAGAAGTTAAGTAAAAAATAGCGAGGCGTTTATGTGTTGAACAAAATAACATTAAAAAGAGAAGGTTCACGTTAGACCTTTTCTGTTCTATAGTGAATGAGAGATGCTTTGTTTTAGACCAACAACGTCTACTCATAACCCGCTTCTTGTCAATTTTGCTAAAAGCTTTTCCAACGAACTATGACGATCTCATGATTTTCTTGTAAAGTGTTTGGTTTTTACTAAAATTAAACATTATGATCTTTAATTTATCCAAAATGGTATTCATATATATTAGTTATCCGACTTATAGGTACATATTCAATCAAAGGAACTGATTTAGTATATATATTTTACACTTATAGTAAGTATTAGAATGATAATTTATCAGTAGCCTATTCTTTTAGCAACAAATATAGATTTCTCTTAGATATAGCGATGACTTTTCAAATCATTAAGTCTTTTATCGCAATATGTGAGTTTATTATGATGGCACAAGTTAGCAAGTATACGGAAAACATAAATATATGTTAAAAGTAGAAAGAAACTAATAAGGTTCGTCTTCTTTTGCATGGGGTTGGGGGTGGGGTGCCCTCCCATACATGCATATAAATATAATTGATGTTTTAAAGGTACTCTAAATAATATTTTCATCAATAGATTTTCTTCAAATTGTTCTATTAACCATGCTCTTATATTATGTAGTGTAAAGTTTTTATGAAATATTGACTCAATTACATGAAGTGCAAAAGTGATGGATGAAATATTTGGAATATTTCCAAAACCCAAACAATATCATATATTACTTTGGATTAAAGCTTGGAGTTCTTGTGAGCAAGGAGGTCTATACTTTTGGACCAAGGAGAAAAGGAAGCACATTGATGTTTTGATTGGTAATGACAGGACAAAGGAGAGGATTTTGGGTTTTAAATAGGAAGATAAGTGCGACCCAGTAGGTCTAAAGCCAATTTCATAGTGTAAGTTGGTTTTTGTGCATTATTTGCCTAATTACCGAATAATTGGCAGCTCTCAATAAGTTGACTAGCTTGGCTATGATATTTGGATTTTGTTTTTAATATTTAATTTTGAGTTTTAGTGAGTATTGTCAATTTGTGATATGGAAGTGAGCAATTGTATAATCTCCAACCAATTTGGACCACAATGGCACTAGACTTTTGAACTAAAAGGTCATAATTCTTTTCTTAATATAATAATTAGTTTCCTGAATTTATACTTTTCGTAGTTAACCATCTTGATTTGTTTGATTGAAGTACCCATCAAAAGTATATGATTTATGTTGCTAAGTCCATAAAAATAACCAAGGTGTTTACCAATGTTTCACTTGATGCAATATTATTTATTTTCATGATTTCATCCAAGATTGAAAAAGCTGGAAATGAAAAAAATGAAGAAAAATGCGTAGGGTGGCGTTAGGTTTAATCCCCATTATGACCGTTTTTTGAAACACATTGTTTACTGCTTCTGTTTAATCCCTTTTTTTCCGTAAAATTTTGTTTGCACCATGTTGACCGTATAATGATGACAAATATTGGCAACACTTGTTTTAGTGGATTATTTAATGGCCTATTTGAATGCGTATACAAATTGAAATGTAATTTACTAATTAACTCCTATGATTTTCATCATTTTCTATAACTAATGTCAACATGTTTTGCGAATAGTACATGTTTGTGTGCAGAAATCACTTATTACCCGAGGATTTTATTGTTTCTATACAATTTATTATGCTAAAACCACTTTTATCCTATGATTTTTCTCCTTTCTCCATTTTAAAAAGGAAAAAGGAGGGGAAAAGTAGGAGGCACACCACTCATTTCTATCTCTTCACTTTTAAAAATCTCTCTTAATTTCAATTTAAAATATCTTCAAATTTTAAAATTCAAATAACCTATCTGAAAATATAGTAATGTAGTTATTGACTTTTTTTATTTAAAAACCAATCTAAAAGCACATATATGCAGTTATTGACTTATTTTATTAAGCTATGCACCTCTAAAAAAATCACGTTTCCAAAAGCTCCAATGGTGACTTTGCATGGCCTATAACATCCTAGAAATCAACAATACTTAGCCATGGTGACATCAAATTTAGCTACTATTGCATAGGTGAGGAGCCGTGACAAGCAAGGTCTTTGTGCTGAGTTGTGCAAGTGAACTCCAACATCGTTGGGCTATTTGGCAAGACTTAGTATCAGCATTACACTATCTACAAGTAAGCTACACGGTGACCAATGATTTTTGCTAATGTAAATAAGTGGAAAAAGAACCTAATTTAATCTCAGGGAATTTTTAAATCATGGAAAACAATTGCGAGATCCTCAACCATATTTTTATAGTTCATGAGTACAAAGTTTCAACTTATTGACTTCCTTTCTTTCTAACTACTTAGCGGTTTAATTTTAATTGTTCAGATGTCAAATGTTCTTTGTGTCTTGATACTTCGATTTGATTGATATGTTTTAAAATTATCTTCTAAATAGTGATTGAAGATACTACCAACTATTTATTTTTCTAAATTAACTATTCTGTTTGCAAGGTTTTTTTTGTTGCAATTAACCAAGAAAATTTTCTTTAAGTTTTATAAGTTTGATAGAGAATTTCTTAAAATATCATCAAGCGTTAAAAATAAACTTAAATCTAGGATTGATTTCTTTATGAAGTATCACCAATCTTTAAATAAAATTCTTAAAATCCTTGATTATTTTTCGTAACTGGTGAATTTCTTAAAAGAAAACTACCTAGAATAAAACTACCAAAACCATGACATTCATTGGGAGCAAAAGTCTTCCCACCTTCAGTCTGTATTAAGTCAATTTATATTGCATATTTTGTATGATACGAAACATAATGGTTTGTCAAACCTAAATAGATTTCTTATACTTTATGTAAACAGAATGCGTCATCAGTTGCACAAACAGTTTTTTAAAATTATCTATTTGTATGAAAAGTAATTATTCTTCAATTTCACAAGAAAATTTATTAGTTTTTCATGACCTTACAGAAGAAGATATGAAGATATTGCAGATATTGCGCTAAACCGAGCAGAAGGGAAAACCAGGATTCGTGTAGCCGACCCCAACTAGTTGGGAAAAAGATTTTGTTGTTCTTGTTGTATAAATTTTTAAACATATGCTCCGTTTCACAGAAATATGTTGGTGACTTATTTATACTGATTCCTAAATGTTGTCCTAAGTGAAATGCACCCTTTGTACAAGATTAACAAGATTTATTTATATAGTTTTGCAGTATCTTTAAAACTAAGATAGTATAAAAACAAAAATAGTATTTAGTGTTTTTATTTTAGCTATTAATTATGCATATTTCTTTAGAGCAATTTTTATAATTTTTTCCCCATCATTTTAAAGTATGTGCAATACTAGTTATGATTATATGTGTTTGGGTTTTATTGGGAAGTTTCAATCTCGTATTAAAATATTAAATCATGTTTGTGTGCAGCAACCACTTATTACCCAAATGATTATTGTTCTTATGATTATATTTATTTGGTCTAAATGGGAAGTTTCTTTTTCGTATTAAATATTCTAAATGATTACATGGATTTTGTTATGAAGTACAAGTATCTTTTAAGTTCAGTAAAATGAGTACTGTAGGTTGTATCACTTTCAGCCTGTCATGAATTTTCTTTTCTAACTTGTTTTGATACTTGTTTTGTTTATTTGCTCTACAGGGTTCCTAATGCAAAGCCTGATAGAGAATCCACAGAAATTGAAATATTCGGAATGCAAGGAATACCACCTGAAATCTTAGCAGAGCATTATGGAGAAGGTACACCACCTTGATAATTTTCTGAATTTTGACTAGTGTTAGTTACAAGCAAGGTGTTAGGTTTTGACCGATCCATATCTGTTTCGGCCATATCGGACTGGTTTCGGAGGAATCCGGTCCAGAACAGAGGTGATTGGATTTGTTTTGGCCGAAACCTAGGGAGAAGCTTCAAAATTTTGAAAAAGACGCTACCTTTAGGGTTTTTGAATGAAGAAGATGAAGAAAAGGGGATAAAAGTGGAACCTTTCATCTCTTTTGTTGTCTTCTGCTTGTTTCCTTCATTTTCTTCTTTTTGCCCCCCTTGGTTTGAAATGAGGAAGAAGAAGAAGAAGAAAGGACGTATTGAAAATAGAGATATTGTAAATCAATATAAAAAAGATGCTGTTATATTTGATAAAGTAAAAGGGACATGAGCTAGTTGCTCATTTAGTAAATGAGCAATTGATGATCTGACATGCATGTGATACATTGGATAACCCTTTCTAGGATTTTCCAATCACATATATGCTACCTCATCAATTGCTCATATACTAAATGAGCTAGTAGTTCATACCCATTTCCCCCTATTTAATATAGTTGGACTATTGGATAAGATTAAGGTCACATCCACTTCAAATCTGACTTGATCCAACTTATTTGAAAGTTGGACTGGGTCATATTTGAGGTGGATCTGACCTGATCCAACCTCTTGTTACTTATTTTTTTTATTATTATATTGATAAATTATGTTTTTTTACTAATTAAGACCTAAAGTTTTAAAATATTATAGTAAAGCTATATCTTAATACTATATATGTGTAATACGCAAAAATTGCAAAATCTGAAACCGAAAACCCAGAATGAAACCGGCCGAAACTAATGAAACATACTAAGCTTGGGGAGGCCGAAACTGAGTTCTCAAAACTTGGTTACAATTTTTTTTTTCTTCTGCAAGTGCGAAAACTTATTTATCTAATTCTTTTTTATGTTTGTAATTAAAGTATGAAACTGTTAAGTCTTTAATTTTATATGATCCCGTGCTTCCTACTTGTATCAGTATTTGTAGGTTTGTTTTGCTGGAATTATTTGCTTTCTTATTATGGTCTTCTGTCTTGTATATTGAAATAGCATGACTTGTTTATGTAGAATCCGAATTACTATTGTCAGTAGTATTTAGTATTATTCCATTTAGCCAGATATATCACTTCCCATAGTTTCCCATAGTAAATAAAATATTAATTATTAAATGTGATATCGTTATTTTGGTTGTTTCCATGGTACTGTTAGAACTACTATACTGGTGGATACACAGGGAATAAATCATCACTTGGCCATTGTTTTCTACATTGCTAGAATTAATATATCTGGACATGCTTAGTGTGATTTAATAAGAAATTTAGGTCGTTTTGTATAGTTTGTTTGCTGATATATATATATATATATATATATATATATATATATATATATATATAATCTTTCTTAGCTCTTTTAATACATATATCTTGAATCATGATAAATCTTGCTTGATAATTAATAAACTTAAATACAATTGTTTTGCAGAAGATAACCCAACAAAACTAGCTAAAGTGGAGTTGCCATCTGCTGGACTTGTTGGTGGCATGGTACCTAGACCAATGGGCATTGGATTTCCTCCTCCACCAAGTTATGGTGCAATACCACCGATGTAAGTTCCCTCGTATGCTTGTGTCAGTAATCTGTTATATAGTTGTAGTTGTCAGTCTTTTGGACTTGCTGTTTAAAGGGCTAAGTGTATTTCTTAATCCTAAATTTACATAATAAATGAATTCAACTGGAAAGTACCTACTTACATATTTACACTACATTTTTCTTGTTCTTTTCTTCCTGTCATCAGGTACAATGGAACTCCAATAGGAGTTCAACCTCCAAGTTGGCCTCCGCGACCTTGGTTTCCACCTCCAGCTGTACATGTTACCCCTGCACCTGGTGGTTTACCACCACACCAGCCACTGTTCCCTATTCAGAATCTGGCAGCTCCTTTGACATCTATTACAACCCCTGGAGTGCAACCATCTTTTCAAGGAGGTGTGCACGGTCTGTCAGCATCGACACTTGTTCCTGTATCTCAACCTTTATTTCCTATCAATAATGCTGCTGGTGTACCAGCTCAAAGTGTCCCTTTTTCAGCGAATACTCTTACTGGAACTATGGCTTCAAGCTCTCCAACAATATTGAACGGTCAAGCAAACACAAATTCTATGGCAAACATTGGAACAGGTATGTTCTATGAAAGACTACAATTAATTTATCTCAAAATAATTATCGATCAGTAAAGAGAATTTCTAATTTATTACTAATTGTGTAATTTATTTTTATTTACTAGTGACAATATGGTTTCTTTGGATTACTTAATCAGATGAGGCTTACTTGTAAAGAATGAAAATTAGTGAAACAGATGTTGCTAAAATGGTGCTTCTGATTGAAAATAAGTAGTTACATTATTATACCATAACTGTTGTTTGTTCTTTTTGTTTTTCTTTTGTCACTAGTTTAATTAGTATAGGCCACAGAATTGCATGTTGGAAAATGACTCAAAATAGCTTAACACATCCACAAGGGATGTTTCTTATTGATGCCATGTTAGGGGATTACGTCAAGTTTTCCAAAGAGTCATTTCGCTTTACTCTTCTGCTTCATATTTCACTCCTTTCTGATGACAAGTGAACAGATGATTCTCACTGGACTTAAACCAGTTTAAACTTTTAGCCTTGTAGAATTCAAGTTATTAATGTTGATATATCTAGTTTCCCATAGAATTCAAGTCAACAGGCCCCACACATCATCTTTATCATTGAGCCCTGTGTACCAAAGTCAACCGTATATTAATCATAAATGGTTTAAGGATTGGCAAATGAAGTGGATGTTAATAGGATCTATAATGCATCAGTCAAATTGGTGCATATGTAAAAGATGGTCTCTTTTTTGGTTTTATAGTAGTAGATAAAGTTAAATAGGAGGAAACATGTGTGCATCATGTTTGATGTTTTTCTTTTAGGTAATTTCTTATTACTTGTCTATATTAGTGACCTGATGGACTCTATGTTGGTTAATGGCTTTCCATGTATTATACTTATGTTGTGGTCTGAGTGTATATTTATACATGTCTGCAGAAGGAGGTGCATCATATGTAAACTCACATATGTATGCTTCTGGGCCAAACACCGGGGTTGCTATTGGCCCTCCACCTGTAATCTCCAACAAAGCTCCAACTTCACGATCAGCCACCAATGAGGTTTACTTGGTTTGGGATGATGAGGCAATGTGCATGGTTAGTCTTCGGGACCAGTTCCCTTTGTTCTAGTTTTTACTTTATTTTGTTTTTGTTGTTGATTGGTTTATATTATTCATTCTCAGGAGGAAAGAAGAATGTCCTTGGCAAAATATCAGGTGCATGATGAAACTAGCCAGGTAAGTCATTACTGCATTTAAAAAAAAATTCAATCAGATGGATGTGCAATCGAGTTTGCAAATCCAAATTGGTTGGTAGGCTGAAATTTTCACTCTTGTTATATTTATTTGTGACAAATTGAAGCACAGTTTAATTTAATTTAGTGAGATTATACTGGATAACAGTGCAGTATTGAAGTCACATAACTAGGTATGCTATTAAATATACACTAGTAATACAACTAGACGTGTTAATACGTTAAAGATTTTAGATTCAGCCATATACTGGATAAGAGCATCCACTATCGTTGCTGCCATAATATAGGTATCTAGCAATAGAATTATAGAAATGAAAGAGTTGCGCTGCCATCGTTAATGCCAAAATTTGGGTTAAAAAAAAATATACATACGGAAGAACATCCTCCGTCTAATAAAAAATTAAATTTTTTAAAACCCAAAATTGGATAGACGGAAGATCATGTTCCGGTTGACAATAATATATATTTTTTTGAGCCAGACTCTGGTCGCGATTAATTAAAAAAAACCCCCAGACGGATGATGATCTTCTGTCTGGGGGATTTTTTTTTTCTAAAAAAAATATACCCAGCCGGAAGATCATCTTCCGTCTTGGTATATATTTATTTTTTAATTTTAAGAAAAGGACTAAAAGTGAAGGAAAAAAAAATTAAAAAAAAAATCTTATCTCTTTCCTATTTAAAAAATTACCAATCTTCCGTCTCTTTCAATATTTTATTTAAAAAAAAATTAAATTGGAGAGACGGAAGATTTCTAATTTTGACCATTCAACTCTTTAGACGGAAGATCATCCTTCGTCTATCTTAATTTTATGTTGAAAACAATTGGAAATTTTTGAGAGACGGAAGATCCGTCTTCTATATTTTGCAATTGCTATTTTGCTCTGCTATACTGCTATACTGTTCACGATTTGGCCAAAAAATAGGTTTTTGGCAAACGATAGTGGAAGACTTTTTGTTAAAATTTCCATATTTTAGGTTTTTAGCAAACGATAGTGGATGCTCTAAGAGTGTAGTATTGAAGTCACATAACTAAGTATGCTATTAAATATACACTAGTAATACAACTGGATGCGTTAATACGTAAAAGATTTTAGATTCAGCCATATGATGACCCTGTCATATTTCATTTTCAGCCATGAGGTGTATTATGTACTTTCTAAGGTTTCTGTTTTTATGTTAACTGCCACGCTAGGTGGCTTCAGTAGTAGGTAAGTTATGCTAATCCTGGTGCTAGTGAGTAGTGTTACAAAACTGACAAGCTTTGTGGTGCAAATGATTCGAGGGTGTTCTCAACCTAGCACGGGACGAAAATGTGTATGTATAATGATTTGATTTAGAAATTTTTACTATTCATATATATATTTTTCCATGGTATTCATTCATTCTCCCTATGCTTCTTTAATGGGCTGAGTGGGGGTTTGAGTGGAACAACAAGGGTTATTATGCCGGCAGGTTTTTACCAAATTCAAATTCACGTAGCATTTCTTGTTATGTGTTATTGAACACAGTTGTGCGACCAGAGTATTGGTTACAGGTCAGCTTTTTCATTCAGCCAATAAGTTGCTACCTCAGTGATTATATTAGTATAAAAGAGATTCTATCCTTTGGTGGATGAGCCCTGGAAGTAGTTATGATTAATGACATTTTTGCTGTTTACATTCCAGATGAACTCCATTGATGCGGCTATTGACCGAAGGATATCAGAAAGTAGGCTTGCTGGTAGAATGCAAATCTAAGTTTGTTCTCACGCAAAATTGGAGTGGACCCAACCCTGTATTGTATGGTTCAAATTGCGTGCAGAAAAGTATTGCCCATTAAACTATCCATTTTGAACCCTGCAATTTCATCCATTTGTGATATACTGAGATCCAGGTGGCTGTCGGCCCTGCAGCCTTCTTTAGTTGCTTCTAACTGGCCCTACAGGACTTTTGAGTTGTTAAATTATGGTGTATGTGATCAGGATTTCTTAAAGATATTCAGTTTTAGATTGATGTTTATAATCAACATTTTAGAGGCACCTTCAGTGATTTGAAAGATTTTGAGTTATTCTGACTATTTTTTTTTGATAACAAAGATAGAGGCGAACAACTCCAGCCCCAAAGAATGAATAATAAATTAACGAATAAAGTATATACAAAGACCGCTAATTTTACAAGATGTAAAACAAGAAAAAAATTGAAAGAAGGCTATTTACAGAAAATGAGCCACAACGGGAGCTAGAATAGCACAATACAGCGAGGCGATACCCTGGACCAACAACATGAAGGCCCCTGAACACCAGCCCTAGCCAAAGCACCCAGAACGGAAAGCGCAGGATGCCTCACCCAAAGATAGAGAAGGCCACACCATCAGTAGCGACCGGAGGAAACTCCAAGAAAAGTAGCCTGTAGGAAACTCCAAGAAAAGTAACGGAGACATCAACAAGAACCAATAAGACAACAACCCCAACCTCCAATCTCGCAAACACAGACAGAATAATTCGCACACCAAAACTAAATCTCGGACAGCCAAACCCAGAGCACCGGGTCAAAGGCAGCCGAAAAGGAAACAAAACAGTAGCGCACTCAAAGCTTTAAAATAAGCCCAACAGAATCAGTAGCAAGGGTAGCAGAAAAGGCTCAAACAAGCCTTATAAATGCTAGCAAGAGAGGAAAGAACAGACCCAGAGTGACCCAGAAGACAATGGCCGGACAACACCATCTCTCGAGCGGACAGCCAACCCCAGATCACCGAAGAACAGGCAGCCGCAAAAGAAACAAAGCATAAACCTAAAACACAGCAACTAAAGCAACACAGTCGAAACACAAACACAGCAAAATGAAAGGGCTCAAAGAAGCCCTAAGAAAGCACGCTAGACAGAAACGACCAGAGGCAAAAGCCGGCCACAGAACAACAAACTAGAATTAAAAGAAAACGGGGACTAGACAACAGCTCCAAACAACCAAAACAAGAGAGCGCTCTCAATTATCACACTGCCTACAGCCCCAAAAAGAACAAGGAGAAAAGAGAAAGAACGTTAACTGCATAGATAAAAGAAAATAACTGATATAGAGAGCAGCAGTATTAAAGGAGAAGTAGACACAGTCATAGTAGTAGCATAGGACAGTCACTTGGACTCTCCGCTTGAAAACTTGACCAGCGACGGACAACCAGATACGCCCAAAAGACCCCTCCACCGCAACCAATATAGGAACAACCTGCACCCACACTCGATCACAATAACTGTGAAGCATTCAAGAGAAAAAGTTGAACACTAAAGCAAAGCATGCAACTCGAAGAACATCAAAGATAAGATCTTCACACTAACAGTCTAAGAAACTACATAGCCAAAGAAAAAAAACAATGGTGAAACATAACCGCAGCAAAAGAACACAAACAGGGTCACCAGAGCCAGCCGAGCCAAAATTACACCAGCTAAAACCAAAAAAGAGCTCAGACCAGCGCTAAAAGAACAAAAGGTCAGATACTCTCCATACTAGGAGACAGTGACCACCTCAGAATGCTCAGAGGACAAAAAGGAACGGGGAAACAGTGCCATTAACCTGCAGTCTGCAATCAAAACACCAAGAAACATAAGTGAGGGGGGGGGGGGGGGGGGGGTTAAGAAAGAGAGAAAACTAAAAACAAAACAATGAATAACTTAAGGGGGCAGAATATTGTAATGACGGA
The DNA here is from genome assembly GCA_017893485.1 of Hemerocallis citrina. Classification (NCBI taxonomy): domain Eukaryota; kingdom Viridiplantae; phylum Streptophyta; class Magnoliopsida; order Asparagales; family Asphodelaceae; genus Hemerocallis; species Hemerocallis citrina. The sequence continues at coordinate 444,876 of JACEHZ010000284.1, forward strand.
GAATGTCAGCTTCCCCTTCGATGTAGTGAAGGTTAAGGGCTTCAACTTTAACTAAAGATAAAGAGGTGGACCAATACTTAGTAAAATGGATGAAGTCGTCAATGAGGTTGTTACAAGATCTAGAAATGTGCTTGAAAATGCGTTGATTCATCTCTTTCCATATAACCCACGTGATCACTATAACGGAAAGGTCCCAGGAGTTACGAAACTTTTTTTATAACATTAGAGGTCCTCCAATCTGTCTAGGAAGCCCAGAAAGAAGGCGGGGGAGAGGGAACATGCCAAGCATACAAACAAATCAGCCACAAAGGCCTGATGACACAACAATTTAAGAACAGGTGATCTACATCTTCAAACTCAGTCATGCACAACGAACAACATTGACCAATGGCTAAATTCATTTTGTTAAGATCTCGACCGTTAAAAGTTTGTTGTTAATAGCCAACCAGGTAAGAATTTTAACTTTCAAAGGAGCACAACAACTCCAAACAAATGTTGAGACCCCCTCCCTCGTTAAGAAAATTGTAAAAAGATTTAACAGTGAAAGAACCTGAGGAAGTCCATCTCCACCGAAAGTCATCATTGGGATGCCAAGCGTAGTTGGATAAGCAATCGAGGAGTTGATCGAGTTCAAGAGCAAGGGAAGGAGATAGGGCTGACGAGAAAGCAAAATTCCATTCCCTATTGCCATTGTTGATCGAGAGATAATCCGCAACTAAGGCATTAGGGTTGGAAGCAAGTTGGAAAAGCTGTGGAAAAGCAAATGCGATCTTGTAATTACCAATCCAAAGATCGGTCCAGAACTTGGTTTTGGACCCGATCTCACAAACGAAGACCTGATCTCACAAACGAAGAGAAGGCTACACTTAAAAGGGGCCACCACTTTCCACACGCCTTTCCAGAACGGCGAAACCGCAGTGGAGTGAGTTGGATGAAACTCCCAAACCATGTGGCGAGAATGACATTTTTTAGAAATGACACGGGCCCAGGGTGAGTTGTCATCCTTTATCATTTTCCATAACCATTTCCGCAGAAGAGCTAAGTTCTGATTTCTCAAGTTAAGAACTCCCAATCCACAAGCGGACTTGGGTAAGCAGACTATCTTCCAGTTGGAAAGATGAGTTCCAGCCTTATAAGAATCAGAACTTGACCAGAAAAAATTTCTTCTGATCTGGTCAATTCTCTTAATAACCCACGTCGGAACATAGAAAAAGGACATCATATATAAAGGAATCGACGATAGAACAGAGTTAACCAAAATCAACCTACCTCCTCGAATAGTTGTCTGCCTGACCAAGAATTGAGTCTGGTTTCAACTTTTTCAATCATGGGCAATCAATCAGATTTGTGCAGTTTACCCCACCCGAGAGGGATACCCAGATAAATAAGGGGAAAGTTAGCATTAGCACAGTTGAAGAACTGTGCTATCTCGTGTCGGTCGTTAGAACCACCGAGCCAAATGACAGAGCATTTCTGAAATTTGATCGGTAGCCCTGAAGCAATTTCGAAAATATAAAGGAGTTTCAAATTTCGGAGAGTGCTACCATTAGGCTTAGCAAATATAATGGTATCATCTGCGTATTGCAGATTAAGAACACCCTGGAAACTTTGAGAGCCGCATAAACCTTCAATAGCATTAGCCTCCTCCCAGGCATTACGAAGGAGTTTGCTAAAAACGTTTGCAACAAGAGCAAACAGGAGTGAAGAGATAGGGTCTCCTTGGCGGAGACCACACTGCATTTGAATTTATGGCCTTCAGAACCATTGATAAAAATGGAGGAGGTTCCTGCAAAGAGACTAGATTTAATCCACACGATCCATTTGGGACCGAAACCTCGGTGAAGCAGAATGTCGAAAAGAAAATCCCAACTTACGTTATCGTAAGCTTTTTGGAAATCAAGTTTTAAAAGGAAGCCCTCAGACTTGGATCTATGACACTCCGAAATCACCTACTGAGCGCTAGCCACACTGTTGAGGATATAGCGATCCTTAATAAAACCCGACTGAGAGGGATCAATAAGAGGGGGGATAACTAAGGTGAGGCGGGAAGAAAGAACTTTCATGATAATCTTAAAGGAGGTGTTCAGTAGACTAATCGGTTGAAAGTAGAGACCAAGTTGGCTCCCATGATTTTAGGAATAAGAACAATATGCGCGTGGTTGATGCGATCAAAGGAGAACAGACCTTGGTGAAGATCACTAAACATCTTAAGGATATCCTCTTTAAGGAAGTCCCAAAATTTTTGGAAGAAAAAAGAAGGGAAACCATCTGGACCCGGAGCGACATCACTACCGTAGCTTTGATCACTTCAATCGAAAAGGGAGCCTCTAAAGAGGAAAGGTCTGGAAGGATGTTCCCATAAAGCTAGCCCCAATTCAGTTGGATGGAGCGCGGTATAGGGCAGCCCAAAAGATTTTTGAAAAAAATAAGGAAAGTGGCATGGAATTCCTCGTCTGAACTAAGCTCAAGGCCACTGATGACTAAAGAGGAGATACGATTACATCGTTGACGATGCGATGCAAAGTTATGAAAGAAAGAAGTATTGGCATCACCCTCTTTGAGCCACCTTATTTGGCCCTTTAAGCCCATTTGGTGTGTTCTTTTTGGAGGATGGAAGCAAATTCACGCTTGCAATAATCCCGATTGCCACGAAGGGAATCAGGAATCGGCCCTAGTTCTTCCAACTGATCAATGTCAGCTATGGAGGACAAGAAATGATTCTTGAGAGCAGTCGCATTAGCGAAACGCTCCTTGCACCACATTTTACACCCGTGCTTGACAGCATGGAGTTTAAGTAATAAGCTACCAAGCCCATGAGAGCCGGTGCTAGCAGAGAGGCAGTCCGTTATCAAATTAACAAAAATCTGATCTTGCAACCAAAATTTTTCAAAACGAAATTTGAAAGGTTTGGAGAAATTGAAATTAGAATGAAGAGCAATAGGAACGTGATCCGAAGAAGGGTTTTGTAAAGCACAAGAGAATGAGTTGTGAAAACGGGAAATCCAATCCTGAGAGACCAGGAAACGATCCAACTTAGCCAATGAGGGTGTCAGCCTCATGTTGGACCACATGAAGGATCTACCATTGAGCGGAATCTCAACTAGATTAAGCAATCGGGTGCAATCGTTGAATCGGTTGGAATTCGAACCAGACGAGGCGTTCCCTAATCTTTCATTGGCGAATCTGGTGGCGTTGAAGTCACCACAGAAAATTCAGAGACCATTTGTATTGTTATGAAAGGAGTCGAATTCGCTCCAAAACAGGTTGCGACGATCAGTAGTGGAGGGGCCATAAACCGAAACTACATTGATCGTGCAATTGAATTTGTACCAATGTAAGCAAACGATCAGAAAGAACGTAACGTAGCGAACTGAAATAAGCGAGAAGCGAGAATCTTTAAAGCCGAATAAGATCCCACCACGGGTGCCAATCGCGTGGAGAGGGATCCAATTAGAGATGATAGTGCCCCCAATAGAGCGAAGGATATCGGGAGCGGTCGAGTCCAATTTGGATTCTTAAATAGAGATCATATCACAATGAGAAGAGGTGATGAGATGGAACATGGATAGTTGCTTACCGGGACAGTGCAAGCCCCGAATATTCCAAGACACATTAATCATAAAAACATTTAGACTCCAAAGCTCTAGGAATTTCTAGTTGACGAATGGCTTCGATATCCTACAAGTGATCCTGGTTAACTCTAAAACCCATGTCGGAGGCTAGAAGGATAAATTCCGAGTTAGATAAGGAGTCAAAATGCACTTGGTAAACTGAGCCAAGTGACATGGGTTCAGTTTGTGAGGGGACGGTGGGGGAATTTCTAAATTACAGATTTGCGCCGCTAAGGAGGCTTTAGACTCCGAAGTTAGGTGAGAGTCTTTTTTGGCCTTTAGGCGGGCGCTAGAACGTAATAGAGGAAGGGAAGCTTTGCACCCGGTAGCAGGGGAAATAAACATAGAGGACCTGGACTGAAGTTTATGGACTTGCAACGGGGCAGATATACTAGAAAACGGCTCGTTCACCAATTGTTTAATCGTGGGAGAGGAAAGAGAAGGCGAATATCCTAGGGCAAAGTTCTGATGGGATGACAAAGTCGGCTCCCGGAGCTCGGGGGAAGAATATGAGAACCGAGTTGGGGGGTATCGAGTGGAGGAGTCGGGAGAAAAAACTAGTAAGGGGAGGTATAGTAGAAGCTTGAATCCCGTCGGTACAGAGATCGACGGAAACAAGCTCCCTCAAGAGGTTAACCCGTAAATAAGAACGAAATAGAGAATAAGGAATGGGCGAGAAAGGGCCAAAACTAAAAGTGCAGCGGCAAAACAGAAAATTAAAAGACATAGAATAAAATTTAAGAATCAGTGAGCAAGACGGAATTAGTACTTGGTGCTGGGAACCTGGATCTTCTAGCTCCTTAACCTCTTCCTCAAGAAGGTTGTCTTGATCCATCTAGTCAGCAGCTGAAGCAGGGAGAACCGACGAAGATTTCAGAGAGCCCAATTTTGAGGGGGGTTCAGGTTTGGTCGATTTTAGAACCGAAGAAGTGAATTTGTCCCAGTCACCCGCGAAGTTGGGGTTAACATCCCAATCAGGCCATTTAGAATCGACCTCAGTTGATCGACTTTGGGTAGGCACAATCGCTAGACCTTTACCAGCAGGGGAAGCCCCAGAAACAAAAGCAGGAGCATTCACTGCAGAAGAACGGTGGGGATTTTGTTTGGTGGCCGACTGAGGGGCAATGTAAGGGTTAATCCAGACCAGATTAGGCAGTTTCACCAGCGACACAGTGTTGCCTGCAGAAATGGCAGAGCTCCTCTTTTGGACCGTGTAGTTCTTTTTAATCTGAGCCTTGCCTTTTAGTTTGGCAGTGTGGCTAGGAAGGAGGGAAGAACTGCCAACTGCGAAGTGTTTGGGAGGCATACCCTCAGCCGTAGAAGCAGAGGAGCCATACGGAAGAACAGAAGGTGCAGATTTGGCAGGGAGGAGGTGATCATGGTAACTCACAGAGATTGGGAACATAGCTTGATCTATCCGCAGTGAGAAGGCCTGAACTCTATCTTTCACCGCAGGGCAAAGGAAGTCAGCTTCAACTTGGAGGCATCCCGATGCAAGGAGGGAGGTGGAAGAAGTACAAATAAGATCACCAATACACTTAGCCATGTCGGCGACTAGACGAGGGAAGTCGCAAAAAGGAGGGAGCCCAATTAATGTGACTTTGGTAGGCAAAGACAGCAGAACAGGAAGGGGGGAACCAGTACACCCCCATTTCCGAATAGTGAGGTTAATAGAACCGAAGGTGAAAGATTGAATGGCAACTAATTCATCCAGAACCTTGGAGTTCAGACATTTGATTACCACATCACCATTCGAACACGCGTTCACAGCCCAAGTCCAGTCGGCAATGTTGCAAGACTTGCAAGGAAAGAATCTAAAGAGTAATTGGAATGGAGTCAGCAGAGAAAGAAACGGCATCGAAGCAATCAACTTGGAGCATTTTGGCCGAAAAATTCGGAGAGGGAACGTAAACAAGAGTCGCTAGGGACTTGGGCACCGCTAAAACAGTAGGAGTACTGGGAGCGGGAGATTGAGTCGATAGGAGAGGGGAAGCACTCATGGCAGGGAGCTGAGAGGGCTACTTCGTAGGGAGGGTAGTAGATGAACCCTCTAAGAGACGAGATGCCGGAGGTGTAGGGAGGAGGGGGGATTCCACTGACAATTTAAGCCACTAGCCAACTTAGCTTGAAGTGAGGGGAAATCAAGGGCGGCCAATACTTGGTCGGATATTGGCACTCCCAAAGAAAGACCGAGCAGATGTTGAAGGGAGAAACATCTGTTGCGAGAGTGGCCCGACTTAAGGCAGAATAAACACTTCATACTGAGGTTGCAAAAGGATTTAAGGTGCCCTGGAGATAAGCACCGAAAGCAACGAGGAGGCTCAGAAGAAGATGAACGAGAATTTTGCGAAGTTGAAAAGACGGGAGAGGGAAGGGGGCGGATAAAATCTGAAGATAGAAACCCTAGAAGATTCAGATTAACGGGCCGCCCAGTAGTGAGCCCTGAGATATTAACTTTTTATTTATTTTTTCTTTTTACTACTTCGACCCATGAGGGACCCATAATAAAGAACCGGCCCAATACTGCACAACAGGCAGAGAGGAGAGCGAGAAAGCGCAACAGTAGCAAACAACTACTGTTAAGATTGGACCAAAAACAGAGCTCTGCCGAAAATGCAGAAAAAAAACCCTTAAAAAGAAACTCTCCCAATGAAAGCGAGAAATAGATATCGGAAAAAAGAGGAAGAAGGAAGAACAGTGGTAAATAAAACCTCTGAAAATCACCGATCGCAGAGCGAGGAAAAGGACCCTAAACCAAAAACAAACACAAAAACACAAAATAGAAAAAAAAAACGCTCAAAATCAAAAGCAAAAGGGACTTACAGTGATAGGCTAGCGGAAACAACACAGATGATCTGAAAGACAGATCAAACCCTGATGACAGGAAAAAATAGAGCCCAGATTTGAGACGTAGGCCTCCACCAGCTACACGCAATGACCCAGAACTGGTCCCAAAAGCGATGAAAAGGGCCGGATTTGAGGGAAGAGAGCACGGTCAGGGGACGAAAGAAACGGAGAACCTCGACCCAAGGCGATAACTCTCAGAAGAAGGGGAAACGGGAAAATGGAAGGTACGGAAAAAAAGAGATGGGTTTGAAGAGAGAGAAGAGAGGAGCAAAATTAATGAAGGGGGAGGGGGAGATAGGTAGGAGGGAGGCTGGATCTGGGGATGAAGAGATGAGAGAAGTTGTTGGGTTTCTTTTGTTTTCATGAAAATTATCTTTGCGCTTGCGATAGGTAGGAGGGAGTTATTCTGACTATTATATTTAAAGAAATTACTGATGCCTGTGAATTTGTATATTTGTTTGGATAATTGAAAGATGTTGGCTTGGAATGTGAAGTAAAACTTTGAAGAGAAGTTGGATGGAACATGATATTCAAAGATTTAAAATATTTCACTTGCATGCAATGAAAGGCGATTCACATAACCGAACTTGTCAGTGCTTCTCTGTTTTTTTTTTTTTAGTTGCATATTTATTTTCCTTGAGGTGCCTGATGTTTGTGACTACTATGTAATTGGTGATACATTAGTTGGATTGTTGCTTTTGTGGTTGAATTGAACATCTGTCAAAGATTGTTTCTAGTTTTAGTAGCCTGTACATCTGCATCTTAAAATTTTCGGTCATTGTTGCCATTTTCCCTTTTTATGATTTTGCTGTTGATTTTGCAAGTAGGCTGTGTTTTGACTTGCAAAATTTTGCTGCTGCATAGAGATCCCCTAAACAACTAATCGGAGGTGTGGTAAGTCAGGAAGTAGTGAAGTCGATGGAGAAGAGAAAAAAAGGGTAAAACTGTCTCTTCACAATCCTTTACCACAAAAATGTATAGCTATGTGTAAATTATGCAGTCTAAAATAATTTTGAGAGACTCGTTAAATTATATGGAACTAAACAAGAAAAAGAATTAGAAGAAATTACTTTTTTAAGAGTATAATTTAGTAAAATTTATTCTAAAAAGTACGTGTACAGCCTGTCCTTCGTGTATGAGTGGTCACACTTAGGTCCTAGTTCACCTCATCTTGACCCTCCACTCCCATCCCCTCCTCTCCCGTGTCTCTGCCGTCTTTGACCATTGTGACGTCCCCCTCTCCGACACCCCCTCCACCTCCACGTGCATGTGTGTCATCTTCTACCTCCAAGCATATACAAAGAATTCATGCTTATAAACTCATAATTATTTCTAATTTATTTGCTATTTCACAACATCTCTAATCTCTACTACTATAATGGGAGAAGACCTTAGTGTAAATTGTCCTTAACCCAACCCGTGCAACGCACGTGCTGGTAGATTTTTTTTTGCCCTTTTCATTCCCCTAATTTTTCCCACGTGCACAACACGTGTATAATACTAGTCTCTAATATTATAATGGGAGAAGGCCTTAGTGTCATTTGTCATTTTGTCATTCTACCAACATGTGCAACGCACGTACATAATTAATATAAAAAAGATTTTCGGTTCAAATCCTCACTACGTCAGAGTTTTTATTCTTTTGAAATTATTAAAACGTGCATTGCACGTGTAAATTACTAGTAATTATTATCAAAGTACAAAAGTTATCAACTGTATTCACAAAAATCGATCTTTCAACAAATTTTTTTAACCTTTACTTAATAAAAGCATTGATAATAAAAAATTTTCATGCAAAATATCACAACCAATCTAATTATTCAAATCCAAGCTTATATTTATTCAATTTCAAGCTTATATTTATCTTCCATCAATTATCAGTCATTAAAAAAAAAAAAAAAAAACCCAGAAGATGAAGGAAGAAGAAGAACTGAGAATGTTTTACCAAATAATCCAATTTTTGAAAGTATTTACCAAACTGACCCACTTTCGAAACTATTTATCAAATTGAATCTCTCGCTGTTTCAAACAACGAGTGTAGTTCTATGATTTTCTCTAACACGTGGATAAATTTTGAACAGGCAATTTCTACCTGAAATATATACAACTATACTCACTGTCTGAGATAATGAGTTCATTTGAACTAGACTCGCTATCTCAGATAGCAAGTGTAGTTGTACTCATTTTTTTAGAAAAATTTTGAATATGAACTGCACACAACTATACTCGCTATCTGAGATAGCGAGTGTAGTTATATACATTTTCAGGTAGAAATTGAATGTTCAAAATTTCTCTGAAAAATGAGTACAACTGAACTGGCTATTCATTTGAACTAAGATAGCGAGTAAGTCAATTTTGTAAATAGTTTTGAAAGTGGTTTAGTTTGGTAAATACTTTCAAAAGGTTGGTCATTTTGGTAAAAAATTCAAGATTTGAAGGATGAAGGTGCTGTCGGGTTTGACTCGAGTTGACATCGGTCTGGGCAGTGTCGCGTGGATCGAGACAGGAGGGGCTGGCGGTTGCTCCTTCACCTCCATCATCCTCGCCAGCGCCTACATAACTCCTCCGGATGGACCCCACTCTAGGAATCTCTTTCCCTCCTCATTTGTCACAACCGCCTCTCCACCGTATTTTTTGGTTTTTATTTTTTTTCCTTTTTCCTTTTTCCTTTTTTTTTTGTTTGTAGAGGGTTGAGAAAAAGAGATAAAACATAATACTTCAGAGATATTTTAGGCACGTAAATAATACTTAAGAGATGAGGAGAGATGGAGAACGCTGGTTTAGAAAAATAGAGTTTCTATGATGCAAACCTTCAACTACTACAACTATATACAGACAACCCTATTTTAATAGGAGACTCTTATTATAAAAGGGTATAATGGTATTTAACTCACACACACACGTTCACATATAATTAATTTAGAAATTAAAATCACCGTCGCTCCCCCTCACTGCAACTACACCCCACCGAAGCCCCATCGTCTCACCTCCATTGCCGCTTCATCACTCGAAGCCTCGCCGCTGCAACGCCCTCGAAAACTCTCCAACCTCGCCTCGTCTCCTCTCGCCCCATCGCTCCAACCGCCGCACCACCGAGCTCGACCACCGTTGTTGAGGACGGCATCGAGGGCAGGCGGCGATGAGGGCGAGGTGCGAGGTGGTTGTTGGTGGTTGCAAGCGATCGACAAGGACGATGGAGGCAGGGTGGCGGGGTTGAACTGCGATGGCGAAGTTGACGGTGGTGGTTGGGACTCGGATTGCGGTGACTGTGCGCGGCGAACTCAGGTGGAAGTCGCATGGTGGTTGCGACGGGCTGCAGTCGGGGTCGAGCGGCTGCACGAGGTGGGTGATGAGGCTGGGGATGGTGGAGGATGATGTAGGCGATGAGGAAGCGGTTGTGGCGGCGGCGGATATGGGTAGCAGCAGCGGGGCTGGTGGAGGTCGTATAAACGACTTGAATTGATAGTTTATTTACGAGTTCGCAATTGGAGGATCTTGATCAAAGATATATAATTAGACAATTAGGAGTAAAAGTAGGGTTAATTAAATAAATTAAAAACAGTTAAGGAAGTTAAAGGTTTGTTTGGTAAAAAAATCCTTAGAAAAATAACCACCTTTGTGATTAGTTAGATAATACTTGAGAGATATTTTAGGCATGTAAATATTGTATACAATAACTATTTTTCCTTTCTCTCATATTTTCACTCCCTTTTGAATTTCGGAATTCAAATTTCAAAATTTGAAAAAAAATGCTACTATGAAAACTTACAGGATATATGTGTTATTTTAAATGAAATTTTCCTACTTTTATTTCCTTTGTTTTATTTCTAACTAGAGGAAGGAGAAAAGATTGAGGGCTGAACCCATTTTTCTTAACTAGTATTTTACACGTGCGATGCACGTCTTAATAAATATAGTTTTTTTAAAAATAAAAAATTCAGACGTAGTCCGGATTTGATCTAAAACTTTATTTACAATAGTTATGCGCGTGTGTTGCACAGGTTGGTAGACAGACAAATTACACTAAGGTAGTGTTCTTTTTCTCCTCTTATAAGTGATTTACCTCTTGTAAGAGGTGGTCCACCTCTTACAAGAGTTTTTTTAGTGTTCTTTTTTTACCTCTTATAAGAGATTTCTCTCAAAATTGCTTCTAAACCTAAATGGCTTCTACTAGCCTCTTTCAAAATCTTAAAAGTCTTCTATCACTTAAAAAGACTATATTACCCATAAATTAATGATTTCCAGATCTTCTTTCCCACAGCACTCCGTTGAAAATGGGAGGATATCAAGTTAATTACCAGCAACTTCTCATTCCCAAACTCGTTATCTGTCAATCTTTGCAAGATCCCTCAGGTTAAGTGACCTTCAAAGATGAGAAAACCACCCTCTTCGGTAGGAAACTACACCAACATGTACATATATCAAATAAGCTGTAATGTACTCCACTAATACTTTGATTCTTCATTTCTTCAGACTCAAGGGAAACATGTCGCCACATTTTGGAGAAGTATCCCGATTCAGGAACCAAGAGATTGTTAGGCACTGGAACACTAGAGAGAGCTTCAATCGAGCAATGGCTGCAAGCAGAATTTGAGAACTTCGACCCTCCAAGCTCTTCGTTAGTCTTCCATTTGGCATGTGCACTGCCAATGGGGATGAAACCTGATGAGGAATTGATTAAAACGAGTGAGAAAAAATTGTCAGAAATTTTGAAGTTTGGCATTTGGCATTTGGCATTTTGAAGTTTGTGGAAGTTTTGCAATGTGTTAATCAACTGCAGAAATTTTGAAGTTTGTTAATTATGAAGTTTGATTGTAAGCACAAAATGATTGTATTTTCACTTTTGTGTAAATGGGCAACCATTAGTGCTGCTTTATTTGCTTACATATTTTTGTTTTCAGCTTTGAGTAGATGATGGTTCGATATATACATAGGATCGGGAAACAATCTGCAAGCACAGTTGAAAGATGTGTTATTATGTATTTGTTGTTTTCCAATTTGAGTGTGGTGGACTCCTTATGTAGTTTGCTTGGTGGGACAAGTCCGAAGTTGTGTTATTAGTTAAGACTGAACGAACAATTTCATTGCTTGCAGTGAAGAGGAGTATCAATTTCAGTAAAAAAGGGGATGCAGAATGGGACTGATATTTAAAATGGTTTGAGCTTAAAATGGGACTGATATTAAAGTGTTATTAGTTAAGACTGATATTTCAGTAAAGAAGGCGGAAAGTTCATGTTTTCCCATTTTCAGTATATCACTTAAAATGGTTTGAGCTGCTTCTACAACTATTAGATCAACTTGCAGCTCTCATTATGATTTACAGCTTTGTTCAATCAAAACAAGATCAACCATGGAGAACAATACTCCTTGAAAAAGATGATTCTCTAGCAAATTTAGTATGATTATTACCTTCATTTTAACAAGTCAACAGAATACAAAAGTGGACATGAAGTTGAATGGAGAAATGTTGGTATAAATAGAGAAATTATATAGTAAGGGCAAAAATGTCTAAAAGTAGAGAAAAGGCTCTTGTAAGAGGTTAAAAAAGAACAGAAATCTCTTATAAAAGGTTCTTATAAGAGGTTATTTTTATATAAAAGAACACCTCAAAAAGAGGCTCTTACTGTAAATCTCTTATAAGTGGTCACCTCTTATAAGAGGCAAAAAAAAGAACAGACCCTAAGGCCTTCTCCTATTATGTAGAGATTAATAAATATAGTTTTTTTAAAAGTAAAAATTTAGACGTAGTCTGAATTTGATTTAAAACCTGATTTACAATAATTATACACGTACATTACACGGATGAGTAGATGGACAAATTACGCTAAGACTTTCTCTCTTTATAATAGTAGATGATGCGGTTTGTTTCTGGGAGACGTGTGGATGCACCAGGTGTGAGTTCGGACTCGATTTGTATTGAAGGAGAAAGCTGCTTGTCAGACGACCCTCGGGTGACCGGGCGGTACCTGCGACGGGCTCGGAATGAGGTGGATGTCTCGGCTCGGATCCGAGGTCTTGTGTACCTGCAGACGGTCCTGAAACACCGGGGTTTATCCCGGCGGCGGACCCTCCGACGATCTAGTCAGTCTTTGTGAGAGAGTAGCAATAACTAGGAGAATTTAGGTGGCAAAAGATTGGTTACCTGAAAAGGTGGGTGAGGGTCTAGTATTTATAGAGAATTCCAACCGGGTTTGGACCCGCTTGGGGGCCGGGTCTGAACCCGAAAGCCCATGGGCCTGACGTGGCGGAAGGCCCAGGGGGTTTAGGGCTGACGTGGCAGTACCAAGAGTGGTATAGGGCTGACGTGGCAAAGCCCATGGTGGTATTTGGAGCTGACATAGCTGATCATGGGGCTCCTGTGCTCCCGGGAGAATCTGGTGGCCTAGGTTGTGCCAGGTCATCTTCATTCTCCACCAGGCTGGGCAGACGGCCCGGGGGGCTGTCGTGGATCGGAGGCCGAGGGCCATCGAGACTCGTCGGATACGAGGAGGCCAGGTTTGTGGGGGTGAACTTGAGGTTCGGCGCCGACCCTGTAGTGGTTCGAAGTCGAGCCAGATTGTTGTTTTCCCCAATTTTGAAGTGAGAGCTGTACTGGGCCCTGGTTGGGCCCCAAGCCATTTTTTCCCTACCACAGTAGAGATATATAGTAGTTATAATAATTTTAGGCTGCCTCCGTCGCCACCCTCTTGTTTGACAATCAGTGGTTAGTTTCTTTCGCGTCCCCGAATCAAAATCTTTTATCATTAAAAAAAAAAATTAAAAAAAAATGCTCCTCCTCCGTCTTCGCTCTCTCAAACCCCTCCTCCTCCTTCCCCACCATTCCGAAACCCTAAACCCCAATGTCTTCCCTCACCTCCGTCTTCTCTCATCATCATCATCATCGTCGTCGTCGTCGTCGAATCCCAACCCCAACCCCAACAACAACAACAACGCCGCCGCCGAAGAATGGACCGAAGAAATCCACTACTACGACGAATCCAACACCCTAATCACCTCCTCCTTCGCCGCCCGCCCCGCCACCTCCGCCTCGACCACCACTTCCCCCTCCCCCTCCCTCGCCGCCTCCAAACTCACCCAGCTCGCCCTCCGCTTCCAATGGGGCCCCGACCTACATTCCCACCTCAACTCCCTACCCTTCACCCCCGACCCCGTCTCCCTCTCCCTATCCCTCTCCTCCCTCTCCTCCCACCCCTCCCCCTCCCTCTCCCTCTTCCTCTGGGCCCACTCCCAGCCCTGGTACTCCCCACCCTCCGACCCCTCCTTCTCCCTCGTCCTCTCCCACCTCTTCTCTACCTCCCAGTTCCATCTCATCCACTCCCTCTTCCTCTCCGACCTCCTCCCCAATTCTTCCTCCTTCCCCGACTCCGCTAACCTCGCTCTCCGCCTCCTCTCTGCCGCCTCCCAGCTCGAACCCGCCTTCTCCTGCTTCAAGAAGCTCAAGGATTCCCATTTTCACCAATTCACTTCCTCCACCTATGATTCCCTCATCACCATGTTCTTGACCAAAGGCCTCCCCTACAAGGCCTTTGAGATTTACGAGTCCATGATGGACTCCGGTTTGGATCTGGACGCCGCCACATACGAGCTTATGGTCCCTGCGCTGGCCAAGACTGGACGGATTGACGGTGCACTCAAGATGTTTGATGAATTGAAAAGAATAAAGAAAGATGCGCGAGTTGGGTTCGGGGTTTACGCTGCCCTGGTGGATTGTTTGGGGAAGGCGGGGAGGTTGGACGCCAGTTTGGGGGTGTACAGGGAGATGTTGGGAGTTGGGTATAGGCCAAGCCTGACCATGTATGCTTCCAAGATTGAGTCGTTGGTGAAGGCGGGGAAGCTGGATGCGGGGAAGGGGGTTTGGGACGAGATGAAGGGCTCTGGGTTTAGGCCGAATTTTGGGCTGTATACGATGGTTGTGGAGGCGTTTGCGAGGAGCGGGAGGAGGGATGTGGCGATGGAGGTGTTTGGGGAGATGGAGAAGGCCGGGTTTTTGCCGACTCCGTCGACGTATTCGTGTTTGATCGAGATGCATTCCGGGGCGGGAGAGGTGGATGCGGCGATGAGGCTGTATAATAGTATGAGTAATGCAGGGTTTAGGCTTGGAATGAGTGTTTATACGAGTTTGTTGAGCGTGCTTGCGGGTAAGAAGCTGCTGGATTTGGCTGCCAAGGTGTTGCTTGAGATGAAGAGTAATGGGTTTGTCGTGGATGTGAATGCGAGTGATGTGTTGATGATTTATATCAGGGAAGGGTCGACAGATTTGGCGTTGAGGTGGTTGAGGTTTATGGGGTCTGCTGGAATTAGGACGAATAATTTCATCGTTAGGCAGTTGTTTGAGTCTTGCATGAAGGCTGGGTTGTATGACTCTGCTCGCCCGCTTCTTGAAACCTATGTGGGTTCCGCAGCAAAGGTTGATTTGGTACTCTACACTTCAATCCTTGCACATTTGGTTCGGTGTCAGGATGAGAAGAATGAGCGGGCGATAATGGATATCATGAGTGTGACAAAACACAAGGCACATGAGTTCATGTGTGGGTTGTTCACTGGCCCGGAGCAGAGGAAAACGCCAGTGCTCTCATTTGTGAGGGAGTTCTTTCAAGGGCTTGATTACGATGTGGAGGAGAGCGCCGCAAAATACTTTGTAAATGTTCTCCTAAATTACTTGGTGTTGATGGGTCAGATGAATCGAGCAAGGTGTGTTTGGAAGGTTGCTTATGAAAACAAACTGTTTCCAAAGGCAATTGTTTTCGACCAACACATTGCGTGGTCCTTGGATGTCCGAAATTTATCAGTTGGGGCAGCGCTGGTTGCAGTCATCCACACTTTGCACCGTTTTAGGAAGAGGATGCTGTATTATGGTGTAGTGCCACGGAGGATTAAACTGGTCACGGGTCCGACACTCAAAATTGTGGTGGCTCAGGTGTTGGCATCTGTGGAATCTCCATTTGAAGTGAGCAAGGTCGTGCTGAGGGCACCAGGGGATTCGGTGCTTGAGTGGTTTAAGAAGCCAATAGTTCAACAGCTTTTGTTGAATGAGATACCAACAAAGGGCGATGTTTTGATGCACAAGCTTAATGTGATGTTCCCTAGCTCTGCACCTGAGGTCAGATCGCTTTCCCCTCTAAAGCCCCCATCCTTGTCCAAGGTGATGTACTAATGCCCACTATAATTGAATGTCTAGTTAATGTTTTTACTGGATAAAGATAATTATTGTATTATTGTGTATGAGCTGCATAATATTCCTATCCAATTCACATATCAGATGAATGAAATATTCTGTTTGAGTAAATTTATTATTCAATTAAATGTTACTGTTGATTGGAAAAAATGTTATTTGGATTGATTATAATTGAGTACAATGTCTCCTGTATATATATAGCAGGGAAGCAAAGACTAAAACTAATACATATTTCGATATGTAATTAAATATCTAATATAATATTTAACACCCCTTCTCAAACTCATAGTGAGTCAAACAGTGTGAGTTTGTCCACCAAATATTGAAATCTCGGAACAGTGTGAGATTTGGTGAAGAAGTTTGTTGTCTGCTGTAAAGATGTCACAGAATGAAGTGAAATGATCTGCTTCAAAACGCTTACAAATATAGTCACAATCAATCTCTATATGCTTCATCTGCTCATGAAAGACCGGATTGCTTGCAAATGCAATACACCCCGGTTATCACAATGAAGAGGAGTAGCTCTTGTAAGAGTAGGGATGACATCCGGGACTCGCCCGCGACGTTCTCCACTTAACCTGACCTGCCTTGTCCTGGTTTGGGTTCGGGTCGAACCCGAAACACTTACCGGATCGACCCGAGTAGGGATGGCAACCAGGCTGGGCTGACCCGTGACCCGCTCACCAAAATTCGGACCGTTGATTTACGGTTCGGGTCCGGGTCGAACCCGCGAGCCTAAGCGGGTCGACCTGGGTCGAGTAATATGGATTTCCAACCGTCGAACCTAGCCCGCTAACCTGGTGAATAGTGGCAAACCCGCCCACCAACATGCGGGTCGACCCGCGGGTTTCGAACAGTTTGACCCGTACGGGTCAAACGTTCAACCTGCGGGTCCAATGGCGAAAAAACAGCCAACGACTGTTTTAGCAGTTTTTTTGTTTTTTTGTTTTTTCCCCTTATAAATACCCTTTAAACCACTCTAAAAATTTCACACCTTATTCTCTTACTCTCCCTACTACTACTACTACTCAATTCTTTAAAATTGTGTCAACAAAGAAGCTAGCAACATAGAAGCGACAAATTTCGATCGTATCGAATCCAACATTTAACTACGTCTACTTTAAGTCTTCAACTCCTCCAAGGCTCCAACAAAGAAGCTCTCTTTCTTTCTATATACGAGTCCGAATTTCTACTTCTGCTTCTATTTTTATTTTCACACTCATTTTATATACGAGTATTCGCGAAGTACGGTATCAAAATTTCACAACCCTCTTATTGTCTTGATATTTTTTTTGTAGTGTAAATTTATTGTATCATATTTGTTTGTTGGTTTTTTGGTCTTCTCTTTCATAACCCTCATATTGTTTTCTAATTTTTTTTAAAAACTTATCTCGCCTATATTGTATTTAATTTTTTCACATACACTTCTATATAAACATGTCTAGATCACGAGGTAGTGGCCGTAGCCAAAGTGGACAAGATTCCACCGGCACTTCTCGTAGGCCTCCTATTGTCCCACAAATTGAGCCCGCCGAAGAATACCCTATGACTGGACACATTGGAACACATGATGTGTTTCCACAAGACATAGAAATAGAAGTGGAAACATAAACACAACCAATCGAAACAACACAACCGAGTAGTAGTAGGAAAACTAGAGGGGAAACAAGTGATTGACACAAATTTTATGACTATATTCCCGGCGAAGAAAATCCAGGTGTTGGTATAAAAATTTGTAAAACTTGTTCGAAAGCTTACAAATGGAAGAAGGGTGAGGGGACGTGTACAATAAAACGACACATCCAAAATGTACACAAGGAACTTCTTATAGACCTACCCGGCCAACAAAAAATCCACCCTAGGACCGGTCTAGTTGATAGCCACCCTTATGATCCCGAACTTGTTCGTCGGGAAATGACCCGACTAGTAATTAAGGAAGAATTACCATTTTTCTATTCCGAGAGTAGGGACTTAGAAACTTATAATCAAACCGCATTAAACCTGCATTTTAAAAGAATCCATAGGAATACTGTAAAGTCGGATTGTTTTAAAATATACACCGAAATGAGAGAAGCTTTGATTGCTATTTTATGGAGTTTAACTTGTAGAGTTTCTTTAACTTCCGATTGTTGGAAGGTTGCAATAATATTCCAATGATGGGAATAACTTGTCATTGGATCGATAGTGATTGGATTCCTTAAAAAAAGATCATATCACTTGCCGCGTTGCCCTATCCCCATAGTGGTAATGAAATTACAAATCGTGTTTTAGAAATTTGTGTTTTTTTTCATATTCGTGATAAAATTATGTGTATAAGTTTTGATAATGCATCTAAGAACAATGCATCAATTAGTATATTACAAACCGAATTAAACCCTCCATCTGACAATATTTTTCATATTAGATGTGCATGTTATATTTTAAATTTATGTGTTCAAGATGCAATAAAAATAGCTGACCTATATATAGTTAACATTAGAAATTATGTACATTTTATTGCATTAAGTGGCCCCATATTTCAAGAATGGAAAGCATGGTGCATGCTTAAAAATGTAGATTTTTGAAAATTTTCAAAGGATGCTAAACACCGATGGAACTCTACTTTCGATTTGCTACATATTGTTACTGAATATAAAACATGTATAAATGATTTTTGTATGCCAAAAAATATGCCAAATTTTCAAATGACTCGCGAAGCTTGGTATTTTGCCGAATTTTTGTTAAAATTTTTAGAACCTTTTAAAATCGCAACTTCAAAAATTTTCAAAATCTTATAAATCTACTTCTAGTAGCATTTTTATTTCGATAGTCATTATGATGCAAACTTTCAAAGAAATGATCGATGATGCTTTTATTGGTCATTTTGTGAAACCTGCATATACCAAAATTTTGAAGTATTTTAGTCCACCTCCTATGTTGTATTGTATTGCTACTGTGATGGATCCTCGTATCAAATTAGAAGGTACAAAGAGTTTGATTGAAATATTTTTTTACTTTACTAGGAGATAAATCTGAAATTGATTGCAAAACTTTTTTTAGCTAGTTTTGAATCGACATTAAATAACTTGTATGATTTTTATGATAGAAGTTTGGCATCTAGTAGTACAACTAGTTTAGTTAGTTTTTTCTTCTGCTGCTTCTAGAGGTAAGGGTAAGAATAAATTAGATGATGCCACATTTAGTTTACTTGCACAACTTCAATAAAAAAAACTAGGACTAATCAACCAAATGAATTACATTGGTATAATCAACAAGATTCTAAAGTTTTACTTCTACATTTGATATTTTACAATGGTGGAAAGACCATGAACATACTTATAGTATTCTTAAATATATGGCTAAAGATCTACTAACTCCTCCTGTCTCTACAATTGCTTAGAAAGTGCATTTTCTACAAGTGGCAGGGTTCTAACCCCTTACAGGAATCACTTGAAGCCTCAATCGTTAGAGTTGCTCGTCTGCACGGAAGACTGGATGATGGCCGAAGATAGGACTCAAGGAAAAGGGTTCGACACGTCTACAAGTGGAAGCAACTCGCCGGAACAACAACAACAACAACAACAACAACAATAGCAACCAACATGAAGAATTGAAAACCAACAACCACAATAATAAATTGAAGACCAACAAATTGAAGAAAATTGTAAATGTATAAAAAATTGTATAAAATTTGTGTTTGTTATAAAAAATTAGGATAATTGAAGAAAATTGAAATTGTATCGAAGAATTTTTTTATTGTATAAAATAAATTTGTAGAAAATCTTTGTTTCTTATAAAAATTGGGAAACTTGTATAAGTTGAAATCATATTAATAATATATACATTTTTTTGTTGGCAATTTCACTATTTGATTATTATTATTATTATTATTATTACTACATTTTTTTATTATTATTAAAATTATATTTTTTTAAGTTAAAAAAATAAAAATAGACGGGCCAACCCTCGACCCGACCTGACCTGGGTTGGACCCGAATGGGTTCGCGAGTTGGGCGGGTCGAGTTTTTGCAATTCCAACCCGGCCCGGCTCGTCCCGGTTGCCACTCAGACTCGACCCGAACCCGCCATAGTTGGGTTTCAACTCGGACGGGTTCGACCTGACCCGACCCGATCGATCCGTTTGCCAACCCTAGACCCGAGTATGGGCATATTGAAGTTCGACCCGCTCAACCTGACCCGCCAACCCGCAAAAAAGCAAAACCCGTCCAAACCCGCCCGCCAACCTGTAGGTTTGAGAGACGTTCGACCCGCGGGTTGAACGGTCGACTGTTGTGCTGTTTTTTTTGTTTTTTGTTTTTTGTTTTTGTTGGGGTGGGGGGGGGGATGCTTATAAAAAAACCCCTAACTTCAATCATTTTTTTTCACACTTTACACTCTTTACTACTACCCAATTCAATAAAAAAAAAAAAAAAAAAAAAGAAAAAGAGAGAGAGAGAGAGAAAAAAAAGCAACAAAGAAGTGAACAATTTCAATTTTATCAAATTCGGGTAGATTCAACACTCTCAACTACGTCTACTACAAACTCTCTCAACAAAGAAGCTTTCTCTTTCTACGTCTACTATAAACTCCATCGACTACGTCTACTTCTAATATTATTCTCTCATTTCTATATACGATTATTCACGAAGTACGATATCAAAATGTCACGCCCCGCTTCCCAAAAAGGAATAAGGAATATGGATACGTGACAGAAGTCCAACGAATGACTTTCACCATTCATAAGCTATAAGGATCTTTACAACATGTACAAGAATAAATAAGAGATATACAAGAGAAATAATCAACCACGCATGAATAAATGAATTAACATAACCAACAAGATTACTTGAAATTAAGAATACTGAATCTCAAATAATCAAGTCTGGAATAAGACATAAATCTGGGACAAAATGTCCAATACAAAATAATCCATGTAGCAATTATAATTATTCAAAACAACAAGAAATAAATGTAGCAAGAACTCTAGCCAACTAGAAAGTTTGGTCACCTACTCCCTCGGGCAGCTGGTCACCAAAGTCTTCAAGTTACAAATTGCACGAAGAGGAAAGAGAAACAAAATGTCCGTCAATGCAAGTTACAGGCCGCTTGTAGTGCAAGCAACAAGTACATGAAAAGATAGATAGACAAGTATAGAGTAACAGCGGAAACAAGTACAGAAGTAAGCATGGAAGGAATGTGACAGCAAAATAGGGCAACTAACTCTAAATCAAGAATAGAAACAAATAGCATGGCAAGATAATCGAGTGCAAGTGACATGTAACAAGTAACAAGTAGCATGCAAGCAAGTAACATGTAACAAGTGTAAGTAGCATGTACAAGTGCAAGTGATCATGTATTTTAAGTCTTGTATTCAATCCTATCTAGGTAGCACTTCATGCGTCCTAGATTTTTACCATATGGTTGCTACATTCAAATAAGTTGTATTTGAATTTCATAGTGGATCATAGAGGACAGTGTACTCAGGTACAAGTATCAAGTAATCACATGTCAAGTATCAAGTATCTAGTGTCAAGTGTCAAGTATCAAGTATCACGTAGGATCTATGGATCTTCTTCCGAGTACATATTTCTGTATTTTTCATTATTAAATCTTTTCTTTAACCCCGACTTGGTTTCTTGTTATTATTATATAAAGTGAGCATGGACGTGCACAAACAAGGCAAGAAACATGGTAAGATAACAAGGGATAAGTACAAGTTGGATAAAGGACACGAACAGGTGACAAACGACTCATCAAAGGCTAGGACAACGAAACTTTCAGTTCTGGACAGCAAGACACTACTGTACCAAATCTGAGATTCCCGTTGCTACAGATATGCAAATCTAGATCCGTCAGAAAATCTAGAAACTAGACTCCCAGCCGAATCCAGCACATATATACAAGTCATATAATAATCACCGAAACAGAGCTCAAAACAGAATTATATACAGAAATCATGTTCAGCCAGAAATCACAAGGTTATATTCATGAGCATGAAAATGGCATAAAAACTTACTGATTAAATCTCAGAAAAATCTGGGGTATTCCCTAGTATGTCTATCATTAGCAAATATAGTTTCATAATATTCCAACTCTGATAGCATAGTCAAATAAATTCATAAATCAGCAAGATACAGCAAGTTTGTGAATCTGAAACTTTAGACACAACAGTACTAAAACAGCGATAGATTACAAAGTATAACTCGAAATCTAAATCTGTCGAAAGGGTTAAAAAATAGATACAGCAGGCTACATTTTATATTCACAAAGTTTTAACCAACAACGGCTAGAATTAGGTTGAAAACGTGGTTATTTACTGAACAACGTGCAGTTTGGAAAATATAGTAGTTTGTTCACAAGTATAGAATAGTTTATAAATGTCATCAAATAAATCTACAAAAATTTGGGGTTAATTCTAGTCAAGTCTATTCATACCCTGCAAAGTATTAGATCCAAATCTTATCTTTAACATCAGTATTAAAATGAATAACTATACCGAATCACATAAAATAGAATTTGGAATTCTTAACACATCTGTAGCAAAACAGCAATAACTCATATCTCACAAATCGAAACTGAGATATGTCAAAAATTCTGGAAAATAGACAACAGGGTCTACGATTTATATTCACAAATTAATTTGATTTACTGACCTCAACAGGATCTAAAATACTAAAACAAAATAGGGCAACAGCAAAACAGAAATATCTTCTTATGCATTAAATCAAATAGTTTATATGCAACAAATCGAAATTATAACAAAATAAAAAATATTGTTTAATAGATGTCCAAAATAACATGGTATTAGTGTTTAACAAGTCTACCACAAGATACTACAACTAACATATCAAGCATGCAAGAAATATACAACACATCATGGATCACGAAACAACATACATACATGCAACAAGAATCTAATCAGATTTAAATTATTTCATGTCGTGTGTGTGACAAATGATGACTACAGACGGATCAACATATAGGGCAAGATCTAGAAAGAGTTCTTCATGAGAACGAATCTAGAAACAAAAGCGACACTACAGGGGGAATTTGGCTCTTGTATATACAACAAAAATAATACAAGTTACTTGCCTTATATAGTCGACAAATCTGACAAAAGAATGAGAATAACGAGAATGGATTCCCGACATGAACACAATGCACGGATCTTGATGACGATCAAGATCAAGATGATCGACGACTGAGATGTGATCCGGATGATCAAGATGATGATCGAGTAGATGATGATCAGCAGATCTGACGGTCGAAATCTCACTTTGTCAAAACTTTGATCAAACCGCAAGCACACAAGGAAGGCAGTCGGGGGGGGGGAGGGGGTGGGTGGGTGGGTGGGTGTGTGCACTGCGAGGAGGATGACGGTAGATAGGGGCGGTACGACGGCAGGATGTTGCTGGCTTCGAAAAGAGGACAGGCCGAGGGGGGTGCTGGCTGTCGTTGGCTGCTGTCGGCTTCAGGAGGAGAAGGGAGAGGATAGGGACTGTCGTGGAGGCAGGGCATGCGTCGCTCGGGAGGAGGCGCGACAGCGGGGGTGCACAACAACGAGGATGAAAGGGGGCGAGCGAGAAACCGGGCGAGGCTGAAGGGAACAGAGGGAAGGTGGTCGAGGAGTCTGCAGTGGATGGAGGATGAGTTTGGGGTCGGGAGAAGAGAGATGAGCGGGAGGTTGGAAGTGCAGGAGGTAGGATTGAGTATAGAGGCTAGGGTAATAGTAGGTGATTAGGGTTTTTGTTAAAAAGGATTAAACAATGGCTGTTTATATAGGAGTAAAAATTAGGGTTAGGGTAAAAGCGGGTTATTTGGTATTTGGGTATGAATAGGATCCAATAAGAGATTTAGGATATAGGGTTTTAGGATAGGATTGGATCCAATAGGGTAGGGAACAACAATAATAATAGGCCATGAACAAATAAATAAAAAAAAAAAATCAACAATCATCCAGAGACAAAATAATTGGCAGGCAAATTCGAATCAAAGGTCAAATCACAGCTGACAAACAATAGATGAAAATATATAGGGAAAGAAGAACAAATACACGGTTTAGGAAAATGAAAGAGTACAAATAGATAGAATATACTAGAAGAAAAAAATACAGTACAAAATATAGAAAATGGGATACCGAAGTTACACAAAATTTCTTAATCCTCTCAACACTTTATTTTGTTGTAGCTTTAATTTTTTTAAAAATCATATTTGTTTGTTATTTTTTTCGCTACCCTCTCTCTTACTCTCAACCCTCCTATTGTTTATATATATATATATATATATATATATATTTATATATATATATCGCCTATATCGTATTTTTGTTTCATCACATACACTACTAAAACATTAGAAATCGTTTTTTTACATACACTACTGCTACATTCCATTTATCATGTCCAGATTACGAGGTAGTAGCCGTAGCCAACGTGGACAAGATTCTACTTGTTCTTCTCATCTGCCTCCAACAATTCCACAATTAGAATCCGAATATAACATCATGCTTAACATAGGTTCTCATGATGTTCCTCCACGCGACATAGAACAAGAAATGCATACTAGTGAGTAGTGACACAAACATATGAAACCGAATTCTCACAACCCACTACAAGTAGAAAAATTAGCGGCGAAACAGCAATTGACACAAATTTTATGATAATATCCCCGACGAGGAGAATCCTAGTATATGACATAAGATTTGTAAAACTTGTATTAGAAGTTACAAATGAAGAATGGTGAGGAAACAGGTACAATTAAACGACACATTTTTTCGATACTACAACAGGCAGGGGAACCTCCGGCGCTTTTTTTATAGATTTCTTGGCGTTTATAAATGCCGGGGAATAACGTACCAGCGTTTTGGAAAATGCCGCAATAAGCGCCGGAGTTGTGCGTGCCGGGGATTGTTGGCAGCCTATACCGACGCTTTTAAAAACACCGGTGTAACGTCAATATACACCGACATTTGTAAAATGCCGGGGTATATATATTTTAATTTTTTAAAATTATTATTTGCGTAAAAAGGTACCCGGCGTTTGTAAAAATGCTGGGGTATATGTACTTTTTTTTGAGGGGGGGGGGGATGAAGGAACCTGAAAAATTTCTATACATAATAATTTCTGGTAATCCATACAAAATATAAGAAATCTTATAAATCAATACAAAGAGTCAGAAATCTTATACATACATATAAAGAGTAAGAAATCTTATACAAAACTAAACACAACCAGCATCAAGTTGTTTATATCTATTCCTCTTGTATCCCCAATTCCCTACTCATCTTCCTTGATTAAGCAAGAGAAGGAACCTCAGACATGCTGAATAGCCTAACCTTGCAAAACAAAAAGAACAGAAACATTCCCAATCTTCAATATAAAAGATAGATTCCTGTTTCTAGTATAGACGATAGTCATCATATACTGCAAAAAAAAATGGTGTATAGTAGTTGAACCTACATCTGCATACCCTATCTAGATTAGTTAACTAATCGACCAATTTAACTAATATCTGGCACAACTTAAGTTTTGCACGAAACATAGAAATAATTTGAGATCTTACGGTTAATCGATACCGATCAAAAAACAAAAACAAAAGCAGGTACCTCATGCAAGGACATCTTACGGTTTTTAATAGATTGCAACAATCTCTATCTCTTTGTTATGGTCCTGATTAAGTTCTTTGAAACTGCAAACATCTGCCATCTTGTGTAACGCCCCGGATCTCCGTCATCGGACATCCGGGACACAACCAGAATCCTTGCCTTTAAATGCATCTCAACACAGTAAATAGCACGAAAATTTAAAACACATTTATTGCCATCAGAGTTAATACATCAATAACTACGAATCTCAATTATTCGTATCAAGCTGTAATGCCCATCCCCCCCCTTTGGCTCCAAATTCAAATCTTTCTATTTCTATATCACTTTAAACATAAACTAAGATAGTTATATTTCTAAGAAAATTTTGGTAGAGTTTTCCGTGAAATTTCTGCCCCGAAACATAAAAAGCTTACAGAATTCTGCTCTAAATTCCGTAGCTCACATCACTGGCAATAATATCACGGGCTCCCCAGGCCAAAATGAGCAAAATCACACAGGCAATATATATATATATATATGCTCTGGGGGCCAAACTCATAATAGAATATCAATGATCAATTAAAAACCATAAATTCCTTTGAAAACGTAGTAAGGTTTTTAGAAAATAATTTATAAAACATACCACAGGGCCCAGTACTCCACAACGAGATGGGTACGGGTCAAAACATATCATGTCACTCCACACTATTACTCATCATTATCATCCACGTACTTATACATCAAAAATACAATTTAAAGCATAAATTTCACTATTCACATAAATAAACCTTAAACAACAATTGTAAAATGAAGCTCCACTCCACAGAATCTACACCTCACCTCTGCACCGCTGAGGACCTGTAACAGTAGGGGCCTATGGTAGTCCAGAGACTCCCTAACCTCCCAAACACTGAGGAGTTGGTCATTTCTGGTATGAGTATAATTTATTAATAAACAACTAAATTAAACTTTCTAAGTAAAACAGAACGAACTTACGAATACCAAGATAAACCTGAACATGTAAACATCATAAATGGAAATTCACCTCAAATACTCTCCGAGTCATTTCCTGTATGCATATCCGCACCCGCTCACAATATACTTATCTTTAGTTTGGAAATCATTTCCAAATTAGTTGCTTAAGGCCCATCACTTTACGCCTTATGTAAATATTCCTGTAGCTTTATTCTCCCATAAAGCCGTACATTCACAAATAATCTACTCTCACATAAACTGCACCATATTTATCATTCATTTGCAATCACAGACTCACGACTTATAATCTTTCCCAATCGCGCTCATTCATTTCTTACAACATATATCATCACGTCTCGTAGTACATCACTTTCACACTCATAATTCATCTTGAATGGAAAATAAACGTGTCTCCTGATTTCCTAGTGTTCGTGTATGCCATGATCTGCGTCTAATGCAAAAATACAGAGTATAGAACAGATGCACTTAATCTAATGTCAGCAAGACTCTGGACACACATGCATCCCATACTACATGTGGCCCAGATCAAGCCGTTTCTCCAGTTCAGGGATTTGAACCCTCGCTATGCAATGTATTCTAATTCGGTCCACTTCCTGTTCCTGATAGTATGACATGGTTGAGGAGATAAATAACAGAAATATTTCGGGGCGCTACCCCATTATCACCAATAATCATTGCATCAGACCCTCCTCGAAAGCTGTGCCAAACTTACAGATATACACGCAGCATATCCATTGCGCAGAAGATCCTTTAGGATTCGTTCGTGTCCACCAACATAGAACATGACGGCCTCGGAGGTCTAAAACCCCCTATCCGCCAAGATATCAGCATTCCGTTCTTACCATGGTACTTCAGGAATCAACAGTGCAGGATACGCACCGTAACACGTATTCTTATTGACAGGAAGAGACAACCCCATAGTATCACCACTTAGTGCTAACTCTCAGAACGAGTTGGATTATAAGGAATTACCCCTAACACCAATCGGTCTTTAAGCGAAACAATAAAAGAAAACTTAACAATGCAGTTTATTGGAACAAGTTGTTACCAAATCACACTCGGTGTCGATCAACAACGCCGAGTCTGTCCGGTCTGTCAGACAACAATCATCACAAGAATTACATCCACTAATTTCTAATACCTTCACAGGTCCGCGGCCAAATAATTCTGGCTCGTGACCCTCAGCGAGTGGTCTAACAGCGCCCCAAGGATGCAATACAATTCAAATGAAGGTAAGCACACACATAACCATCAATTCCTGATCATTGACAGACTCAGGCATCGAGACACCAAATACAAACCGACCAGAGCTATATCTCAACTCACTCATGTCCACCATGAGTACTAAGCACAGGAACTTATCTAAGTTCCAAATAAAATGCTAATACATCATTAGAACCTGATAGCTCATGATCACCACACTGCGGTATGCAGAGGGTTCCTCATCAATTGTCCGATGAAATAATTCAAGAAATAGCAGTAGCTGTGACCCATGCTACGCTCATCGGAATTCAACACAATCAAACTTCTAGAAGGGTAAGGAGATCCAAAGCAATCTCCTAGTGGGCGACTCCCTCAAATATTTAAGAGCTCAGTCCCCGAGTCAACTTAAACTTGAAATTTTGTCTAAAAAACAGGTTGCTATCTTGCAACGTCCATAACTTCCAACACACAATACAGAATTGCTTGATACTATCCATTATGGAAAGATAAAGCCTTAGTCTACAACCTTCCAGCTAACCATTTCTTCGAATTCAATCATCTTGATACTATAAGACCTTATATACTCTCAATAGTATATTCTTCTTGCACTTGCTGCCCTTTCAATATAAAAGTTTGCTCACTCATCGGAAATTCTCGATTTCGGGTCCTATGGAAAGGTGGGAGTGTCTACTTCAACTTCCTAGTTGAACACCTCTTTCAGACTCTATCATACGAGTTCTCGAAAACACAAGTTCCATTAGTTGTACAACCAGGGAGAAACTGGTTTACTTAGCCAATAATACTTTAACTAAGATTGGCTCTGTTCCATCTTTGGAAAATCATAACTCTCAACCTATAAAGTGGAATTACACAATTCCAGATGGGTTAGAAAGCTATGACTCCCTACTACGACTCTCTAGTTGGTCAATCTCCCAATTTCTTAACAATAGTTCCCAATTTCTCGTTACACAAACTAGTCAACTTGTACTAGGCTGAACATAGCCTACTTTGAAGGTCAATGATAAATCAACCTTGAGTCCAATGCTCATGAAATTTGAGATTCTCAATCTACACATATGCCATTTCTAAAGCTCGAGAATCATCAAATAAACTCATACCAAAAGCTACTCTCAAGGTTCATAGCAAGATCATACCTATACAAATGGTTATGACCCTTTGGACTTCAGTCCAAAAGCAATCGGCTTCAGCTCTGCCCGTTCAGACCAGCTGCACTCTGCAAGTTTTGAGGTATCAACCGACCTCGATAATTTATGAAATTTAAACTATAGTTGTGGACACATACAAGAGTGTCCGCACAAATTCTTAGCTCCAAACCCTCATGCTACACTAGAATACGAAATCGGAAACACACAGCAAATCGTAATTTAAAATTGTCATAACACACTATGTACATGAATATAAAATAGATCATACTCACAAAATATCCCGCGAAGACTCGAAGCGCCACCATGCCTCTCTGCATCCAAAGTCGCTAATATATCCTATCGCCAATTTCAAAGCAATTAAAACTCAATTCATCCAAACCAATCACAAAAGCTAATAACACTATTCCAAATATCACACAAGCGTTTATTGAATGCCTGGGATACAGACGTGCTTTGCACGTAACATTTGAATTCCGACAAGACTCCTATTTTCAAACAATTCCTAAAAGCACTCCCAAATTATTCTAATAATCCAACTACAATTTCTAATACCATACGAGAACTAATTCATACACATATAGTTCTATTTTACAAACACAAAACCCTAATTTATTAATAACTTACAAATTCTCTAACAACTTGCTAACTTCTCGCATCTACCCTTCCCAACATCTCATAATCTTCCTACCATAGTACTCCTACTCAAAAGAAATTAACCACACTAAATTTCATACAATAATATAATCTAGGATTTATCTTCCCGAAATCCTTTCGAAAAATGGACACCGCCACGATGTAGAGAACCCTTCTATTAGTCTATCCCTTAATTTAATTTGAAAACAATGGAGAAATGGAGGGGATTTGGGCGGAGAGAGTGAGAGCCAAATGGGTCGGCTGGGTGCTTTCGGTTGGGAAGGAAACGGGAGAAGAAAGAAATGGAGAAGGAAAGAGAAGGTGGTGGTGGTGGTGGGGGGGTTATAAAAAGGAAAATAAATAAATAAATAGATAGATAAATAATGTAACGGGAATATTGCATACAAGCCCCCAAGTCCCAATATATATCAAATAAGCCCCAAATCACTACTTTAATATTATAAACAATACAAAATACATTAAAACTAGCTCGTAATAATCCTTCAAAATTATAAAATAAAGTAGACAATAAATCTGATATTTCTCAATAACAATCAATTGTTATTAGAAAATACACAATTGCGTGCAATTCTCAATTGCACACAGATTACGATGCAAAATAGCCATATGCTATTTTTGCAGGGTATTACATCTTGAAATAGTTAAAAATAAATTGATGACAGTACCAGATCAAGTGAATCGTTATACTTAGCATTTTAATGATAAACCAAATTATTCAAGATGAGGGAAGTAAAGGAAATTAACGTGTGGCAAATTTTGAGACTGCAAACCTAGTAGAGACACCAAATAGAGGCCTAAGACTCCCGATGGACACTATGGGCAGCTGCAATACTATTTGCAAGTAAATAAAAGTCAATCGTGTGCAAAGGTTTCCTTTCCATCCTCTTTTAATCTTTCCAATCATAGACGTAAACTGAATCTATGTGTGTTCATTAAGATGTGTACTAAAATACCAACTTGGTAGCTATCAACTAGCATACATACTGTATAGATAGCAGTGCTCTGCCACATCCCTTTTTACCTACAAAATGAACCAAGTTAACGATCCATTTCAATCCAAAAAACTTTCTTACTAGTTAAAGCCTACCTATTTGGATTTTAAATTTCTTATGCACTATCAAATTCAAATCTGTCATAAAGTAAGCCTAGAAACATTGCACAAGAACATTAAGTTAGCAACATTCACTAATATCGTACTCCACCTTTTCCTTAAAAAAAATATTCACTAATATCTGTCTTATTTTCAACAACTTGAAAGGGTGTTAACATTCAATTCAAAGATACTTAGAAAATGGAAAGTTTTTCACATTAAAATAACCTCATATGTCACACTATCTTCTTTTTAATTCTTACAAATCAATTGATTAAACTAACCCTGCTAAGACCAAAACCTCATGGCTTCAGTTGCATTTTTTAATTCATGATGATATGTCAAAAACTGTTCTGAAAAAATGCATAATTATTAGCACGTAGATTGACTGTAGCCAGTTAACAATGCTTATATGTGCATAGAATTTTAGCTATAACAAGAGAAAATTCTGAAGTACAATATCACTTTCTCGGTAAATGATACTGCACTGATGCACCAGCATAGAATTTCGACAACTTACTTTTTTGAGAAACTTGAAGAAATGACAACGTATTTCTCTTTGAAGGTCCTCCAGTAAATTCACAAGTAGCTCTTTTTCATTCACTCCACGAGTAGCAAGCTAGCAGCCCAACTAAATCGCTTAGCCTGCCTTACAAGCCTACATTATCCATTCAAGTAATAACATTTAAGTAATATAAATGCTTCAAATGGAAATAGTGGACACTACAAAAGATACTCGATTTACCGGCGAATATTCCCCGGCATTTTACTAGTAGCGCCGGGGTAGGGAGCGAATAGGAATGAGGCGCCAGATGGGATGGTTATACACCGGCGGTCGCTTTAAACTGCCGGGCAATCTTCGTATTCACCGGCATTTTACTTAAAAACGCCGGTGAAGTGTATTAGTCACCGGCGTTTTAATAATAAACACCGGTGAATAGACCGATACATTCACCGGCGTGTCTAATTGAAACGCCGGTGAATAAGCTGCGATAAATTCCGCGAACCCTAATCTTTCGCTCGCCATTTTCCAAACCCAAAAAAAAAGGGAGGCGCCTTCGTTTTCCCTCCTTCCTTGCTCCACTTCCCGCACGTTTGCCTCCGCTGCTTCGTCCTCTTCGACAGCCTTCGACCTTTCGTCATCGTCCCTTCTTCCCTTCGTCATTTTCGATTTCCCTCCTCCATTTCTCTATTTGGAGGTGAATCGGCGATCGGAAACCACCGTGTCGCCCCGCTCTCTCTCTATCTCCTCCCCCCCGCGCTCGTCGCCCCGCTCTCTCTCTCTCTTCGGTATCATCTCTTGCTTTCCCTTATTTTTGAAACTTAGCATGTTTTTTCAGATAGATGCATCTTGATTTCCTTAACATGAATGGTTTAGTTGGGATGAAGAATTAATAGAAAAATATATGCTTAGGTATTAGAAATTTTCATGTTCTTTTACTGTTAAAGAAGCTGATTTCATGCATCTGATTGTCATCTTGGCATGTTTTTTTAACCAAAATGGGTTCACTGTGAACTGAGGATGCTATAGCTGTATGCCAAAATCCTCCAGATATGTACAACAATTGGGTTTTAGATTTAGTTGGGCTAAAGAATTAGTAGAGCAACATATAAGCTCAGATAATGGAAATTTTCATTTTCAGATACTATTAATGAAGCTGATTGCCATCTTTGGCATGATTTTTTAACAAAAAATGGGTTCACTTCCAAACTAAGTATGCTGCTAGCATCCCCATCTTCTTTTACTGTTAATGAAGCTTATTTCATGCATCTGATTGTCATCTTGGCATGTTTTTTTGACCAAAATGGGTTCACTGTGAACTGAGGATGCTATAACTGTATGCCAAAATCCTCCGGATATGTACAACAATTGGGTTTTAGATTTAGTTGGGCTAAAGAATTAGTAGAGCAACATATAAGCTCAGATAATGGAAATTTTCATTTTCAGATACTGTTAATGAAGCTGATTGCCATCTTTGGCATGATTTTTTAACAAAAAATGGATTCACTTCCAAACTAAGTATGCTGCTAGCATCCCCATCTTCTTTTACTGTTAATGAAGCTTATTTCATGCATCTGATTGTCTTCTTGGCATGTTTTTTTGACCAAAATGGGTTCACTGTGAACTGAGGATGCTATAGCTGTATGCCAAGATCCTCCGGATATGTACAACAATTGGGTTTTAGATTTAGTTGGGCTAAAGAATTAGTAGAGCAACATATATGCTCAGATAATGGAAATTTTCATTTTAAGATACTGTTAAAGTAACCTGATTGCCATCTTTGGCATGATTTTTTTTAAAAAAATGGGTTCACTTCCAAACTAAGTATGCTGCTAGCATCCTCATCTTCTTTTACTGTTAATGAAGCTTATTTCATGCATCTGATTGTCATCTTGGCATGTTTTTTTGACCAAAATGGGTTCACTGTGAACTGAGGATGCTATAGGTACGTATGCCAAAATCCTCCGGATATGCACAACAATTGGATTTTAGATTTAGTTGGGCTAAAGAATTAGTAGAGCAACATATATGCTCAGATAATGGAAATTTTCATTTTAAGATACTGTTAAAGTAACCTGATTGCCATCTTTGGCATGATTTTTAAAAAAAAATGGGTTCACTTCCAAGCTAAGTATGCTGCTAGCATCCTCATTTTCTTTCACTGTTAATGAAGCTTATTTCATGCATCTGATTGTCATCTTGGCATTTTTTTTGACCAAAATGGGTTCACTGTGAACTGAGGATGCTATAGGTACGTATGCCACCGGATATGTACAACAATTGGGTTTTAGATTTAGTTGGGCTCAAGAATTAGTAGAGCAACATATATGCTCAGATAATGGATATTTTCATTTTCAGATACTGTTAATGAAGCTGATTGCCATCTTTGGCATGGTTTTTTAACAAAAAATGGGTTCACTTCCAAACTAAGTATGCTGCTAGCATCCTCATTTTCTTTCACTGTTAATGAAGCCTATTTCATGCATCTGATTGTCATCTTGGCATATTTTTTTGACCAAAATGGGTTCACTGTGAACTGAGGATGGTATAGCTGTATGCCAAAATCCTCCGGATATGTACAACAATTGGGTTTTAGATTTAGTTGGGCTAAAGAATTAGTAGAGCAACATATATGCTGAGATAACGGAAATTTTCATTTTAAGATACTGTTAAAGTAACCTGTTTGCTCTCTTTGGCATGATTTTTTAACAAAAAATGGGTTCACTTCCAAACTAAGTATGCTGCTAGCATCCCCATCTTCTTTTACTGTTAATGAAGCTTATTTCATGCATCTGATTGTCATCTTGGCATTTTTTTTGACCAAAATGGGTTCACTGTGAACTGAGGATGCTATAGGTACGTATGCCAAAATCCTCCGGATATGTACAACAATTTAATACACCGGTTTAATTATCTTCCTATTTTCTACTGCTTGGTGTTATTTACTTTAAACTATGCTTAGTGTCATTTGAACCAAACTATCATTGTAATTTAATTTGTTACAAATCTCATTTTTTAAATTTTTTTATAATTATGTTGGTTTGTGAATCCTACTAAAGTACAAATTTTATGATAGTTATTATAAACATGTTATTAATTAAATTTGCATCTCTAAGGAAGTTATTGAATCCTTGACAGGTACAACATGCCGAGGCGTGGAAAGAGGATAAATATACATGATGGCAACGAGAGCCATGGGGATGAGCAACCACTACATAATAGTGGCAGTCAAATAGATGAGGGTGATGGTAGCACGCTGCCCACTGTCAAAAAACATCGTGGGCGAACTAAGATGACGAATATTTGGAGGCTTCAGAATGACGAAAGGATCGTGGTGGAGGTAAACGGTGTCGGGCAACCGGTTGGCGATAACGCCAGCAAATTTTCTTCATTTATTGGAGTTATAGCAAGGAACCCCCGGATACTTCCTTTGTCATACGAGAGTTGGCCGAAGGTGCCAACCACGACAAAGGCCACTGCTATTAAGACAATCAAGGTATTTCCCATCTAAAATAAATAATTGGTAGGCGCAAATATATTATTGAAATATGTATTTTTAGTGATGGGTAATAAATTTTGCAGCAATACTTCTCGTTTGCCGACTCCCTTACGCCTTGGGTTGAAAAGTCACTCTCCAAAAAGTGGAGGGACTACAAGAGTGACTTGAAGGCAAAATTTTTTGACAAAGACCTTTCAGAGGCAGAGAATGCAATGGATGTGCTAGAAAATGTGGAGCCTTCAGATTGGCAATTCCTTGTGCACTACTGGAGTTCGGCGATCGGTCAGGTATTTACATTAAAGGCACAAAAATCTAATGAGTATGTGGTTGTATGGCTACTCCAATGAATTTTTCTGCTAACTTCATTGTGGCATGTACAGAAAAGGGCGGAGGTGGGTGTTGCCAGTCGGTCAAAGCAGCTAGTGTTGCACACCGCTGGTACACAGAGCTTTGCTCTGGTTCGGGAAGAATTGGTAGGCGCAATCGTATTGAACATTTTTTACTTACAGTTATTTGTTTATAACCATTTCATCTTACTAATATATAGAAAGAAGATTTGGGGGGTCCTACGGAGTTTGGCGACATTGACTTTTTCGATGCCACCCACAAATCGAAGGATGGGACGTATGCGAGCCCTGAGGCAGTACGGATTCTGGTAATTTGTGAACTAATATCTAATGAGTAGTCGAAATCTCATTTGCTTTTAACTCTGATTGTTATGTCCTTTTACAGACTAACGCTCGGAGAAGGTATGATGAAATCTCTTCCGCTTCAGATTCTGACCCTACGGCGGCACCCACAGATTGGCGTACCCGGCAGAGAGTTGCCTTGACCGAGGTTAGGGGAAAGGAGAGGCATGGACGTGTCCGTGGTATGGGGCTAGGACCAATCCCCTCGCGGCTATTCGGACGGAGTGAATCTAGTTCAAGTGCCAATCGGGACGAGGAGATGACTTCATTAAAGGCACAAGTTGCACTCCTACAAGAACAAATGGCCCATTTAATAGGGCAGCAATCCCAAGTCCCACCCTCGGCAAGTCTTTAAATTGGTATTTTTAGAAAGATTATGGTCTTGAATGCTTGAAAGACACGTACTAGTGTTTGTGAGTCTGCATTGTGGCTGTCGTCTATAAGCATTTCATCTATGTTTCTTAAGTGGGCTGTGATTAGAAAGAAAGGGCTGGAGTAGAGATCTGGAAACCCAAATAGAGACATCTCGTTTATTATAATCTATACTTATTGTTGGACCAACTCCCTCTTGCTGTTGTTACTGATGTCTCTTTGTGTGCATGTGTTGAAGAGAATGAAGGGATGAGAGAGAGTTGAGGAAAATGCCGCTATGTTAGCCTGGTGTATCCTCATTCTCTACCATCCCTCTTTCTGGCTCCATATATGGGTTCTATATTAAATTGGTTTCCTTCCACGATGACAGTCCGTAATACTACACTTGATATGAGCCCTGTTCATAGCTGCACCCTATTGCATACTCACAAACAACTAATACGTGTCGTTCATGCATTGTATGACCAACCCCACTTTGGCACATAACATGCTTAGATGACATTGTATGACCTGTAAATAAGGTTTGTTCAGCCGTGTTGTTGTACTGATTTGGAGGATTTTGGTATGCTAGCAGCATACTTAGTTTGGAAGTGAACCCATTTTTTGTTAAAAAATCATGCCAAAGATGGCAATCAGGTTCTCTAACAGTATTTGAGCATATATGTTGCTCTACTAATTCTTTAGCCCAACTAAATCTAAAACCCAATTGTTGTACATATCCGGAGGATTTTGGCATACGTACCTATAGCATCCTCAGTTCACAGTGAACCCATTTTGGTCAAAAAAACATGCCAAGATGATAATCAGATGCATGAGATAAGCTTCATTAATAGTAAAAGAAGATGAGGATGGCAATCATGCCAAAGATGGCAATCAGGTTACTTTAACAGTATCTTAAAATGAAAATTTCCATTATCTGAGCATATATGTTTCTTTAACAGTAACTGTGAACAATTGTTCTTAATTGGACTGCGATTAGAAAGAGACGAGTTGGAGTGGAGATCTGGAAACCCATATAGAGACATCTTGTTCATAATAATTTATTATTATTGTTGTTCTTGTCGATCTTGCTGTTGTTGCTGATGTCTCTATGTGTTCGTGTGCTGAAGGGAAAGAAGGGATGAGAGAGAGATGAGGAAAATGCCGCTATGTTAGCCTGGTGTATCCTCATTCTCTACCATTTCTCTTTCTGGCTTCTATATTTGGTTTCCTTCCACGATGACAATTCCTTAAAACTACACTTGATATGAGCCCTATTCGTCATTTTCGATTTCCCTCCTCCATCTCTCTATTAGGAGGTGAATCGGCGATCGGAAACCACAGTGTCGCCCCGCTCTTGATCTATCTCCTCCCCCCCGCGCACGTTGCCCCGCTCTCTCTCTCTCTCTCTCTCTTCGGTATCATCTCTTGATTTCCCTTATTTTTCAAACTTAGCATGTTTTTTCAGATAGATGCATCTTGATTTCCTTAACATGAATGGTTTAGTTGGGATGAAGAATTAATAGAAAAATATATGCTTAGGTACTGGAAATTTTCATGTTCTTTTACTGTTAAAGAAGCTGATTTCATGCATCTGATTGTCATCTTGGCATGTTTTTTTAACCAAAATGGGTTCACTGTGAACTGAGGATGCTATAACTGTATGCCAAAATCCTCCGGATATGTACAACAATTGGGTTTTAGATTTAGTTGGGCTAAAGAATTAGTAGAGCAACATATAAGCTCAGATAATGGAAATTTTCATTTTCAGATACTGTTAATGAAGCTGATTGCCATCTTTGGCATGATTTTTTAACAAAAAATGGGTTCACTTCCAAACTAAGTATGCTGCTAGCATCCCCATCTTCTTTTACTGTTAATGAAGCTTATTTCATGCATCTGATTGTCATCTTGGCATGTTTTTTTGACCAAAATGGGTTCACTGTGAACTGAGGATGCTATAGGTACGTATGCCAAAATCCTCTGGATATGTACAACAATTGGGTTTTAGATTTAGTTGGGCTCAAGAATTAGTAGAGCAACATATATGCTCAGATAATGGAAATTTTCATTTTCAGATACTGTTAATGGAGCTGATTGCCATCTTTGGCATGATTTTTTAACAAAAAATGGGTTCACTTCCAAACTAAGTATGCTGCTAGCATCCTCATTTTCTTTTACTGTTAATGAAGCTTATTTCATGCATCTGATTGTCTTCTTGGCATGTTTTTTTGACCAAAATGGGTTCACTGTGAACTGAGGATGCTATAGCTGTATGCCAAAATCCTCCGGATATGTACAACAATTGGGTTTTAGATTTAGTTGGGCTAAAGAATTAGTAGAGCAACATATATGCTGAGATAACGGAAATTTTTATTTTAAGATACTGTTACAGTAACCTGTTTGCCCTCTTTGGCATGATTTTTTAACAAAAAATGGGTTCACTTCCAAACTAAGTATGCTGCTAGCATCCTCATCTTCTTTTACTGTTAATGAAGCTTATTTCATGCATCTGATTGTCATCTTGGCATGTTTTTTTGACCAAAATGGGTTCACTGTGAACTGAGGATGCTATAGGTACGTATGCCAAAATCCTCCGGATATGCACAACAATTGGGTTTTAGATTTAGTTGGGCTAAAGAATTAGTAGAGCAACATATATGCTCAGATAATGGAAATTTTCATTTTAAGATACTGTTAAAGTAACCTGATTGCCATCTTTGGCATGATTTTTTTTAAAAAAAATGGGTTCACTTCCAAACTAAGTATGCTGCTAGCATTCTCATTTTCTTTCACTGTTAATGAAGCTTATTTCATGCATCTGATTGTCATCTTGGCATGTTTTTTTAACCAAAATGGGTTCACTGTGAACTGAGGATGCTATAAGTACGTATGCCAAAATCCTCCGGATATGTACAACAATTGGGTTTTAGATTTAGTTGGGCTCAAGAATTAGTAGAGCAACATATATGCTCAGATAATGGATATTTTCATTTTTAGATACTGTTAATGAAGCTGATTGCCATCTTTGGCATGATTTTTTAACAAAAAATGGGTTCACTTCCAAACTAAGTATGCTGCTAGCATCCTTATTTTCTTTCACTGTTAATGAAGCTTATTTCATGCATCTGATTGTCATCTTGGCATGTATTTTTAACAAAAATGGGTTCACTGTGAACTGAGGATGGTATAGCTGTATGCCAAAATCCTCCGGATATGTACAACAATTGGGTTTTAGATTTAGTTGGGCTAAAGAATTAGTAGAGCAACATATATGCTGAGATAACGGAAATTTTCATTTTAAGATACTGTTAAAATAACCTGTTTGCCCTCTTTGGCATGATTTTTTAACAAAAAATGGGTTCACTTCCAAACTAAGTATGCTGCTAGCATCCCCATCTTCTTTTACTGTTAATGAAGCTTATTTCATGCATCTGATTGTCATCTTGGCATGTTTTTTTGA
The DNA here is from genome assembly GCA_017893485.1 of Hemerocallis citrina. NCBI lineage: Eukaryota > Viridiplantae > Streptophyta > Magnoliopsida > Asparagales > Asphodelaceae > Hemerocallis > Hemerocallis citrina. Next base: position 483,684 of record JACEHZ010000284.1, read on the forward strand.
CTAAAATGGGTTCACTGTGAACTGAGGATGCTATAGGTACGTATGCCAAAATCCTCCGGATATGCACAACAATTGGGTTTTAGATTTAGTTGGGCTGAAGAATTAGTAGTGCAACATATAAGCTCAGATAATGGAAATTTTCATTTTAAGATACTGTTAAAGTAACTTGTTTGCCATCTTTGGCATGATTTTTTAACAAAAAATGGGTTCACTTCCAAACTAAGTATGCTGCTAGCATCCCCATCTTCTTTTACTGTTAACGAAGCTTATTTCATGCATCTGATTGTCATCTTGGCATGTTTTTTTGACCAAAATGGGTTCACTGTGAACTGAGGATGGTATAGCTGTATGCCAAAATCCTCCTGATATGTACAACAATTGGGCTGAACAAACCTTGTGGGGGTTTCTTTTGGAGCCACAAACATCAATGATTTAGTTGGGATGAAAAATTAATAGAGAAACATATATGCTTAGATGCCGCTATGTTATCATTTTTCTTTTACTGTTAAAGAAGCTGAATTCATGCATCTGAAGATTTAAGATCCAGGATGGCAAATTTTGATTGGGCTATGATTGGATTGTTTAGTGGCTGTTGTCTATGTTCGTAATTGGGCTGTGATTAGAACGAGAGGGCTCGAGTGGAGATCTGGAAACCCATATAGAGACATCTTGTTCATAATAATTTATTATTATTGTTGTTCTTGTCGCTCTTGCTGTTGTTGCTGATGTCTCTTTGTGTTCGTGTGCTGAAGGGAAACAAGGGATGAGAGAGAGATGAGGAAAATGCCGCTATGTTAGCCTGGTGTATCCAAAGTCTCTACCATTCTTCTTTCTGTTTCCATTTCTGGCTTCTATATTTGGTTTCCTTCCACGATGACAGTTCCCTAAAAATACACTTGATATGAGTCCTATCTTATTTTTCTTATTTTTCTTATATTTGGTTTCCGTCCACGATGACAGTTTCATGGATTGTCTGAACAATCCATGAAAGACATGCTTAGATACTGAATTTTCATTTGTTTTACTGTTTTAGATAGTGGATATTCCCAATCAGAGGAGAATATAAAGGTTTCAAGTTAGATACTGAATTTTCATTTGTTTTGTTATTTTAGATATATTTAAAAACAAAATTAAGTACTAGATTTTTAGCATTGCAATGTAATCATTTCACTTCTCTTTATATCATTAACAATTCCATTTGCAATTGGCACTTTGATCTTATAATTTAAGATACAGTTAGATTTTTTTACAAGTTCAAAAAATATGTATATTCTGTATTGTGGTCTACTGTTGAATTAAACTATTGTTTTTTTTTCACAGAGCGGTCGCCCAGATGAAGAAAATTCTGATGATCAGAACTGAAGCTACTCGAGGGGTATGAATCCGTGGTCCTCCTTGCTGTTCTTATGTCTTCCTTGCTGTATGATTGTTGTTCTTATGTCCTCCTTGCTGTTATGTCAGACTGTTTTTTTTATGAGAGTTATGTCAGACTGTTAATTTGGGATTTTTGAGACATTTGTCAGATTGGTTTGTTGAAATATTTGGGATGTTCGTCACTATATTAATTTGTTAATTATGACACTGTTAATTTTGCGGTGAATTTGGTTGTGATTGGTTGTGATTATGACACTGTTAATTATGACACTGTTAATTAGTTTGTTGAGATATTTGGGATATGACACGTGTGAAACTTTATTATTCTTGTGTTTGGTTGTGATTTGCGCATTAATATGCAACGAAATTGGTTAAATCAGTTGTGAATTAGTTTACAGGTTTTGTAAATGAAACTGCGAATTGAAATCGAATGGAAAACCGGAGAATGGAAAACAAACGGGCATAGCTAGACCGGCGTTTTATAAAACGCCGGTCTATCTAATGAATTAATTGCAGTGTGCGATATACTGGCGTTCCCACACATGCCGGTGTATGCCGCTAGCTGTAACGGCACCAAGAAACACCGGCGTTTTATAAAACGCCGGTGAACCTAACTACACCGATGTTTTTTGATCACGCCGGTGCTTGTAAGTAGAGAAAATCGGGCACTAATAAACGCACATACACCGGCGGTCTATGACCGCTGGTATACTTTCATTCTACACCGACGTTTCTATAAACGCCGGTGAATGGATAAACACCGGCGGTTTATGACCGCCGGTGAATGTATATTGGGGGTAAAAGAACGGCACTCAGAGACCCCCATACATCGGCGTTTTCTGGCCGCTGGTGTAGTTGTCACATTTACCGGCGTCCACTAAAACCGCCAGTGTAGACCCCTTCCTTTCCGCGATGCTCGCTTCGGCGGCATTTGGACCGGCGCTATTATAAACGCCGGTGAAGGTTTCACCGGCGTAAAAAAACGCCGGCAAAGACGTAAAAAAACGCCGGTAAATCGAGTATCTTTTGTAGTGACTACACAAATTTGTGAACTTCATGTGAATATTTCAGCACAAAATGAGAAAAATAATTTGCCAAACCTCCTCAATTCATCTGGTAACCGCTGGTGGCTCATCCATTGTTCAACATCTCGTCACCGTAGTTGCATTTACAGCCGCCTTGAGAAATAATTTGTAACATCAGATACAAATACTTTAAGGTCGTTCTATGCATCAAGTAATTTAAAGGTATTATCTTGACATGTAAATAATCACAATCACATGATGAATATGAATAAATATTGATTCAATGAACTATAGTCCTAATTAGCTATGTTTCACAAAGGATAATGATTGATGATTAGTAAAGATTCCAGTGAGGAAGCTTAAATCCCACTAATTAAGAACATTCTTTGCTACCAAATCAAAGCTACCACTCAACTTGGATTGTGACAATATCTACGGTCCAAATTTTTGGATTAGATTTACACTTAAAATTATTAAATTTCTTTGATGCACATATCTAGTAAGTCCTGATTAAGTTCCAATATTATATTCTTATTGTTGGAACCCAGAGTCATTCATAAATTTCCAACAATATAGATGCAATATATATTGAAGGTAAATGAAAGTCTAATATCTGAAAGAAGAAAGGAACCTGTGGCATCCTTTGTCGTCCTCAACAGGCTGCCTTGATAAGAATCTTGCAAGGGGCAAACATAGTTTATTAGGGATAAGATGCCTGACATTGGATGCAATGAACTCTCAAGTTAAAAAAACTTATTGAAGAGGATCTAAATAAATAATCTAAAAGGTTGCAACTTCGGAACAAACACAATCCTCCAAAATTCTACTAATTAGTATACACTATAAGGAAAAAATATGGTACAGATCTACTTTATTTTATACGGTATTTTAGAACACTTTTCCTGTGTTGGTGTCATGTATAGTTGTGTCATTTATGTGCCGTCCAAAATTCTTTATAGCCTTCTTGATTCATCTACATTCAGAGCATAGAGCATTCAACCCATCAGTATATGAACAAACATAAATTAGCAATTTCAACAAATATTCTTAGTATTTCAATTTGGTTTCATGTATTAAATTCTTCAAGGCAAACATGCTATTGACATTAACAGGAGAGCATCTCTTGTTTCAACTCAACATCTTAAATTCCTTCATTCATCTAATAATATATACATATACAAAAGAACACAATTCCATCTCCAAACACACAATTCTGATTTGAGTTTTTTTCACTTATTTCTCAACAAGAAGGGGGTTTGTAAAGAAAATCATACCTTTTAGCTCACAACACATTGCCTTTGCCATTATCCTTTCTCTCACAACCAAATACACACACACACAAAAGGCCACCATAGGGTCGACCTTTCTCCTCGATCGATCTTAGTCCTTAAATATCACCTCATCCGCAATCTTAAGCAACGGTTCCATTTTAAATTTCCTACAAAATCACAAATTAACATTCACGAACCCTAACTATTCAACTCACAAGCCCTAACTATTCAACTCGCATACCTATTAATACACCAAAATCATAACATTCCACAAACCCTAATTATTCAACTCACAATCACAATTTATTAAAATCACAAATTAACCTATTCTCAAATTCTCAAAATCATACCTAGGGTTTGAGAGGGATGAAGATGATCGGAGTGACGGCGCGGGAACAGCGACAGCGACAACAACGGAGATGTGGGGCCACGGTAGTCGAGGCTAGGGTTTGTGAGAGAGAGACATGGGGGTTGGGGTGGTCAATGTAACACCCCAAATTTCAAATAAGACCGAATTCGAAGTTCCATAGGATCTTTACACTTCTCTTCGTACAATTTTACAAGGAAATTTAAAACTTTATTACATCAAGTTACATTTAAACAACGGAAGCAAATTTACATCAATTACATTAATGAAATGAAACAACACTTGAACAATTCTTTAAGCATCAATTCCTCCTTAGTCTTTTTCATTCACTTTGTTCTGCATGAAAACTGTGGGCTTGTCAGTTCATTCAACTGACGCAAGGATATAATACATCAATTTTCTCTTATTTTGAAAGCATACACTTGTTACAAATAAAACTACGAGGACTATCTTATTGATGTCGTGTTGTGCTGTGTATTTAGAGCTTAATGCAGTTATTCATATTATATGACACTAATGCACACTTGTTCGGATTCTATGCATCCCATACTACATAGGTCCGAGGGCAAGCCCTTAATCATTCTTCATCTTGTAGGGTTCAATCCCTCGCCATGACTTAAACTACTACGGTAACTACGATAAGTATCCTAGATGTTCTATGAGTTACGAGCCCATGTCCAGACAGTCTGGAAGGAAATTCCACGCACTGACATGACGCATCATGCAGGCAGACTATGGATAATTCAACCTCTATCATGGAACAATGGCACCACCCGTAGTCACCAAACACCCCACAAGCGTCGCCACCGGGACGATAATTCCACAGTAGTGCTCATGCCATAACATGATTCATCAAGCAGGCAGTTTGTGAATCACTCTCACACTGCCAATCCGATGGTCCTCATACTCGTGTTTTTCTCTTACTTTCGTCACATCTCCACTATGTATCTAGTCCTTAATTTATTTGAATTATGAATAAAATCAATCCCCTAGAGTTAGCACTTCCTCTATACCGGACTTAACCATTAATTCAACAATATGACCCAAATTTGGTCTTTTCTTTTCAATATCTCATCTCAAAAATACTCTTTCAATGCCGGTATAAGGCTTAACTACCCTCTAGCTTTCAATTCCATTTCATGTTCATAGCATTTGTGTATTCATATTCATAAGATCTTTCATAATTCATCATGATATTTGATTTCACTTTCATGTACAATTTCATGCATAGAATAAATTCATTTGTCACATTCATAATTCATTCTTTCCATATAATTCTCTTATTCTCATTTTATCACTACTAAATCTAAAATTCATACTTTCGATTTTCCCATTATCAAAATCTCTTTTCAAAAAATCTTTTAAACAATACATTTGTTTTTCTTTATCTAAAGACATTTAAAACTTGAAACCCAATAGTCAGGACAGTCGACTGTTAAAGCATAGCCGGTCGACTGTTCTGCGAGGATTTAAAACTCGAAAACCAAATAGTTAGGGCAGTCGACTATTAAAGCATAGCCAGTCGACTGTTCTGCGAGGATTTAAACTCAAAAACCAAATAGTCAGGGCAGTCGACTGTTAAAATATAGTAGGTCGACTGTTATGTCACGATTTAAAACTTGGAAACCAATGATCAGGGCAGTGACTGTCAAAATATAGTCGATCGATTGTTCTGCACTAAAATCCGAAATTTATTACCTGACAGTCGACTGTCGACTCTAGTCCGGTTGACTGTCGATTGAACCAGATTGCAATTTAAAGTAGACCATGGATATATTTTTGACATTTGAGAACAAAATCACAATTTTCGCTTTATTCATAATCAAAGTTTCCACAAAATTACTTTTTTTCTCTTTATTACTAAAAATCTATTCTTTTAAATAAATTAGTCCTAATTCACAAAATGTTCGTTTCTTTTTCCAACAAAACAAACATGAAAATTTGCAATTTTTAATACTAATCTCAATAACAATAAACATGTATAATTTATTAATTAGTTCTACTTTCATAGCATGAAGGTCTCCCATAATTCACATTTATCCATAAACACATTTCTTCACATTGCATTTTCCTCACATACATGAACTTCTTAACATAGAGATTCATACTTTCTTAATTAGCATACTAATGCATTATTGAGTTATCACGACAACATTTCTATTCACATCATTCAATCAATTTTTCTAATGATTTCATGCAATTCCACATGGGTTCACTTTCTCCTTAATCATGGTAACTAATCATAAAGCAATGTTCTCTTATTTATTCTAACATGATCACAAACACAAACCTAGCATGGTAACTAATTAGAAGTTTGAGAAAATTGCCCACGGATTGGAGAAAAACGAATAGAAAACCCTTAGAAATCTCCTAGAATGAACAAATGGATCCTTCTCCTCCTAGTTTGTGCCTCCAACGTGCCTCCTCCTCCTTGCTTGTATGGAACCCGAGCTCTCTCTCTTGCTTCTTGAAGTAGGCCGGCCACCTCCTTGGATGAGCACACACACACACAAAGACTCCCACTCTTTTAATTCACAAATAATCTTAATCTTTTTCTCACTCTAATTCTTTTCTTTCTTTCTTTTAAATTCCTAATGTACTACATGAGAAGGGTGAGGGGGTATTTATACTTTTTTGAGGGAAAAATAGATGGCTAGGATGTGTTAGGGAGTTGTAGCAACTACCCATGATCACATAACCACCCCATCCACTACACCACTCTCTCCATTTCTCTTGCTCCCATCCGGCCACACTCCCCATGCTCACTAGACACGTGCTAGTGCAATGCACGTGTCTCCCATAGTACCCCCTATTAATTGTTGTACAAGATCAATTAATTTATTGTCTATTAAATGTGTCTACACTACATGTTATATCAATTAATAGGTAATTTAATTAGTGGGCTTCAAAATAGTGAGCCTTAGACTCATGCGTTATTAATAAAATATTTAATTAATTAGGATGGGCTTAAATTAGGAAAATAGGCCTTAGGCTTTTCAAAATAGGCTTTTAGAAATTAAAAAGAAGAATTTAAAATGATCTTTTGTTCATGTTATAAAAAAGATAATTTTAAGGGAGAATGTACAAGAATTTATACGTGCAAAACACGTAAAATTAATAACTCTTCAATTAATTATAAATAGAAATCTAGGATATTGCAACACTCCCTCCTTAGAATAGTTTCGTCCCCGAAACTACGCTTAAAGAGTAAGAAAACAGAACACAACAAAAAAGAAAAGAAAAGAAGATACAAATCAAGCAAAGAGCTCAGGATGATCCTGTATCATCCCCTCCTCGGATTTCCAAGTAGCCTCTTCAACAAACTGGTTTCTCCAGACTACTTTGACCATCCGTGTCATCTTGTTCCTCAAGACTTTCTCCCGACAATCGACAATCTCAACCGGAAGCTCAATGTAACTCAGACCCAACTGCAAATCCTCCGGCACTTTGGTCAAATGATGACTGAGATATGGAATGTACCCTCTCAGCATAGACTCATGGAAGACATTGTGCACCTGAGACAACTCTTCCAGCAACTCCAACCGGTAAACAGTTTTCCCAATCCGCTTCAATATCTTATACGGGCCTATGAACCTTGGGGCTAACTTTCCACCTCTGCCAATGCGAATCACACCCTTGCTAGGTGAAACCTTTCGAAAGACAAAGTCACCAACCTCAAACTTAATGTCCCTCCTCTGGTTGTCTGCATAGCTCTTCTGCCTACTCTGAGCATCCACCAACCTCTTTCTGATCAGATCGATCTTTTCAGAGGTCTGGTGCACAATCCTAGGCCAAACACCTACCGCTCCCAACTTCAAACCAACAAACAGGTGTTCTGCACTTCCTACCATACAGAGCTTCGTACGGCGCCATCCCAATACTAGTCTGAAAACTGTTGTTTTAGGCAAACTCTATCAAAGCTAGATGCCTTTCCTAATTGCCTCCAAAATCTAGAACACAACACCGAAGCATATCCTCAAGAATGCGGTTGACTCTCTCACTCTGCCCATCGGTCTAAGGAAGAAAAGCAGTGCTAAAATTCGTCTTGGTACCCAGAGCTGTCTGAAGACTCTTCCAGAAATGCGAAGTAAATCACGCATCTCGATCAGATACAATGGTTAACAGAACACCATGAAGCCTGACGATCTCCCCAACATACCGCTCAGCCAACTTGTCCATAGACTAAGTGAGTTTCATCGCCAAGAGGTGAGCAGACTTGGTTAGTCGATCGACTACAACCCAAATTGCATCATTGCCATTTGAACTATTGGATTAACTCGTGATGAAATCCATGCTGATGTTATCCCACTTCCATTCCAGAATAGGTAACGGTTGCATTAAACCTCTGGGATTCTGATTCTTGGCTTTGACCTGCTGACAGATCTCATACCTCGCTACAAACTCAACCACATCCCGCTTCAAACCTGACCACCAGAAATGTTGCTTAATGTCCTTATACATCTTGGTACTCCCGGGATGTACAGAAAAAGAGTAGCATATGCCTCCTGAAGAATACTCTCCCACAATTCTGCTTGATTCGGAACACATAGCCTCTCTCCAAGCCACAACACTTCATCCCTGATCTGAAACTCTGACAACCTGCCAGCACCAACCTGCTCCTTCATCTTCTGAATCTCTGCATCTTCCTTCTGACTTGTGATAATCCTTTCATTCAGCATTGGTTGGAGCCTCAATTGAGTTAAAGATGATCCCAAGCCTTGCAGAACAACTTCAATACCAGCCCGATCCAACTCCTCTGCAAGATGCCTCTGAGTTGTAATCAAACTAGCTAGACAACTCTTTCGACTAAGTGCATCAGCAACAACATTAGCCTTCCCAGGATGGTACTTAATCTCTGGACGAATGTCCTCAAGTACTTCCAGCCATATCTTTGCCTTAGATTCAGGTCCTTCTACTAATAGATGTATTTCAAGCTTTTGTGGTCCGTGTACATATTCAGCTTCTCACCATACACGTAATGTATCCATTGCTTTAAGGCAAAGATAATCGCAGCCAACTCTAGATCATGAGTCAGATAATTCTTCTCATGCGGTCATAGTTGCCTAGACCCATAAGCGATCACTTTTCCTTCTTGCATTAAGACATAACCAAGCCCACGATGTGAATCATCGCTATAGACATCATACTCAACACCTGCTCTAGGCAAAGTTAAAATGGGAGTAGTAGTCGGCTTCTCTTTCAACTCTTGAAAGCTTGTCTCGCACTGTTCAGTCCACTTGAAGATCACATTCTTCTTGGTCAAACCAGTGAGCGGCATGACTATCTGAGCATAGCCCTGAATGAACCTCCTGTAGTATCCAGTTAGTTCAAGGAAACTCCTAATTTCCTTCACTGTAGTAGGCCCTGCCCAATATCTCACTGCCTCTATCTTCTGAGGATCAGTTGCCACTCCCTCCTTAGAAAGGATGTGACCTAGAAATGCCACCTCAGATTTCCAAAAATCGTACTTGGACAACTTGGCATACAACTCATGCTCCTAGAGCTTCATCAGAACTGCAGCCAGATGTTCAGTGTGCTCCTCCTCCGACTTGGAGTACACAAGGTTATCGTTGATAAACACCACGACAAAAGAATCAATAAGCGGCCTCAGGACTCTATTCATCATGTCCATGAAGATTGTAGGTGCATTCATCACTTCAAAAGGCATAACTAAGAATTCGTAATGCCCGTATAGAGTTCTGAATGCAGTCTTATGCACATCTTCAGTCTTCACTCGAACCTGATAGTATCCTGATCGAAGATCTATTTTGGAGAAAACAACTGCTCCTTGTAGACAATCGAACAAGTCATCAATTCGTGGAATCAGATATTTGTTCTGAACAGTGACCGTATTCAGCTCTCGGTAATCGATGCATATCATCATCGAACCATCCTTCTTCTTTACTAATAGCACTGGTGCTCCCCAAGGTGACGCACTCGGTTGAACAAATCCTTTCTCCAACAGTTCCTCAATTTGCCATTTGATCTCATCCTGCTCCACAGGCGCCATCCTATACGGTGCCTTGAAAATGGGTGCACTCCCTGGCTGAATAGTGATGCTGAACTCTGCATCACGATGCGGGGGTAACCCGGGCAAATCTTCCAAGAATACAGTCGAATAATCCCAAACCACTGGAATTTGCTGCACCTCTACAGGAACATTCCTCTTTCTGATGGCTGCAACCAAACCCGAACATCTCCTCTTCCCTTGGAAAGTGACTTCAGGACCACCCGGAGCCTTCACTGTTACTGCCTTCATCTTGCACTCATGTTTGCACTGTACACCGATATCCAATCAATGCCATTGATAACATCAACTCCCAAGACATTCAGCTCGATCAGATCAATCCCGAAAATTTTGTTCCCAATCATGATCTTGCAGTCTGCATAATACCGATCAGTGGTTAAAGTCTCCCCTGATGGAGTAGCTACTGCTAAGACCTTGCCTGGAAAGACCTTCGGTTCAACACCCAAAACTTTAGCAAACTTAGGTGATACAAAAGTGTGAAAGGATCTAGTATCGAACAAAATCACAACTTTCTTTCCATTCAAATAAAGTTCTCATGTTATATAACACACACTCGTTACATAACAGTTCACTAAATAAAGCGTGAAAAAAGAAAAGACAGAAGAGAACTTCTAAACATCCTCCCTCGTACCAGTGATGACGTGATGTACTTCATCAGCATCAGCTTCAGTCAAGGCAAATACTTGCCCCTGCTGGTAGGCTTCTTCCCGGTCTGCTGAGCTGGTCCATTCCAGACGACATCTTGTAGTTTAGGGCACTGGGATCGGTAATGACCTGTCTCCCCACAATTGTAACAAGTCACCACAGGAGGTCTCACCCAAACATTTTCGGGTCTCCCAGCCACATTGACAGTGTTCCCCCCAGTCGGTTTGAACCTTTGAACCGGCGGCTGTCCTCTGACATTTCCAGGAACTGCGGGCCTCTTTCCCACATTCTAGTTGTTCCTCTAATTTTGAACAACACGGAACTGTTCCATATCTGGCTCAGTGGCTGCCGCGCGCTTGACCAACTTGTCAAAATACTGAGGGGTATCATCCTGCATCTCAGACTTGGCCTCAATCCATGCTTGAATTCCTGAGCCTTTTTTGCCTCGTCCATCACCAGTTCGGACGCATACCTCGAGAGTTGAGTGAACCTTCTCTCATACTCTCTGACCAACATACTGCCCTGCTGCAGCGCCAGAAATTCCATGGCCTTCTTCTCCTGGACGTCTGATAAAAAAAATGACTGTGGAAATCCTCCAAGAATTCCTCCCAGCCAATAACAATACCTCCCATCGTCCGCTTCATCGACTGCCACCACACAGCCGCATCCTTCTCGAACTGCAGTGCAGCCAACTTCATCTTGCTGCCCTCCGGAGTCTCCAGCACTTCGAAGATAGTCTCGACCTGTCTGATCCAATTGTCAGCGGCGTCAGGGTCTGACTTCCCCTCAAACACTGGTGATTTCATCCATTTGAATGATTCCACGAGTTTGATTGCTTCGGGTACTGGATTCACAGGAACCCTTCCTTAGGTCTGATTCATGGCAATGACATTGAGTGTCTGATAGACCCTTGCTAACTCCGTTTTCAAGTCCATACCTTCTCCGCTTCTAGTTCTTCGTCCAGCCATATTCTGATGCAAAAGATCCATTAAATTCGAAGTAGAAAACATGAATTTAAATCAACTCTTCGTTTCATTGAATTTTAAACTTTATACATTCGAATTTAAAACATTTCTGACATCAAATGAAAGCAGTAAGAAGATACAACATTCTAGTTCCTACGGTTCCTTTTGGCTTCTTGAAGCTCTTCCCGTAGTTCCGCCACTTCTTCCTTCAGTACATCGTACATATTTTTCCTCTTCTCGAGTTCCCAAACACGATGATTGAGAGTTGCAATATCCTCCTTGCACTTCACATACTGAGTCTGAGCAGCTTTGCTCTCTCCTTCTGAGTCTCCACTTGTCTCTGAAGAGATACAATAAGACTACTCAGAACTGGTTCTTCCTCGTCAGAGGAATCATCAGATGAGTCCGGAGGTGGAGTGATCTCTCGGGACTCAGGCCATTGCTCCTTAAATTCTTCAGGATCTTCTTCGTCAGAATCAGCTTGCCCTGGGTAGTAATCCTCCTCGACATTGTGCCAGTCATCACCGCCAGCTAGGTCGAAGTGGTCCGCCATCTTAGAGAAAGGAGAAGAAGAAGCATAAATCATAGAGCAACAAAAATGTAAGTGACTTACATTTAAATCTCTATACTCAACATACGCTCTGATGTCCTCTCTAGGGTGTCGTTCTTTAAAAATTTGTACAACTTGAAAGCGTAGCACTGATACCACTCTGTAACACTCCAAATTCTATATAAGACCGAATTCAAAGTTCCACAGGATCTTTACACTTCTCTTCGTACAATTTTATAAGGAAATTTAAAACTTTATTACATCAAGTTACATTTAAACAGAGAAAGCAAATTTACATCAATAACATTAATGAAATGAAACAACACTTGAACAATTCTTTAAGCATCAATTCCTCCTTAGTCTTTTTCATTCACTTTGTCCTACATGGAAACTGTGAGCTTGTCAGTTCATTCAACTGACGCAAGGATATAATACATCAATTTTCTCTTACTTAGAAAGCACACACTTGTCACAAACAAAACTACGGGGACGATCCTATTGATGTCGTGTTGTGCTGTGCACTTAGACCTTAATGCAGTTATTCATATTATATGACACTAATGCGCACTTGTTCGGATTCTATGCATCCCATACTACATAGGTCCGAAGGCAAGTCCTTAATCGTTCTTCAACTTGTAGGGTTCAATCCCTCACCATGACTTAAACTACTACGGTAACTACGATAAGTATCCTAGATGTTCTATGAGTTACGAGCCCATGTCCAGACAGTCTGGAGGGGAATCCCACACACTGACATGACGCATCATGCAGGCAGACTATGGACAATTCAACCTCTGTCATGGAACGATGGCACCACCCGTAGTCACCAAACACCCCACAAGCATCGCCACCGGGACGATAATTCCGGAGTAGTGCTCATGCCATGACATGATGCATCAAGCAGGTAGTCTGTGAATCACTCTCACACGCCAATCCGCTGGCCCTCATACTCGTATTTTTCTCTTACTTTCGTCACATCTCCACTATGTATCTAGTCCTTAATTTATTTGAATCATGAATAAAATCAATCCCCTCGAGTTAGCACTTCCTTTATACCGGACTTAACCATTAATTCAACAACATGACCCAAACATGGGCTTTTCTTTTCAATATTTCTTCTCAAAAATACTCTTTTAATGCCGGTATAAGGCTTAGCTATCCTCTATCTTTCAATTCCATTTCATGTTCATAGCATTTGTGTATTCATATTCATAAGATCTTTCATAATTCATCATGATATTTGGTTTCACTTTTATGTACAATTTCATGCATAGAATAAATTTATTTGTCACATTCATAATTCATTCTTTTCACATAATTCCCTTATTCTCATTTTATCAATACTAAATCTAAAATTCACACTTTCTATTCTCCTATTATCAAAATCTCTTTTCAAAAACTCTTTTAAACAACACATTGATTTTTCTTTATCTAAAGACATTTAAAACTTGAAACCCAATAGTCAGGGAAGTCGACTGTTATAGCATAGCTGGTCGACTGTTCTGCAAGGATTTAAAACTCTAAAACCATTTAGTCAGGGCAGTCGACTGTTAAAGCATAGCCGGTCGACTGTTCTGCGAGGATTTAAACTCGAAAACCAAATAGGCAGGGCAGTCGACTGTTAAAATATAGTAGGTCGACTGTTATGTCACGATTTAAAACTTGGAAACCAATGATCAGGGCAGTCGACTGTCAAAATATAGTCGGTCGACTGTTCTGCACTAAAATTCGAAATTTATTACCTGACAGTCGACTGTCGACTCTAGTTCGGTCGACGGTCGATTGCACCATGTTGCAATTTAAAGTAGATCATGGATATATTTTTGACATTTGAGAACAAAATCACATTTTTCGTTTTATTCATAATCGAAGTTTCCACAAAATTACTTTTTTCTCTTTATTACTAAAAATCTGTTCTTTTAAATAAATTAGTTCTAATTCACAAAATGTTCGTTTCTTTTTCCAACAAAACAAACATGCAAATTTAGGATTTTTAATACTAATCTCAATAACAATAAACATGTATAATTTATTAGTCACTTCTACTTTTATAGCATGAAGGTTTCCCGTAATTCACATTTATCCATAAACACATTTCTTCACATTGCATTTTTCCCACATACATGAACATCTTAACATAGAGATTCATACTTTCCTAATTAACATACTAATGTATTATCGAGTTATCATGACAACATTTCTATTCGCATCATTCAATCAATTTTTCTACTGATTTCATGCAATTCCACATGGGTTCACTTTCACCTTAATCATGGTAACTAATCATAAAGAAATGTTCTCTTATTTATTCTAACATGATCACAAACACAAACCTAGCATGGTTACTAATTAGAAGTTTGAGAAAATTGCCCACCTATTGGAGAAAAATGAATAGAAAACCCCTAGAAATCTCCTAGAATGAACGAATGGATCCTTCTCCTCCTAGTTTATGCCTCCAACACGCCTCCTCCTCCTTGATTGTATGGAACCTGAGCTCTCTCTCTTGCTTCTTGAAGTAGGCCGGCCACCTCTTTGGATGAGCACACACACACAAAGACTCTCACTCTTTTAATCCACAAATACTCTTAATCTTTTTCTCACTCTAATTCTTTTCTTTCTTTCTTTTAAATTCATAATGTACTACATGTGAAGGGTGAGGGGGTATTTATACCTTTTTGAGAGAAAAATATATGGCTAGGATGTGTTAGGGAGTTGTAGCAACTACCCATGATCATATAACTACTCCATTCACTACACCACTCTCTCCACCTCTCTTGCTCCCATCCGGCCACACTCCCCATGCTCACTAGACACATGCTAGTGTAATGCACATGTCTACCCCCTATTAATTTTTGTACAAGATCAATTAATTTATTGTCTACTAAATGTGTCTACACTACATGTTATATCAATTAATAGGTAATTTAATTAGTGGGCTTCAAAATAGTGGGCCTTAGACTCATGGGTTATTAATAAAATATTTAATTAATTAGGATGAGCTTAAATTAGAAAAATAGGCCTTAGGCTTTTCAAAATAGGCTTTTAGAAATTAAAAATAAGAATTTAAAAGGATCATTTGTTCATGTTATAAAAAAGTTAATTTTAAGGGAAACTGTACAAGAATTTCTATGTGCAAAATACGTAAAATCAATAACTCTTCAATTAATTATAAATAGAAATCTAGGATATTACAGTCAAGGGCACGACAACGTGGGAAGCGACACGGGGGCACGGAGACAAGGGTAGGTGTTCGTAGATGGTGGGGGACGGTGACGGTGAGAGGGAGGGTTTGGGTTTGTGAGCGGGAGAGAGAGGAACCAAATATTTTGGGAGGGGAAATGAAGAAGAAGAAATATTCTAAATGAAAATGCGGAAGGGATATCTTACCCTCTTACCCCGACGTTTATTAAAGAAAATGTCGGGATAGTACACAAAGACCATGCGTTTTTTAATAAACGCCGGGTAAGAGAGGGTTTGATTTATTTAATACCTGGGTTCTACCCCGGCGTTTTACTCAAATGCTGGGATAAAAACCCTGGGATAGCACAGTTTTTTTAGTGCGATTTACCCCGCACTAGTATAAGACCAACAATCAAAACAAAAAATCAACCATAGGGCCAGACAAATAGATAGCCACCCCTATGATCTCAAAATTGTTTGTCGAAAAATGACTAAATTTGTTATTAAGAATGAGCTACCTTTTTTCTATTTCGATAATAGGAATGTAAAGACATTTAACAAAAATGCACTAAATCCACATTTTAGAAAAATTACTAGAAACACGCTCAAATTGTTTTAAACTTTACAGCGAATGAGAAACACTTTAATTGCAATCTTGTATTCTTTGATTTGTAGAGTATCATTAACTTCCGATTGTTGAAAATGTTGTAACGATATTTTAATGATGGACATAACTTGTCATTGGAACGATAGTGATTGGATGATTCAAAAGAGAATCATATTACTTGCTGCTTTGCCGTATCCCCATAGTGGTATGATTATTACAATACGTATTTTAGAAGTTTGTGATTTATTTCAAATTCGTGATACAATTTTTTGTATAGGTTTTGATAATGCATCTAACAACAATGCTTCGATTAGTATATTAAAAACACAATTAGCTCCTCCATTTAATGCAATTTTTCATGTTAAATGTGCATATCTGATAAATCTGTTAATGTCCACATTTTGGATCAATAATCTGAATGCAATTAAACAATTAAATTCTCTATCTTTGGTAATTTATACTTCTTTTCTCTTTTCCATAGGAAACAGTCTAAAAGCAACTAATAAAGCGGATTCAAGATTTACTCAAGACTAATCCATCACTGTGAGGATGAACACTTGAATGAAGAACCTTAATTTTGCATTAAAACATTTGAGTCGCAGAACAGTCGACTGACTCCTTAACGTTTGAGTTTCCAGAGTTTGTAGAACAGTCGACTGACTCCTTAACGACAGTTGACTGAACCGACTGGGTTTGAGTTTCCAAAGTTCGCAGAACAGTCGACTGACTCTTAGTCAATAGTTGACTGAACTGGCGTTCTAGTTCTGTGAGATTATAGTATCAGCTGAACAAATACAACCCAGTCACAAGCAATCATTAAACAGCTGACTGATACTATAGAAATTATTGAACATGCACAAGCTACATGGAGACTGCACAAAAATCCTTCTTCACAGCACATCAAAACTACAAGCCAAGAAAGAGAGCAAAAAGAGAGAATCTGAATGGGAGCTAGAGATAAGCACAGTTGAGATACACCCTCATCCAAACCTGCAAAACAAATCAGAGTGAGCTGTCAAAATCCAGAAAATAGATATTGTATAACTGCAAATAACAACTTCCCAAAAATCAAGCTAGAGATCTGGTCTGGTAGTTAATGAAGAAGATTTGGCTCAACCCATATTCGATATTTGAGGAGATTGAAATCTGGAACTTGAGATCTGCAGATGGGGGCAAAAGAAGCTATAAAAAGGGGGGAATACACAGACCGAAACAGACCGAAGGAGAGATCAAGTGCCAACTTGAGACCGAGGGGAGGATCGGAACCAACGATCGGAACCAAGGAGCAGATCGAGTACATCTTGAAGAGGAGGAGAGCAAATTGGTTTCAAGCTGATCATCATACAAAATCAGTGTTACTTCTTCTCTCTAATTTTTGTTCTTGAGTTGTTTAAATTATTAGAATCATGTATCCAAATTTGTTAGTCAATAAAAGTTGGATTATGTGTAGCTAAATTCATTTTGGGCAGATTGAAACCTTAGTCATGTAATGTTTACAAATCTTCTAAAGCACTACTCCTATTGATTAAATCTGGTAGTTTGTGATCAAATTTGTAATATGCAGCTTTTGATGCTTGACATTCTTACTATTCTAGT
This sequence comes from Hemerocallis citrina, assembly GCA_017893485.1. Taxonomy (NCBI): domain Eukaryota; kingdom Viridiplantae; phylum Streptophyta; class Magnoliopsida; order Asparagales; family Asphodelaceae; genus Hemerocallis; species Hemerocallis citrina. The sequence continues at coordinate 501,292 of JACEHZ010000284.1, forward strand.
GTTGTTAACTCAACGTATTTATCGAGGAACACTCTATTTGTTGATGGACAGTCGACTGACTCCTTACGTCAGTCGACTGGACCGGCGTTCTGGTTAACACAACCAAAGTTGAGTTATCAAGTTTGCTTATTATAAAATTGAATTTGTTACATAAGCAGATTTAGATGATTGAGTCTAATGCTCATGATTAGTAACACAAGAACTCATTTGGGCTCTAGGGTTTAATCAACATAGAAGACTAGAATAGATACCATGTTCTAGTTCTTTATGTGTTGTCAATTTCCATCATTTGTTATGCTTTCTTAAAGTGCAACTTAGTAGATATCATGCTAAACACTTAAGGAGAGAAAGGAGTTAGAGTAGATACCATGCCTAATTCTTAGCTTTGGGAAATCTTTAATTTAAAGAGTAGATACCATACTCTTAAATGAATAAGCATGAGTGATCAGAGTAGTGTAGAAGTTGATCTAGCATTCTTGATTATAGGTGGAAATTAAGCCCAACTAATTCAATAGATATTTCTTGATTCAAATTAACCAGATTGAGAACTTCTTGGTCTATATTTTAATTTTTTTCTTTATTTCCCTTCAGACACACAGTTAAAAAAAAACAAGTACTCTGTTTATCGATTAGTAAGTTATTTACTACAATCTCTGTGGATCGACCCTTGCTTTTCACTACGCTTCTGTAAATGATTCGTACACTTGCGGGGTTTTAAATTTGTGTTCAGATTATCTATTCATTTAGATAACTACATTAGAAGATGCCACTGATAATTTACTCGCTCATATTTAATTAATAAAACATATGACTATGCACCTAATGAATTAAATTGGTATAATCAACAAGATAGTGAGAGTTCTAGTACTAAGATTGAAGTGCTACAATGGTGGAAAGAATATGAAAATCTTTTTCCTATTCTTTTACATATGGATAGAGAACTACTAACTCCTCTATGGTTGCTTAAAAAAATATTTTTTCTACAAATGACAGAGTTATACCATAATACATGAATCACTTGAAGCCGGGTTTGATGGAGATGCTCGTCAGTACGGAAGATTGGATGGAGGCTGAAGATAGTACTCAAGGAAAAGCGGTTGACACCTTAACAAGTGGAAGCAACTCGCCTGAAAATCAACAACAAGAGTAGGGAATTTATGGCGATGAGATTCTAGGTTAGGTTAAGTAGAGGTGCACGATAATAGTCCAATGCCCTCTCTTCAATCTAACTTTAGGCTATCTCGAACTCTAGATTCTAATTATCTCCTCAAGCATGTAATTCAATATATATATATATATATATATATATATATATATATATATATATATATATATATATATATATATATATATATATATATATATATATGGGTAAAAGGGATATGAGCAAGTTGCTCATTTAGTAAATGAGCAAGTGATTATGTGGCATGCATGTGATACATTGGACAACTAACCCTTTTAAGAATTTTCCAATCACATGCATGCCACATCATCAATTGCTTATTTACTAAATGAGCAAGTTGCTCATATCCCTTTTTCCTTATATATATATATATATATATATATATATATATATATATATATATATATATATATATATATATATATATATATATATATATAGGTTTTAATTACTTGTATTTGTTTGTAAAGAAGTTGCAAAAAATTTATTGAAGTTGAAATGAATAATATATACAATTTTGTTTCACTTCTATACTCGTTGTACCTTTTTTTGAGTTAAAAAACAATCGAGCCAACCTGCAATTCGGCCCGAACCGAATCGGGTTCAACCTGCATGGATTCGCGGGTTGATCGGTCAAGTAGTTTTGAAGTTTCGAACCCGGCGAGCCCGGCCAGGCCCGGTTAATGTCGCAACTCAACCCGTTGCCCCGCTCGCAATCCGGGTTAATCCAAGCAGTTTTGGACCCGGCCCGGCCTGATCGACCGACTGTCATCCCTATGTAAGGAGTGACACCCATATATGATAACAACCATCGAACATGAACAATCTCTCTGGTGGTAGCTGTCATTGCTCTCTACTCAACTTCTGTGGAGGAACTTGCAACTACTGCATGTTTTTTTGCTTCGCCAAGAGATCAGCGAATCACCAAGAAATAAACAGAAACATGTGGTAGACTATCTAGTAGTAGGATCACTCACCCAATTTGAATCAGAATATACACTAAGCCTTCAGCCTAGATGTAGAAGACATAAATAATGAGCGAGTAATAGTGTCTCAAAAATATACAAGGATCCGAAGATAGCATTGTAGTGAACTAATTAAGGAGCTGTAAACAAATTGATTGACTATACTAACTGCATGAGCAATAGTCGGGTCTAGTCA